>JAAAKM020006971.1:118421321-118480078 GCA_010016025.2 Alatinidae sp. Z8VKAUB7J3
GATAGGAACATATAATGGAATGTAGCCTCGTTTTGGACTACAGTGAGATGGAGGATGACGTCATTTCTTAGAAAGCTTTAGGCATTAACCGTTGCAAATTTTCTTATATGCACAAAATGGTTACATCTCTGTTTTCTTTATCTTTAAGTACAATTTAATCTTCATTTACTTTGTAATCACTAGGATTTGATTCCTGCTGTGCGAGAACATAAGATTGTACAACCGTACACTCTTTCATGAGCATATTTTGTCCCAAAAATGTAAACAGTCTTTTAGGGCTCTGCCTCTCATAACTGCTTTTTTGTCGTCCTTCTTTTCTTGTGATTGTTTTGCCTTAATGGCCTGTTTAAAGGTTAAACGAAACAGCAGACAGATTCAGAAGGATGGTTGGGCTTTTGATTCTCCAGTTTAGCATTCAAATCAAAGGATAACTAAGGATTAATCAGCAAAATTAGCTCCGCTTAGATTGATCGCTTTGATCGCATTCTTCCAGAGGCAATGCGTAATCAGATCCTGAGTTCTGTCATGGCAAATGTTTGCAGACGACGATTTTGTTCTGGCTGGATGCTCATAGCAAAATGAACAACACACAACTTAAAATACCATATCTAGCTATAGATCAAATGTAGAGAAAATCTCCAGGACATACAATGAGAGATACTTGCACTGTCCAGCTGGAGCTATAGAATTATAGATTGCAGATCATCGTAAGATTCTACAGAGGATTTGGTCTGCTCTACGATCGCAATCAGATCACGAATGCTAAGTTAATATGCTGTGGGGAATGAAAACAAATTAAAATAGGCTCTGCATAGGTTTTAAGGGATCAGGTCTCTAAAAGTCTGTTTTTGCAGTCTTACGTAGTTTGCAACCTTATAAGGTAGCTTACACAGGGCTTTCTTAGAACATCAAACATGTTCAGTACGACGACTTATTAACCGTTATCTGCAAATCATGCCTAGGTATAACCACCATATAATTGACAAAAGCTGAAAGTTGATTAGAAAGCTAAATCAGACAAGGCAAAGTCTGATGCCTTTTGTCCTTAAATGTTTGAAAGCGGCGGCGCCACTGCGGGGGCGTGGGGGCATAAGGGGTTTAAGTCCATCCACTCTTTTGATAAGTACTGTTCTAGGCGGGTGAAGAGAACAAGGTAAACACTGAAACAAGGACGAAATGGGGAAGGAGGGTCCTCTGTCGATCGATAATGTTAAAACATACAATTATTTTTAACTTATCGGCTGGAATACAAAACCGAAGCCTTCGTCAATATTTCAGGGGGCCCTCCCCCTCACTTTTGACTTGGTAGTGTTGCCCCTGTTCATGTTCTATACAGTTGCTCATGTGAAGTACGCCCGCCGGTAATACGCCGGCAGTAGCCCCTACTAAATCCAAAATCAGAACGGCCTTGGTTACGTGGTAGCAACAACATGCTCTGCAACATATTCCATAAAATCATCTACAGGGTTAATATGATAGATAGTGGTTTCCTTCGACCAAATTGACCGGTTACTTGACTCAATATTTCAAATATTGGATAGCGTGAGCACTGCGCATTCCAGTACAAAACTTACCTGTTACTGAAGTTATCTGGTACAAAAGTTTGTCGTGAATCTTACATCATCCACAGAAATATGACGTAACGATTGCACGATAGGGATTTCCCCCTCTCCATCTATTTTTAGAAATTACTTAATTCTATTCTCTGTACTTATACATAAATACCAAATCTGTAAATTTATCAAGACACACTTTTCACTTCGACTTCAACCACAAAGCTGTTAGTAGTAATTTTGGTCTGTACTAGTTTTGCTACGAGAAGACAACAGTCTTGCCGCTACCATTGCCTATCGAAGTCCTATAGGTTATGCACAACACATCAACCACGTAACCTACAAAGCTAAATTCAGCAGATATTGTACTTTGTATGTTATTGCTACCGCATATCTAAGGCTGTTTTGGTTCAAGAAACGCTTTGCGCATGCACCTAGTTCCTTCATTTTCTTCTCAACAAAGTCCTCTCTGAAAACTATTGAAAGTAGTTCTACATATTCAAAATTATAATATATAGAAAGATTACTTCTAGGGGATAAAATTTACGAAAACAGAACCGCCATAGTTACGTGGTAGCAACAACATGTTCTGTACCATATCCTCTGAAAGTCACTGAAAATAAATTTATACGTTCGGTAATGAAGCTTGCGTGATAGCTTCTAAATACAAAATTTCATAGCAGCAATTAGAAAATACAATATTTAGCATATCATTGCCACCACGTAACGTCGACTGTTCTGACCCAAGAAGCATTTCGCCTATTACCGTAGCTTTTTAAAATTTCCAAGTTTCTGAAATCCAGACGTGAGATAGAAAGTCGTTAATACTATCTAATCTCTTTCCTCCTTGACAGTGTTAAAATAAAAGCAGCTAGGTGGGGGATTTTTACCAGTAATTAAGTCGCTAGTGATTGGCAAGGAGAGGTTTGGGCTCATTGGACCCACTTTGGACCCCGACGACCTCAAAGGGAATGGATGGATTACAAACTTAATCAACAACAAACGAAGATGATTACCCATCAGGTGCTCACGTAGCCTGCTTACATACCCAAAGAAACTTCTTTATTAGGGTCAGCGAATCAGACAGCAAAAAGTCGTCCAAGCTTTTACAAGTCATGATGCTTGCATATGATTTTGTTTAAAGCTTTGCTTTAATGATACCACTGCGAAGGGCCATGCAAACAAAAGGATGACATCTATGGAGTGTAACCTGCTTGAAATTGACAACGTATTAATCGATCGACTATGGTGCATTCAAATGAGTTTCCCTCCCTGTAGTGACTGTTTGTTAATGAAACATGTGCGCGCACTTGACAGGAAGCTTGTCAAGCCTGAATGACTTTTCGCTATCTGATTCACTGACCCAGACAGAGATCCATATTTGGTTCTGCGACTTCGGCTATTGCTTAAGGCTAACAAAGTATTGGACCACTTGACAAGAAGCTTGTCAAGCCTAGGCGAATTTTCGCTATCTGATTCGCAGACCCAAACAAAGACCCTTATTTGGGTCTGCCATGTAGGCTATTTCTTAAGGCTGACAAAGTATTGGACTACTTGACAAGAAGCTTGTCAAGCCTGGACGACTTTTCTCTATCTGATTCACTGACCCAAACAAAGATCCTTATTTGGGTCTGCGACTTAGGCTATTGCTTAAAGCTAACAACGGATTGGAGCAGGTCTTTTGTGAAGAACATTCAACTGTTGCGATATGAAAGAGCCACAAAAGCCAAAGGTTAACAACATCACAGTTATGACGAAGAAATGACCCTGCTCGTTCTCTTCCCCTCATGTGTTATTGGTTTCTTATCTGATTCTCCAAGACGTCTTATCTATCAGATTAGTAAACCAATAAGAGAATTTTAGATCGTATGAGCACGGCATAATATGTTATGACTACACACAATAATTATGTCTAGTCAAGATACTAAAGACATCACCTGTCAAACCAGAACAGCTCGGATCTCTTCAGGCCAGTAGCAAGCCATGACCGTCAGGTGGAGGGGTCAACGAGCTATCAGGGGTGGTTTGGGTGGCGTGGTGGGTTAATTTATTAATGAAAATTGAATAGTTTAATTTGCTCCAAGGAAAACATTGAAATGTATTATTAGCTTTGTGGAAATTACCATCAAGAATGCATTTCACCAGATAATGTCACTTACTCTCTTGGTATACCTTGAACCTCCTAGTACCCCATGTCACAAGTTTATCTCCTTAAAATCTAAAATGCCCCCTAAGGGGGTCCTGGACCCCCGATGAAGAACACTGTGTTATAGTAGACTGCTAACCAATGCTTACTCCTTCGTATTCACCTTGTACAAAAATTCTAAGTCAGACACTCACTGCATTGGCATATCTGACTTCTATTGTAAAAGCTACACGACAGCAACACATATCAAAATAACAACAACAGCAATAATAATAATGAGTGCTTTTATCGTGCCATTTTCACTAATTGTTCTGCAGCGCTTTACAATAACACAGAGTTAAAATCAATAATAATATGGTAGTGGTTAAAAGTTATTTAAATTACGGCAAAGAAATGAAATATTTATTTAGAACAATTAAAGTTTACGTATAAAAGCTTTTTTTAAACGTATTGTCTTTAATTTACTGTTATTAGTGCCAATCTGCGTAATTTCACGTATTCATCATTGGGGAGCAAGTTCCACAATATGGGATCCGATACTGAAAATATTCGTTTCCCATACGTTTCAAGGCAACATCTAGTGACTGTTAAAATTGAATAGAAAAGGGTTTTGTTTTGGGTCAAATTTACATGATATCGAGTATTTTCTAACACTGAGTTAAGGATGAAGCGCTTTAGTACTTTTTGGGCATATAACTTTACACCTGATTATAACTACGAACGTATCTTGCTTCGTGAAATGTTTATATGCTCAAAGATGTTAAGCATACTTTCAAAGTAGAGAGGGAACGTTTCTAACTTCAGTTAAAGTTTGAGAAGGGGAAAGAGCGGCTTTGCAGGTCAACATATGTCTGGATAAAGCAAATTGATAACCATACGAAATGATATCTTTTAATTGGTATAACATCTATTAACTAATTCAAATTTGTAATTGTTTCCTACGACAAATGATTCTGAATTGTAATCAAGCAATTAATAATAGTCAAGACCGCAGGCTTTATAGACGATTGCATATATCAGTATTTGATGTTTCTTATATATATTCAAATGAGCATCCGTAATCTCATTGTTTGAACCATAAGGTTATCATACTCTCGTTCGTAGGGATAATGGAGGCGACATTGAAGGTAAACTGGGTTCGTAAATTACCGATTAAGCGCCCAGGACTCAAATAAGCGCCCAGGTCCAAAAAAGCGCCCAGGTCTGGACAGCGAAGACGTGGATGCAGCAGCTCCAGAGTTTACGCTTTTAGGTGATGGTACTGAGGACGATGAAGATGTATTGATTGGTTGATTGATTGATTGATTGATTGAACGTTATGTTTCAATCTATTCTATAGAAAGATCATGTTTAGTTATCTGTTTTTCCTTTCCTTAATAAGCGCCCAGGTTTGAATAAGCGCCCACCCAAAACTTTTGTTTTTTAATAAGCGCCCAGGGCGCTTAATCGATCATTTACGGTATGCAAGCTTGCTGACTCTGAGAGCCAATTCCACGTATTCATAATGCCAAATAAGCGATATAGAGGGCAACCATGTAAGAGGAGAAACCCTAGCTCATATGCAAAATTGCAAGCAGAACTTTTTAAGGGAATAAATAGACATCCAACAACTGTTCCATTAGGGACCTGATTGCTGACAAAAGCACATGATTTTGAAAATACGAAAAAGTTGCCAGTTCAGGTCTTTCTTTGTGTAGGTATCATAACCCAGAATGGCGTTGAATGTCACGGACCTCTACACCTCTCTTCCTCTAGATATCTTCCAAAATCATTTTCTTGGGCACATTCATCTACGAACTTAAGGTCTTAATGAAGCCAAAGGTGATCTATTTCTTCCCCTTGAGTTTCCCTCGGTGACTACTTTATATTCTCATCAGCTTTCTCTTATTACGTATCCGAAAAACTCTTCCTCCCTATTATCGTTTTCAGCTGAGTCCTGCCTATTCCCGCTTTTTCCAGGACTTCTTTACTGCTGATATATTCTATCAATAATATTTCTCCTTATAAGCCACAATTCTACAGCATGCAGTCTTTCCATCCTTGTATTGGGAATATTCTAGCAATCGCCTCCGCCAATCAGTACAGTTTAAATGTGGCAATTCAGGGCTCTAAATTTTGTTTTAATTTTCCTGTCCTTCAGTACGCTTTGCATTTTCTGAAACGAATCCGTAGCTAGAGTAATTCGACTTTTGATTTCTGTGTCGCATCTTCTATAACCAGTTATCATAATCCCAAGTAATTGAATTTTTAACTTATTTGATGTTCTTATCGGCTAAACTTAATTCACAGGCAGGTCGCTAGTGGGTGTTGCTTCTTTTTACTATTAACCATACATTCAGTTTTCCTGCAATTGATTGTTAGACCCATTTTCCTACTAACAGCAACCTGTTGAGCTAGCGATACCTGAATTTCCTCTTGCAATGTAGCGATAATGGCTGTATCATCAGCATATGTTAATTTTGTCGTGGTCCTCCTTTAACAGTCAGTCCTTCTAATTCTTTTCGTTCTCTCATTATCCTTCTTCTGTTGATGTTAAACAGGTCGGGGGAGAAGAAGCAGCTTTGTCTGACACCTTTTCGAATGTTAAGATAGTTTATCAAAGTACCCCATCGCAGATCCTGTTTTCTTTCACTGTATTTTTATTTAACATTTTCTAATCATTTATATTAAAAAGAGAAGTGGATAGAGGGATGTCTAGGACAAATATTAACCATGTTCGGTTTTTTTTTTGTTATTTATTTAGTCATGAAGATCATTGCATTGTTGCTGGTTGCACTTGCTGTTTTTGCACATTCAGGAGAAGGTAATCTTTTAAAAATATTTATGTTAGGTAGATCGCATGATATATGGGGATAATAAAGGTGTAAAAGGAATATTTCTTCCCCAAGGCCAAATGTTGTAGCCCGTCAAACTCTGTATTGACATTTGTTTTTGTGAGCTGAATTGATACTCCTTCTGGCCTTCAATATAAACAACTTCCATCAGATAGACTAATGCAGAAGAATAAAGAAAAAAATATTAGTTGACAATAATCAAACCATGTAAGTAGACAGCGCTAGAGAGTAGGCTGGGGGTCTTAACCCCCTAAAGTTTTTGCCTAGATATGTTTTGCTCCGGCCAATTAAACAAAGTAAGACCGAAATAAGAAAGAAAGAAGGAAAAGAGAGTCCCATGTTATCAGCAATTGTGAAATAATCTCCGGAGCTCAAACGGACAAAAGTAGAAATTTTTGGTATTTCTGGGGCCCCCTTTTACTTCTGATTTTGTGGAGCCCCTTCTGCATTTTGGCATTCGCTGTTGCCATGGTATTTAAGTAAAGGAGAAGGAATGATCTATACTGTTTTATACTGAGGTAATGGAAATGTCAATTGTTCATTATGGAATTAAAATCAATAAAAATCATTTAACAAAGGTCTATAATTTGAAAATAGGATAAAAATGTTTATTTGAAATTGAAATGGGGATATGTTGGTGTTGTGAGTAACTGCCACCACAAGGTATTGTACAATTATATTGTATATTAATAAATTGAAAATGTTAAACGTAATGACATGTGAAGACGTGAGCATTGTATAAGTTGATTTTTCTGACTGTTGCCATAGATCCGTGCAGCTAGTTTAAGGCAATGTTCAAACAAGAAATAAACTCTAGAGCACAGAGCGGTACTTGTGTACGGGGTAAAACAATTATTCAAGCTATTATTTTACCCTTAAAGTTTTCGACTTCAGTGGCAATAAGGGACCTCTCATGAAGTACTTTGTGGTGACATCAACCGAAACAAATGACATCCCAAATTTCCCTGGTATGGGACCATGGTGTAATGGCTAGCACATCACGTAACAACAACGAAGGACGAGGTTCGATTCCTCGTGCTCCTATATTTTGACCCTTGAGCTTTTCACCCTGTATCATCAGTCACACACGTCAGATGGTGACCCGAAATCTGAACACGCTCCTCAGCTTACAGCGCATAGCATCGGCTTAGCAACACACACACCCACGACGCCAGCATCGAAACTCACACTTCAGTGAGAGAAGAGGTAATTCCAAAACAAACAACTATTGCTTTGATTACGTTTGGGTACAGAGGGCGTATTAAGTTGCTTCAAATGTAACAGGAGGAGGGAGTTAAAACTGCCAAAATTGGACGAGGGTCCCTTTTGAATGCTTCTCATTGGCGCTTTATAGCCCAAGAATCAACGCCCAAACGGACAAGTGCTCCGTAGAGATGAAAAGTTAGATAATCATTGTTCTTACTTAAAGTTATCGTACTTTCACAACCTGCAACCTTAAAAAATCTTGCTTTTCCTCCCATTTTGCATTATTGCTCTTCTGTCTTTCTATTTTCCTGCAACAGGTCGCGGCATTAGGAGATCGAGAAGCAAGCCAATGGCGATAGGTACGGTCCTTAGTTATTGATCAGAAAAATCTTAACAAAGTAAGGTTTATAATAAGAGAAGAACTGATTTTCTATCAGTAGTTGGTCTGAGCAGCAACGTATCGGAAGGAAGAGGGGGGATAGTGCCATGAACCCCTCCTTTGATAGCTCGATCCACACGGAATTGATAGAAAATTCTGTGCAAATGTTGAGAAATATGATATTTACTGTCTCTGTCCATGTTCGTTTAACTCTGAGAAAGGATGGATGTATGCAAACATATTTCTTATACTTCTAAAGCATGAGTTGGAACTGACATGTTACCCCTCCCCCCTCACCTCCCCCCCGAAAAAATCCTGTGTACGCCACTGGGTTTCAGTAACCAAAATGATAATAAGCAGTGATTTCTGATCATGAGAATGATGCGTTTTTTTCTTTGTAGCATTTTTTACTCTTGTCTCCTTTAAGGTGACGCACCCTTGATTTCTGTGAAGACGCCAACCCCCTACCAGTAGCAAAATGAGGTTAGGATATCATAATCATTAGTATATAATAAAATCAATGACATTATCAATTGTCAGGCAATCAGGATGAAGATATCATCATCATTATAATTACTATTCCTTCTGGGCAGATTGTTTTTGTTTACGGTCATTACGGAGCCAAGATTTCGGACCACTGCCATGGAGAACCTAGTAGTTATATTCATAGTTTGGTTGCCAAGCCTTGTCAGTTTGTTTTTCTTTGTTGGTTTGGTTTGGGGGGGTTTTTTGTTGTTGCTTTGTTCTGGTTTGGTTTTTGGGGGTTATTTTTTGTTTTTGTTTTCTTTTAATATACATTTATTCATTAAGGGAGATGAAGAGCCAATGTAATTTGGAAAGTTCTTGTATGTGTGTGTGTGTGTGTTTGTTTTGCTTTTTTTTGGTGGTATTATGCGATAATACTTGATTATGTATTTAAACATCAATATTAGAGTTCTGTGAATAGGTTCGTACTTCCTAAAAATCTTACTGTCCCCAATACAGGTTTTGCAGGGTGAAAACAGTGAAAATACGTTGCAAGATGGTGTGTATGTAAATATATACGAAATATATGGCAAAGATGTTTAAAAAAATTTATCATTATTAGTTGTTAAGGAAAACGTATGTCGTACGTGTAACCGTTATGCCTGTAAAGTGAGTAATGGTTGTATTCTTCGTAATGAAATAAATACACGAAGTTTAAAAAGAAATATATTATTATTACAACATTAATGAAGTTTGTAACACAAGCAGGGACCCCTTACAATGTTATTCAAGAACTGCCTTTTGAATTTAAGAATAACAAAGGATTTCTTTCTTTCCGATCCATAAATTGTTTAGAATTAGAAGATTATGAAGATATCAACGATGTAGCAGATGCAGAAGGGAACAAAGGTATCACACAGAAAATATATTTTACAGTGTTGTCGCTTCTTTTAAGATTGATGGAAATATTATTTTCGGAAAGTGTGGTACTTTTTAAGTGTTATTATTTGCTATGCAAGATCACTAGATAAAAAAATACTAGCAGTAAAAGTAGTTTTTGTCTTGCATCCAAATTACAAGATTAAGCCTATTTTGCTAAAAAGGGAATGAAAATGAAAGGCTCTGTGAACTGTAATGCCCTTTTCACCCAAAATGTCTTTCTACCAATCCCTTACCTATCTAGACCAAAGTGGTATCAACAGCAGTTCCTGAGGTTTCATATATTAGTGATATCACCAAAAAGGCGGGCTTCAGTGTCCTATAGTGAACTCTCCGTGACATGTACATACGATGCTTCACATACAATGAGCCGTAATTCATCTTAGATCATAAATCTATTCTGTTAAAACATTCGGCCATATCCTTCGTCGATTTTATTCTTTTCTAACTAATTTTCTAAACCACCTGTTACATCTTTCGAGTTCCGTCTTCGCTGCTCCGTAACAACGTCATCTTGTTGCCCTGAAGACGTTTCTAGGCAACTAGCAGTCTTTTGCTCTCAGCTGAGAATGTATGCTAATAAACTGGGCTTAGGGCGACTACAGTGTATCTAAAAATAATTCCCTGCCGTAAAACAACGGAGAATAACAGCGGAGGTTTAAAAAATCAACTTAAACATGTTGTAACGATTGCTACGGAATTATTTTACCACCTCGATTGGGTAAGCATCATTTCTCATTGTTATCAATTATCATCGAGAAGAGAGGATTTGAAATGTTTAACATTTCAAATCCTCTCTTCTCGATGATACTTTCTAATTTAATGGGCTTTGGATTGATGACGGGCCGGACGGCAGCATACATACATACATACATACATACATACATACATACATACATACATACATACATACATTCATACATACATGGACTCGATGACCTCCCAAGGTTTATGTGTTTTTAATGCCTCTAAGACATTAGAACACATCATTCTCCAAACTGAAAACTTAATTATTTTATACTTTCTTGCCGCGTTTGGGTCCTTTTTTCCAGTGACATGTATTGAGGCTCATGAAGGCTGTTACTTTAACGTGAGAATGAACTCAAAATTAACATTATCTAATTGGTGATATACTCATCACATCCGAAAAAAGTTTCTGTATTAAGCAGGACACAGCCTTATGACTTGTTTGGAAGACGATCAAGCTTGGCATAAATGGACATGCTGCTGCTGCACATATCTGACATGCTTTACACTAAGTCTGACCTAAAAGCAAAGGAATATAGTCCTTTCAACATGACCTTTCAGAAAAATTGTAAAACTGACAAATAATGCAATGTCTCCTCTCACACAATTACCATACTCGAAGGTTCATGGTAACTCTTGCCATAATCTCTCTTCCGGAAAACGGTAAATGTCAATTACAAGCAGTTCAAATGATGCTATTGTAATCACAACAACTTGAATTTGTAGGTGTAATACTGCAAACATACAACATACCAAACAAACTATACAAACTCTGCTTCAAAACTAACGCTAGTGTTCTCACTAAGCCCTAATGGAAACAAATTCTTTACATTTCATGGAAATAATTCCCTGTGGTAACTATCTGAATCCAAGCAGTATTAACACAAAAAAATTTACTATGTTCAGAATAAAATCTAGTAACCTTTTACAAACAAATATATCTGCTTTCAATCAGCTTTAAGCAACATAAACTCTCGAGTTCCTTCATACAATACGTAAACTCAGATAGCTGTGAAAATTGTTACATCTTCAACAATTGATACCATAATAAACATTCATAAATATCAAGATTGGCCAAACATGTAGCAGTAGGCAGTACAAGCAACTTTGTATGAGAAGATTCAGCGCAACGAATAGGTAAAGCGTAGAGGGATTCTTTCAAAAAGTGAACACGCTAAAATCCCCTAACTGATGGACTCCTCCACCATTCCTCCTCACTCTCCTTTGCCTTCCTTCGCAGGGTCCCAATCAAAGATTTCTCATAGCAGTGGATATGATATTAAAACAACCGTAAAGAAAAAGTAACATCACTAAAAAGGGCAACCAATAAATTAAAGTTACTTGGAGCGTCCGCAAAGAACGTCTGTCAAATTGGACTAAAAGGCAGACAAGCAGGGCATTGGACTAGCTCCACCGCCACCGCCACGGTCACGTGATTTTTGTTTTCTAGCTTTCCTTGTTTGGTACGTATGACTAGAGGAGCAACCTACATCCCCGCCTTACAACGGAAAAGAAAACTTTATCATCATAAAGCATAAAATACGGATAAAGTGGGCCATGATATCGTCACTGCTAATTAAAAATACCACGTAAAATTACCAAGTTTCCCTGGTAAAATTTAGCTCTCCAAGATTCTTTCTCGAAAAATGAAGACACAAAGTTATTGACGAGTGAAGAGTCGCAAATTATTACCTCAAAGATAGTGAACAGGTGTTTGTATTACGAAAAAGAGCAATTTCCCGTCTTTGGGCATGACTGAGTTTTCGTTTCATGATATCAAAGTAGTAAGCTAAGATACCGCTGTCCCTAATGGTTAATATCTATCTTTGTAAGTGTTAAAACTCGCTATTGGAGGACTCCTAATAAAAAGAATGGTGGCTACTCCAGATAAATGCTTTCCGTCCTTCGTTGATTCTAAGTTAACTCAGCCATGTTGTAGCAACGGCAAATTCAAACAATACTTTTTTGTGATAAATATCGACGCTACGATTCGATTTTTAACTCAAGCGAAAATTAGGCACAATGTCGAGTTGTTTCGGCGTATCGGATAACCTTGCATGATACTCAAACGCCTTTTTGTTTTGTGGAATACAGTTTTCTCCTGAGTTAAGTGGATTGACAGTATTTTCAAGTTTGCATAAAAAAACTACATTCCGTTAACCTTATCTGGAAGAAATTGTAGAATTTTCATAGTGTTAGTATACACAATATTTCAACCATAGAAAGACTCTGTAGAAAACGCATTCAACAACAGTAGCGTAGGGCATGCAACAACAACAGTAGCGTAGGGCATGCAACAAAAATATCCGATGAGTTTTCATGAAAGTCATTTAGTAACGCTCATTCGATAGTGCTACACAGAAACAGATTTTGATTAGTAAGTCGTGCAAAAATTCAGCCGTTCTCTGCGGGCCTTCAAAAAGATAAAATAACACGTGTACCTCTTCAAACGTGGGTGAATATCACAGTAAATGGTCATTGAACAAAGGTAACGCCATTAGAAACCGTATGGATTTTCCTCTATCGTTGGACAGACTCTTCTTTGATTAACATCGGTCGCACCCTAAAAGACACCGCTACTTCAACTTATATGCTGAAGAATAGTGATAACTGAGCAGTTGACACAAGCAATTATTTAGAAATTTTTAGGCGCTCTAACGCATCGGTGTTGACATCATCAGCACTAGTCCTTGTTACATCATCAACTTTGGTTTGCTCTTCCTTGGGTTTCCCAACACACTTTTCCGTTGGTCCAGTAGGATACTGACGAGCCCCAAATATCGTACTTCCGACGCGAACAATTGTACTTCCGGCAAGAATCTGTAGAAAAAGAAAACATTCATATTTATACAACGGCTTTCATCTGATTGCAGTAGAGAAACAACAGTTATTACAAAACTAAGCTTGGTTCGTTCTTGTACTCCTAAACTCGCGCATGTCTTATTACGCATAGCTTGTCTTCTTGAATAACGAAATAGTTTACGCCAGATATATGTTGACGCTGAGTGTTGTTCTACCAACTGAGCCATGGTGACCATCCAGTTTAAATCCAGTTAATCATGCCCTTCACTTTCTCAAACATCAATCGGTTTTGGATGGAATAACTGGTTAGATGGAAGCCCTTGCGTTGTAAAGTAATACGGGTGCATAGGGGACAGCCTTCGACTTTCCTAGCGACGGAGAGTATGTCCATTTGCGACAGATTATAATGTGATAACATGAAGCAATGACGCTTATATTGTAATCACTGTTGTAGGGTCACTATATCTCTGCTGATGTCGTAATAATACGTGACGGTGTTACCCCCGGACTTGAGTCCACATAACGACATATTTTAATTGCAGTACTAATTTCGTAGGATATCCATTTAAAATGCCTTTTAACAATCAAAATAAGACATGTTGAAAAGACAAGTGAAGTAGCCAATTCTTCATGGACATTACTTGAAATGCTTTTCCTTATTGTGCCAGAGTAAAGCTTCGTTAACAGTGAAACTTGATATATTGTTACAGAACAAGTTACATTGTTAATCTGCAAAATACAGATCATTTTATTGATATTCAATATGGTCATACACTTTTTCGGTTTTCAGAAGTCCTGAAAAACTTTTTATAGCAGTAAGTTTGTGAACTATATGTGTCCAGTGTGACACATATTGAGGGCGGCAGGTAAGTAGGCAGGCAGGTAGGCTGTTAGATAGATAGATAGATAGATAGATAGGTAGGTAGGTAAGTACGTAGGTAGGTACGTAAGTAGGTACGTAGGTAGGTAGGTACGTAGGTACGTAGGTACGTAGGTAGGTAGGTAGGTAGATAGGTAGGTAGGTAGGTAGGTAGGTAGGTAGGTAGGTAGGTAGGTTGGTAGTGGTTGGTAAATACTGACAGGTAGGTAGGTGGGCAGTGGTAGCGGGATTATGTAGATAGGTAGTGGCAGGTAAGAAGGTAGGGAAGGTTAACAATAATAATTAGGATTTGAATATTTTCTTGACTTGTGAGACCGCTGTCATGTTGTTACCCAAGGTAACTCCTACGATTTTTTAACGATCGTTGAATACTGGTGCTCCCAATACGTAATTTGCTGAGCCTAACGTCTGTAAGTTGCACGTCAGTACCTTTTAGTGCAAATTCTGTTTGCCTTCATTCACAGCAAGACTATCTCAGACTCCACGATCAAAGATCTGCAATGCAAGGCTCTATTAAGGAGACAGCCTCTTGTTCACTTTTACCCTCATTAAATACCACATACAGCTGAGTATCATCAGCATATGAACGCACCGAGGGTACATGTAGTATTATGGTGTTATAAAGAGGACTCGAATAAAGCAAAAATAACAACAGACTAAGACGCCACCCTACAAAATTCCACAGCTGAGTTGGAGTTAATTCGAGATGTCATCTGTTATCACCAATTTCTACTCTCCGGTGTCTCCTTTTAAGTTATGTAAACTACTCAAGCGCTGTCTCCATTATTCTAAAGTCTGTTAGCCAGTCAATCTAGCAGAATGTAACGATCGACAGTGTGGAATGCAGAACTTGAGTCAATTAAAGCTAGAAGGTTAACCTGTCTGTTACTAATATTCGATAGTCAATAAGCAAAGCAATTCCTAACCTATGCTGAGGCGACAATGGGCAGAGTATAAATCAGGATATAAATTGTCACTGAGTACATTATCCCCAATTTCCTGCGCAAAGGCCTATTCAGTGACTTTGGAGAGTAGCAGCAAGTAGGAAATTCTCGTAGACAAGTTCTCAATTCATTTGTTTAGAGGTTCGTATTAAAAAAGCTTCTTTCCACGGCTTGAAAAATACACCAAATGACAGATAGATTTATCACCGAGGTGAAAGGTGATTATAATACATCTCAGCAGCTTTTGACAATGTTAGTTGGAATGATGTTATTGGCCATTGTAGAGTTAGAAGAAGTCTTCATACGCTTTCGGACTTCCTCTGATTTAAATTGTCGAAATGAGTAGATCTTGGCCTGCTGACATCAGAAAACACACTATTCCTGTCGAATATGAGACAAAAAATCTCAACTATATTTGAGAAAAATTCATTTGCAAAACTTTTATTGCCTTGGCGAAGCAGGTAAGGAATTTGATTGGAAGGCGAAATTGGTTACTTTGTTTCTTTATTTCTTGATAAATATGATAGCTTTGGGGGTATAAAATCACTAGCAGTTTTGTTAGTATGGTGTCGTAAAATGTTAGTGGTTCTTGTAGAGTTGACGGGGTATTTGTGTAAAAATCGGTTTTTAACAGGTTATCTCTTACGACACCCAAGTCAATAGATCTGATTTTTCTAAAACATAGTGTTTCTCTTTAAATGACGGCTTCGACCAATTTAATTTGCATGTAACGATTCAGTGATCAGATAGAAATCTAGAAGGCTGAACATACTTTTTCCATTTAGTTGGGAATTCTTGTAAGAAATGTGGTACTAGTAATTGAATGACAAGTACTGTAAGGTTGTGCGTACATCACGACAATGGGTTACACTATAAATTCTGAAAGTACAAATGAGTTCCCTTCAAGAGATAAAGTCGTTGTCGCTTGAAAAGATTCACATATAAATCATGCAATTCCACAGCCATGGCGTAATTTCCACGCACATTCTAGTATATTATAACCCTGACGAGTTCATTCTTTCTGTGCAGCTTCCTCCTCGTCTAACTTGAACCATGTCTCCGCGATAGCAAACAAAACAATATTGATAAGCATATAAGCATATATACGGAGGTAGCAGAACATTTGTCTATGACGTTCCATGAGTGTTGTGTGTTTCCCATGTCTTCGTGTTGGGAGAAAATGGAAGACGTTGCACATGTGCTAAATTACAAAGATTTGGTATACGAGAGTGTACCGGGACCGACTTGATTCGTAGCGGAATGGAGTGTGTCGGAGCTGATTCAGTAGATTCATTTGCTTTCAAAGATCCTTCTCTAAAACAAATTTTTTTTGGTCTTTCGAGAAATAACTTGCATGGAATTTTAAAGCATTAAGTCGAGATCCTTGTATCAAATAAGTCCTTTGAAACATTATTTATTGTTTTATACATCGAGTGCATTCCTACTGTTTTCATGAGCAGCGAATCGACTAATTTCACGCTCCAATGCCAGGATTCCCAGTACGGACGACCACACAGGAAATAAAATTGGTAAAACAATATGTGATTCTTCAATGTAAAATCGCTTAAAGTGATATAAACAAACTTAGTTAAGACTAAAATCTATGATTCAAATCTAAACTTATAAGAAAAAACTATGTTCCACAAACTATGTTCTATATAACTGTTGAAGACTAAGTAAAAGGACCTAATATACAAGTAAACTTGGCTATTGTAAGAGCTTCTTAAGACACGTCTCAACCAGCCAAACCGTACCAGAGAATGGTTGGTTGGTTGGTAGGTAGGCAGGTAGGTTCACATTTTTTTTATAAGCAACTCCATTTTCGGGGTCGGGCCTTGAGTTGCTTAGCACTTTTCCAAAATCAGGCCTGGAGTTGCTTAAGTAGTTGCTTAGGTATCACTAAAGGTTATCGTCGAATTTCGTTGTGTTGTACATGATGAAATACCAAATGATGGTTTGATCTTTGATCTCTTTGCTTGACACATTATCAACAGTGTGATATTTGTTATAATATGTATGTATGTATGTATGTTTGTATGTATGTATGTATGTATGTATGTATGTATGTATGTATGTATGTATGTATGCATGTATATACACATAAAAAAATAAAACAGGCATCCTTCAGTAAAGATAATAAAACCAAAACAGAGTTGCTTATGTATGTAAATATATACTATATTACTATATTAACATATAATTTCATCAACAGCTCACTTGATCATGTTTATTTAAATAGTAGAGTTTATAGTACATAGTAGTACTATCAAGAAATATAAAAATCAGGGACGTGCCGTCAGTGAATGCAATGCATGCATTGCATGCCTCAAAATTCTCAAAAATAAACATTCTGATAATCATGCCCCCATCCGTGCGTAAAACCTAGTTATTACTCGTGGCCATAGAAATGGAATATATGAAAATATTTATTCTATTTATGCTAAATAAATAAAATTAGCAGCCGAAAGCCTTGATTAGGGGAAGTAGGGACCGTGTCCCCTTGCCCCATATCTGTCAGCCTTATTTCTTGATCCATACATTTTAGTTTTAAGTTTGAATGCCTTACCTTCATTCGTACAGAACCTTGTTATTTCTTGGGCATTAAATATTCTTTTATTCGAGACAACCGTCACATTACTTATACGGACGAAAGAGGGGTTTAAAACCTTAACAGATGTTTCACATAGGAAACAGAACTTAGAGAGGGATGAACGAGTCATGCACCGACCAGTTGTGGATTCAAATCTTATGACAGAGGCATGTGCATTTGATGATTCTATTGTGTTTCCGTGAAAACTCTTTTACAATCATAATTGAAACGAGAGACTTTGAATGCACTTTTCAATTTGAATCTATTGCCTAGCTTTCTTAGTGAAATGGATGATCGGGTTCAGGATTTATCACATATACTGGTAGAAGAGATTGCCCATCGAAGGTAAAAGTAATAGAGAACGGGAGACCAGTGGAGAAACTAAACATTTAAACAACTTTTAGAAGGACAGGTAAAGAATCTTATCAATGTTTTACAAATTCAGTTTACAGTTCTTTTGATTGGATTTGTGGATGCTGGTAAGTGATTAAGTTATTTTGCTGGCCCTGTTTATTGTTCGTAAATGGAGAAAAGTGTGTGGACAACGACATGTTACCTGATTTAAACAATTTAAACACAGCTTGTAAACTTCATGAGTTAAGCAAGCAGCATCTCCCCTCATGAAAACAGTTTCCTACGCTTCGCATGGCTCGTACTGAGACTCAACTGAGTGGCAAGAGAAAACTTAGTAGACATAATGAAACTGTGCGAAAGAATTGAAAGATATTAGAGCGAGCTGTGTGCCACCTTGGATAACAGGAGCAAGCATTTCGAGGTGGTAATGAGTCAGGGAATCTCTTAATCAAGGGAATTATCTTAAAACACTAAAACTTCTTAGTGAATTTGACGCTATACTAAAACAGCACTAGACTCCTCTAGTATCTTCAGTGGGAGGCCCTACATCAAACAGGATTCAAAATGATTTAATTCAATCAACCAGCAATGTACAGTCTATAAGAAATTAAGGGAGAAATTGAGCAGGCTGTTTATGTGGCGATTTTACTTGACGAAAATATGACATTCCTGACAAGTCAAAACTCTTAACTATTCTGAGATACATTTGCACTGGAAATAAAATCTGTGAAAGATTTGTCGGCTACACAGATGTTGTAAGGATAGACAGCAACATGCTATATTTGTACACTGCAGCACTCACGTCTTAAACCTTGCACTAACTTTATTTTTTTAGGGGAGGGGGAGCTTTGGATTCCCAGATGGAAAATGTATGTTCTAAGGTAGTGAATATCCACACACATTTAGTTTTAAGAAGGTAAAGAAAGTTTGGCTTTGAAGTACCTCTCTACCCCCCCCCCCTTTTTTTTATTGCATGCGTAGCTATTTTACTCACCGCACGTCCCTGATAAAAATACTTAATAAACAGGCATATTGAATGGGATTTACCACTTATTTAAATGATATTATTTGCAGCTTTCACAGGCTTCAAACTGCTTTTCTAGCAAATGCAATCTTAAGGCAGCCTTTTTATTAATGACAGATAAGTGTAACTATAAAGGACTGTGATTTAATTGTTATGAGTGCTTTAAAAATGCAATCAAGTTTAAGATGATGTAGCAAACACCTTTTGAAGTGTACAGATTTAATGGCATCAGACATTATATCCCTTTCTCCAGTTTCCAATGTTCTTAAAACGAACACGAAATGACAACGTAACACAAACCTAAACAAAGGCCATAGTACATTTAAGATCTAGCTTAGCAATCCAAGAATTCGCGTAAGAGCAAACACTGCTTTGATTAATCTAATGATCATTTGCCACACATATTGAATTTTGAAGCCCTACTTATAATGCAAACACACTATCAGTACAATAAAATTAAAGGTAAACCTACATTGTTGCTTCTGTACAACCTCAAGGATCTTTTCAAGCCATTCAACAACTTCTTCTTTTGACAGTTGACTTAAGTTTTCAACAAGGTATTTTGAGGCATCACTGCAGAAGAAAAAGGCAATGTAACAACAATATCTACATATAGCCTGATTCCCCTAGTTTGAAAATTCATTTGCCAGAAAGTAAATTAAAACTAGTTCTCTTTAAATTCTTTGCCACTGCCCAAGATAACTGATCAGCCTTTATATAACTCTTACATTGTTCACACAACTTGAATTTACTATTGTACAAGAAAAACTCAGCCAGGCTTAACATCTGATGTGAATTACTGTCGTTGTATATCTGCCACGAGCCCGAATACTAGGCCTACAATCACAAAGCCCCTTTATATATAACCTCAAAACCCAAACATACAGCCATAACAAATGTTTTAACACTCTTAATTTACTGTTTTAGTCTAGCCTATTTACTCTTAACATAGACTCTACTGGCTACATGCACCACCACCATCCACATAACTGTGGTCACTATTAGTGACAACTGTATAATGTGTGTGATATACGTTAACCATGCATCAAATAAGCTGTAACTGGTCATATAGCCCCTTCTGGCTGATATCATTTGTACCCACTGAACATTGTAAAGAGTCTAGTGATTATTTCCTATGTGTTTACATAAATATCAGTTGCTTGACCACAGATGCTTTTGCAGCATTACTGCAGTCTCATAGCCTTCACCCCTCCCAAAATCATCAATAATGTACTTGTATTTAAATAAAATTCACAAGGTATGTAGCTGATTCTATCGACTATTTAATGAAACCTAATTAGCAGTTGTTATGTGTATTTAATTCCAAATAAAGAGGTTCATTAATAGACCTGTTGCCATTACTGATTCAAACACCAACTCGAGTGTTTCCATGTTTATTCTCCAACTGTGATAGTACTGTTCACCCTGGAGAGGGTTCATGACTAGCATTTGGACAGGACTCAATATGTTCAGTCAGTCTGCTTAATTGACTAAGTATCTAATTGAGAATGTGTCATTAAGTCTAAAATTGAGCCTTCATCCAAATGCTTGTCATCTACCCTCACTAGGGTGAACAGTACTGTCACTCTTGGTGAATAAACATGGAAATACTCACAACAGGTCTTTTAATGATCCCCTGTATTTGGTGTTCAAATTGGTGCTTCATATTTTCTATTTCCTCATCTCCCCTCTTATGAAGGTATATAAGTCAAAAAAAACATATCATGTGTTTTAGTATTTACTCATTTTTACTTAATCTATGCCTTTTAGTTACATTTTATTACATTTCATACCTTTGAACCCCTTTGATGTCTGTCTACCGCCCAACTTAATCCAAGGGGCCAGTCCCACGTTTGCGTAATTTTTAAGCCTGTCCACATATTAAGGCCCCCCTCCCCGGGCTCCCGACCGTCATTTCAATAGAATTTAGGCATCTTTTATTAATGTAAGAACGTTAACACGAGTTGATTCCGGCAAAAGGAGGTAATGATTTACTAGTTTAACTGTTTGCTTAAGCTAAAACGCACTACGAATCATAACAGATTTTTAGCCCCCTCCTCCAACCCCTAAGAAGAGGTGATGCCCCCTACAAAAAATGCAACAAAACAGAAGGACCTGGCGACGGGCCTGACGTGCACTCGCATAAAACGCATATGTATATGTGCATGTGAGTAACATAACACTTGGTCTTAGAACCTGAGTGGTAAGGAACTACACCAAAGATCCGTTGTTTTATTATGAATCTCTTGTATTTGTAGGTGGCATTTAGGCTAAACAGCATCATGTGTTTATCATAAAAAATAGGGATTGACTTTTTAGTAACCCCATGAGCTGCGGGCCATGGCCGGCCGGTCGGCTATTGTTATTGTTAATTTCAAAGAATTTTTAGCAGGATATAAAACCGGATCCCGGGTCTCTATGTCATGTATCACAACGATGCAAGTATCTTTACAAAACATAGTTTGATAAAGCATATAATTACCTTTTTAATACTAATCCATGCAGTTTAAATGATGATATGACCCTTCTTCTGACATCGGATACTGTACGCTGATCAGCCATGTTTACCTCCAATCTTTCGCGCCAAAATTTGTAGCATAACACAGGGGGCTGAAACGTTGTGCTGACAGATGGAATGCCAAGTTCTGTGACACGATTTTTATCATGATATCTCTTAGAGCAAATATTTCCCCCTTCCTTTATCTTTTGTGCAAAACATGGTTCAAAGTGCAACTGGAAATTATAAGATGAAACAGTTTCTAAAATTCTCACTAACTGATCCGCTTGTTGCTCAGTATATTGCCGTAGTTTTTGTAGCTGTCGCAAGTCAGTGGCATTCTTCTATTAACATCCGTTACTGTTCCAAATAGTAAACCAAAACAGCTGTGAAAGCGAAAAAACCTACTTTATCATGCTACTTTCATCTCTTATATCATATGAAACTAAGTGACTGATTATCAAAGACCTACTAAATACCCGGTAATAATTGCCCAGTTATAAAAACAAGAGAACCGAAAGCCACTATATAACCAGTGGCGGCGCTACTGCAGGGGGGTCAGCTAGAACCCCTCCACTTTGTAGTCAAGTAACTTTTACTTTGGCAAAGAGAACAAACGGAATATTAAACAAGAACGAAGTGTAAGTCAGGCCAACGCAATTTCAAAGAGAAACCGTAAGTACGTAAAAATTGCTGAGTAAAAAGAGATGAAATTTTCGGGGAGAGATAAGAGCTGACAAGACACATTATAGGTGTAGAGGGTAGATATATCTCTTTCAAAAAGGCCATATTAGAAGCATTAAATATAACAGTTCTCAATGAGGAGAGAAAAACAAAAAAGAGAATGATATATTTAGACTATCAAAAGCCGTCTAATACCCATGGGTAAAAATATTATATAAAGCAAAAAGATTGTACAATTTTTTAACATTGCGATATTATCTTCATTAGATTGAGTATCTTTACAAGTATTACAGTGGAGCTTTAATGCGCTAATGAAGTACAGCACTTATACGCAGGCGATAATTAGAAATTACAAATGATATGACACATAGATCGTACTAATTATTGACCACTAATTAGTTATTGTACTTACAGGTGTTTCATATAACCTAGAAAAAGGGAAATAATAATAGACAAAAAAGAAAACAAACAACAAATCAAAATGAGGGCTGTAAAAAAATACAGGAATTAGCGAGAGAAAACATAAAGTGACAGGTGTATATACGAGAGAAAGAACGAAAAAATGAAGCAAAAGATGTAAACAGGAATTTAAACTACAAGACTATCTTCGCTATTTTGTTATATATATATATATATATATATATATATATATATATATATAGCCTTCATGGCTCAATGGTTGAGGCGTTGGTTTAGCAATCATGAGGACGTGGGTTCGAATCCGGTCAGTGTCCTCAAATTGCAAGCTACTGTGGTAATGCTCCACTCTTTGAGAATTATATATAATTGCAATGTGTCTGCTGAGAATGTATATATGTATATATAAATATAGTGAGGTATATATGCACAGGTTAGGCACATCTAGCGGTGCTAAGTTTGCTTCTGCTTATATGTCAATGTTTTTATGGACAAGACCAAACATTATTAGAAAAGGCTCCTTTTAGACCTGTAGTTTGGTTTAGGTATTTAGACGATTGTTTTTTCACATAGACAGATGGGGAGGAGAAACTTAGTCAGTGGCGGCAATCTCTTAACAGTAGTGGGAATTCCGTTGAAATATTAATTTTTTAGACATTTTAGTTTGGAGGATAGGTAGTAGTTTGGAGACTGAGCTCTTTTGTAAAACAACCGAAACACACTAGTACTTACTCAAGAGATCCAAGCAGTTATGTTCTAAGAATGAAGATTTTGAAAAGAGCAGTTGGTAATTTAGTTTCTGATGAAAATGTTGTTAAACAACATATTTCGATTAAAAAGATTTACCCAGAAGATACAATAATCATTGCAATGGTAAGGTGCAAGGTAGTAGTAGTAGTAGTAGTAGTAGTAGTAGTAGTAGTAGTAGTAGTAGTAGTAGTAGAAGGAGTGAGAGTCGTGGAGGTAATGGGTCAAAGTGTGCAAATCTAAAGCAGGACTGCACAGTCATCTAAGATGGCATGGACGACGAGATGGAGAGAACTCAAGACGACGGCAATCATCTGGAAAGATGCAGCATTCATCATGTATGTATATATGTATATATGTATGTATGTATGTATGTATGTATGTATGTATGTGTGTATGTATGTATGTATATATGTATGTATGTATATATGTATGTATAT
Organism: Alatinidae sp. Z8VKAUB7J3; assembly: GCA_010016025.2. Taxonomy (NCBI): domain Eukaryota; kingdom Metazoa; phylum Cnidaria; class Cubozoa; order Carybdeida; family Alatinidae; species Alatinidae sp. Z8VKAUB7J3. The sequence goes on from JAAAKM020006971.1 coordinate 118,444,970, forward strand.
ATGTATGTATGTATGTGTGTGTGTATATATGTATGTATAAAGGTATGTATGTATGTGTGTATGTATGTATGTATGTATGTATGTATGTATGTATATATGTATGTATGTATATATGTATGTATATATGTATGTATGTGTGTATGTATGTATGTATGTATGTATATATGTATGTATGTATATATGCGGTGGTGGTTTTAGGGACTGCGGGGCCGGGGTCTGGAAGCATCTGCGGGGCCCTTTTTGAAAACGTCGTTTTTCAACAGAGTTCTGTAGCGCTCTAATTCTTAATTGAAAGAACTTGAGCTAGTCTTCGTTTGCAACAGGTTTTTTCTTTTAAGGGGATGTAAAAAAATTTTGTGAACAATGTAAATCAATGGTACAACCCGTGCGTATGACTGGCTCAATGTTTTTCATGGAAGAATGCCTCAAACCTTTATTTCCATTTCGTTATTCTGAAGTTATTGTCAATGAATCAGAAAACATAGTTGTTTAATAAACCTCGAAGGTAGATGCTGGTATGCGTCGCAGAAGAACGGGCCATGCAACCCTTTAAACAACAAACTCTTTTACGCTGAAAAGCTCTTTCAGTGTGTCTGCCAAATCTAGAAGACGGATTTTCCAGACATTTCCCTGACAAATGTTCCCTTATCCCTGACATATTTCATTAAGTGTCATCCACTAGAACAAAAATTAATGACTTACTATTCAAACTATCAAGCCAAGCAAAGAAGAAACATTACTTCAGCAAGTTTGAAACATTTAAACTTTGGTACTCCTATGACCTTTCAACTTTTCCTAAATTATGGCACAAGGATGAAAAATGGTGATTTAAGTATGTTGCGCCATTCTTGGATGTTAGTGACAAGGGCCAGATTTTCCTGACATTTCCATTTCATTGCAAAAAGTAGCAAATTTCCGAAATAACCCCGAAACGTCGGTTAGTTTTTACGCACATAAAATGTTATTTATTCCTTTTGTTATGGTAGGAATGGAGAAAAACTAGTATAGGTATAGCAAGTATAGGAGGCAGTTATCGTGCGTAATAATTACCCTCCGTGACTGTAATACAAGGCGTGGAGGACTTGAAAGGATGAATCAAGCATAGATATTCTGGTTGCAAGCAGAAACCGCCTCAAAGCAAAAGCACAGGGTGCATTCATATTTTCTACGACACAATTTCTTTGAATTTCTGGGTACTTCTTGCTGAGTGCTACTAAATTTCTGAGTACTACTGCATTTGGGGACTATTTATATCATTGTATTTTTGAGGACCACTAATATTATTGTATTTCTGGGAACCACTAATATTAAACTTCTGAATGCTATTGAGTACCACCTTCTTTCCACGCCACGTGGCCTCCTTCTGGCTACGACAAGCGTAGGGCCTGGGGCCATGGCCCCTCTGCACCCCCCTTAAAACCGCCACTGTATGTATGTATGCACGTATGTATATATGTGTGTATGTATGCATGTATGTAGGTTGTAGTCAAAAGAAATACTAGGATTTTTGAACATATGTATGTATGTGTGTATGTATGTATGTATGTATATATGTATGTATGTATATATGTGTGTATGTGTGTATGTATGTATCTATGTATGTATTTATGTATGAGACTGGGCGTAGTACACACTTTCCTTTATCGTCGTAGGAAATTATCAAGGGGTTTCTCCTTAAGGCCAATCTCCATTAAGTGATTTTGAGAGCACTCGACCTCGGCGTCCGCCAGCGCTCACCAGCGCTCAATCTCCACCTGCGGTCGTTGAGCTCGTTCGCCAACGATTTGGCGCCATAATTAAATTCCAGAAGAGAGAAAATGGAGAGGAAGAAAAATCTTTTAGTTTTACTCTCCTTATTGAAGAACAAAAAGCAAAGGAAAAAGAAGGCTGCGAAAAGAATGTGGATTAGAAAATTTTATGAGGACCGAGAAATTAAAGGAGACTATTCCAACCTTGACTGACGTGCGACAATCTATCAACCTAAACTTAATTGAAATTTAGAAGTCGTATACTCCGATTTATATCTATTAACTGACTAGTTGAAATGACTGATTTACGTCATTTCTAGGAACATGATATTCTGCTTGGCATAGCATTTTACCGGCTTTTTATTGAATTCCCCTTAGGGGAGTCACTGTTTCAGTTTAAACCTTCAGACGAAGAAGATATGTTCAGTCCTTAAAAATTCTCGGCTCAGTATTCATAAATCAATAGATAATTCTAAAATCTTTACCGTAACAGTTCGTCAATTATAATAGCGGTCTCAAATTTAGAACCCTCTCCCTAAATTTTTAACCCTGGCCATGGGGTTCTCCCTAAATTCTCCCAAATCCCTTTTAATAAAAGTGAAATCTCGAAAGCCCTTTGATATCTCAGAACGACTCAAGGATGACTCATTTACCAGGTGTAATCTATGTAACTATTAAAATCAGCCACCATGACCAACCCTCTCAATAGTGCTCAAAATATTTTGATGTTTTCTGCATGTTGATTGGTTAAACAAATAGAATGACGTCAAGATTTGCTGCGGGGCACTGGAAAAGTTCAATCGTTTTGAACTCCTTGGCGAGCGCCGGCGCTCACAGCTATCAGATACCATCACCTAAATAACCGTCAGAAGAAACGTCTGCGCGTGGTCAGCACTGGTCGCTGGCGCCCCGCATGGCGCTCGATCACCTAATGGAGATTGGGTTTTAGACGCAGAGGTTCATCTGCGTATTCAAAAAGCTTTTGCTGCTTTTGGAAAGCAGGCAAAAAGAGTCTGGTCTGATCGTCGCATCGTTAATGAAACCAATTTAAAGTGTGTTAAGGCTTTTATTGTCACCGCCCTGCTGTATCTGAAACATGGCCGGTACACCGAAGGTGTCTTAAGTATCTTGAGCGTTTCCACTAGAGCGTTTCCACAAGAAACTAAGAATTCTTGATATTAAGTGGCAAAGTAGAACAACAGACATAGATGTTCTGATGAAAGCTGATTGTTCAAGCATCGCATGAACCACCAGAATTATGCGAATACGCGAGACAGCCTTTAGCAACTCCTATGTATTAGACTCCCTAAGCAATTCCTTAATGTTGAGCTGCATGATGGTAAGCGTCCTCAGGGAAACAATCGGCCTCTACAACAAAAAGAATTGTTACAGAAAGAAATGGTTTGAAAATCACCATATTGCTTTGAACCTTTTTGCATGGTGAGTGATACCCAGTCTTCCTCTTCGGATAAAATTTGGCGCCATTATGCATGTGGAGAGATTTACTGGCCGTATTTAGCACTGGAAGTCGGACGATAGGAACTACGTGTATTGGTTTATAAAGATGCTGAGTGCAGTGGAAGCGAGCCTTGGCGAAAATCTATCGACCAATGTTTCTCAGGCTCGTATATTAGTAATTGGAGCAGGAGGAATAGGATGTGAGCTTCTCAAGAACGTTGTTCTGACCGGTTTTAAAGACATCCATGTCGTCGATCTGGATACGATCGATGTGAGCAATTTAAACCGTCAGTTTTTGTTTCAGCGGAAACATGTAGGAAAGTCGAAGTCGCAGGTTAGTGTACGATAGTTTCATGTGTTTATGAGTAAAGTTAGACGTATACACTAATAATGGTTGATGCAAAGAAGTCAATGTTCATTGCATTATTAACCACGAGCCGGACCGTACCGTCGCCAGTTGACTTTCTCAATATGTTTATTGAGATTTGACGGACAATGTTTAGTGACACTAGCCTAGTTTAGTACTCTTTTCTTAACTAGGCAAGATATGTTTAGGTATATAATGAATGTGTAGTAAACTAGGCTAGGCCTATATTATAAAGACATATATAATATTATTTATGTCACAACTCTTGCGAACGCTCGTGTACGTGTACGAATCCCAAGTTTCATTAATTTAACTGACTTAAAAACTGTTGCTGGCTTGTTTTTTACTGAGTTGCATGATTCATGCCCTAAACACAATAGACTACTACACAATCTTGACCCCATACCTAAATTGGATTCAAAACATGATATAGCCTATCAACTGAGTAAATTGTAGGCCTATAGTATCATCCATTTAAACAGAAACTGCAGTTTATAAAACGAATGTTAATCAAGAAAAGAGACAAAATTGTTCTCTACTTATTTGTCTAACTAGAGAACTGTAGCCGGAGTCGATAGCCTGTGGCCAGACAAAACACACTGGATTCCATGAAAGTGTTGACAATTAAGTACCCTTCCAAAGAAAGAATAACAGATAAGTGGTCCTTTACCATGGTCCTCACATGCCAAGCTGATCATGTGATGTAAACAACGACTATCCTGATTGGCTGAGAGGCAACTATGCAACGTGGCATGATTTTGAAAAATTGTCTGGTCCTGTTTCTTAAGTGGTACATAAGTTGCACATCACATTTTCCACATAGCTTGCCACTTCAGTGTGAAAGGTTTGATACTTTTGTGTAGGTTCGTTCCATGCCCAGTTGCATATGCCACTTTGGTGTGTAAGATCCCTAAAGAGAAAAATGGTGACAAAAAACAGGTTGGCAGGAATTTCCTGGATTGAGTCAATTGGGGTGGAATAGATGGGGGGTTAGAAAATGACCGAAAATGTAATAGATATGGGGTCTTAACAAAAAGTTTAAAAAAGTCAGGGATCAATCTTTAGAATCAACTGCAACTTCCTAAATGAGAGTAATACAGTGCAGACAGTAGTCAGTTATTCGAAGTCATGGCAGTCAGCCTTCCAAGATTTAAAAATGCCCCCCCCCCATCCTCCTGTTCAATGACAGAGTTAATATTAACATCTGTAATGCGCTTCTTCACACTTCTTCGAGCCTCGTAAAAGGCCACCTTCATCTTTTAAATGTGTGATTTTCATATTTAAATAAAGACATTTTCTACTTGTCTGCTGAAGTACCTTCTCAAAAATTGTCATGGGTGTGAGATTACTTAAAAGTTGGGGGGTTGGAATAAAGATGTTCTTGGAAGAAAAGTTTTAAAAATTAATTAGTGGGAAGGGGGGTGTCTATTAGGCACCCAAGTGTATTTAATATTGTTGAGAAAAATGCTAAGAACTGTAAAGCAAGCCAATGGAAATTGATAGAAATTAAGCTCAAATTAAGCATATAAATTTGAATATACATAGTGTCTCGGAAAATGTTCACATAGACAAGTTCTCGATCTGCATACGTGAATCACCCCAGCATAATTCCAAAATGAAAATGAACCACAGTCCCTGTATGTGAACTTGTCACAATTCAGGCATTTTCCATAACACCATCTAGTAAATTTCGGTCATTACGTGAAATGCCTGTAACATATAGAGTTCATAGGTTAGTGTAGTATGCCTATACACCTAGTACATGAAAGAGGTGTATGTCATTTGGATCATTTACATTGAACACAAACATACTCAGCACAAGTTTACTTTGCCTGTGAGCTTGTGCATAGCTTTGTGTATTTAGCTTGGGCAGCAGTTGGCTTAAAGGCATTGTCTGCACCTGGTCATATCAGAATTTAAATTATGTATATGATAAACAAAATGTGATTACTAAATATCTATCTTTTGTCTTCGTCCCTGCTTCTGGCTCGGCAAGTTGACCTTGAAGATCAAGACAAACCCTATATTTGTCTTCTGCTTTCACTCCTTCAGTCCTTTAGCTATATTTTCTTTCTTTACAGTTCTACATCATCATAGGTCTGTTCTGTGCTTGAATCTATCTAAGGTTAAATTGACTGAGCTTTGATATTACATCCCTCAGCAAACGTATTTCTCTGTGTAGACTTCAACATCCATCATCATGATTGGCTTGTTCACTTACATGTCACAAATGCTGCTGGGATAAGTTCGAGGTGTCTGTGTTGCAAGGTCTGTCACAACTTGTTGACTTCCCAACAAGACTTGCTGAGAGAGGAGATCAAAACAATTCTACTCTGGATCTCTATCTTACCTCAAATACCCACATTTCTTCTTTAACTCACTCTGCTCCTCTGTGTAACTCTGGTCATGTTGTAATCATCACCTGTGTCCCTCTTTACTCCTAAAGTGCTAGGGAATCTCCCTTACATTGTACACTTTACAGTTATGAGAAGAATAACTGGGATAGTTTTCATGATTTCTTATATGACTATCCCCCTAAATGACATCTTCAATATATACCATATTTCCTCTAATTATAGCCCTATCTATAATTAATTAAGGGTACCAAAAGGGGGGTATATAGTTAGAGGGGGTCTTTAATTTCCAGAAGAAAGTTTTCAAAAAAAAGAGCATATAGAGTTTCAAGAAAAACTACAAAAGTACATTTATACTTTTCATCATTACATTTATAGTTTACCATCATCATCATCATCATCATCATCATCATCATCATCATCATCATCATCATCATCATCATCATTATCATCATCATCAATCATCATCACCATCATCATCAATCATCATCATCATCATCATCATCATCATCATCATCATTATCATCACCACCACCACCACCATAATCATCATCGCCGTCGTCAATATTTACAAGCAAACGTATATGATACAGGAAGAAGGTTAAAGTAAAAAGGTAAAGGAACAAAAGTTAAAGGCACACAAAGGAAAATATAAAAACAAAGTCTAAGAGGAAGGTATGGGGCTGTGACATTGATGACTATGCTACGTAACTTTCATTCTGATAAAGGTCAAGATCTCTGATCCCGTGGTCAGATGTAACATAAACAAACTCGTAATAAGAGAGATTTTTGTTGAATTCACGCACAAAAACCTTGTCAGGAATACAAGCGTAAGACAAACAACCTTATGCTCATAAAATGATGACCTTCAATACAATGGACACAGGTAACAAAACAATATCATATAATGGCTGCCGTACCACTTTCATGAATTTCAAAGCGTTTTTTTCGATGCATTAAGCGAGATCTGATCAAAGAAATCTGCATTCAAGATGCATTAGCTGGATACAAACAAAGCTAAACCTATTTCCCCCTAATTGAGGAGATCGCCTTCGGCAGACGCGAATACATGTTGGGAAGTCGCCATTTCCTATGCGTCATCTATAAAAGCAAGGAAAACGTCTAAAGGGTTGTTGTGATGAAACAATCTGCCACGGAAATGTTTTTGTTAATAATTTGGTGGAAAGGTTGCAGCGCATTGTTTAACTTTGAACAGATTCTGTTTACGTTATTCCGATCTCGAGCTTGTCGCTTGATCACCTGCTTGACTGTTTACGTTCTCTGCAATGGAAATAACTGACGAAGACAACATGTTTCCCATCTGATTTACACAACAATTTCTTAACACCAACTACTTTTTCGAAAATTTGCCATACAAAAGGGACTGCTTGTTACTAAAGTCAACTGGCATCACGTGGGGAGTAGGTGACGTCGTAGACCTTTGGAAACTTAGTTAGGTCAACCTTAGGAGCATTTAAATAAGTAGCAAGAGTAACATCAACGAATTACGGATACCTTTTACCAGAAAGTCAAGAACTGATAAGAATTACACATGTTACAATTAACGTTTCGTGTGTACTAAAACACTGCACTGCCACTTGCTGCTAGACACTAGCACAGGATATTTAAGGTATTACGTACGAACTATTCGGCGCAGAACAACACGCCAGCTAAACTCTCATCAGGCTAAAATCCAACTAGAAATTAGTATGTTCCCTTAAAGTGACACTCGCACGCTACAATCATGGATTTTAGTTTATGTAAACCAGCATGCCGTTCGTTGCCGCCGGCCACCGATTTTTAAAGTTATGACTTCAGGGACTCGCATGCCACACCTCTATGTTAATACGAGATGTGAGGCAGATACCACAAAATACCAGAAATGAAAGTCCCTTTCCGTTACTAGGTGTCTTGCATGATTTCGGTCGTCTTAATCAAGGTTTGGTGAATCTTTACATCATGAAGTTCGAGTATGTAGGTGCTGTAAGGGCTCCTAGGGATAGAGTCTTAAAGACCTTTTTGTGAATGGACGACACACTCTTCTTACAAATGAGATGGGTAAACTAACTGTACCTCCGGGTCCTTCATGATCGCTGTTCTAAGAAATCGACCGTGATGTTATCCGGCATTGTACAACCCGTTATCTAACAACTTATCTACACTCTGAGACATAACTTACTTTCAGACTGTATGGCTTGCAATGTATAACTTCTGGCGCCATGTGAAATGGTGATCCAACTGTCTCTAGCACATATTCTTTCCTGTTAAAGAAGATAATACCAACATTGTCACCTCCAATAGGTATACTTTGCAATATGGGAAAGGGACTTCTTTAATCTATAATCTGCAACTCCTTGATTGGTTAGGAAGTTTCATTTTTTGGCCTTGAAATTCCAACGGCACTCAAATTCTCTCCAACGATCAAAAATAGTAAGCTCCATCGTGTAAACAAAACACAGCCCAGACAAAAACAAATGACCTTTTCCCAAACACTAAAATCAAAACATATAGTTGAAATGAAGCATAGGGTATTTTTGTTAATCCCTATATTGCTACTAATTCACAACGAATTAAAGCAGGATTTTGTCTACGGAAAGGCGCGTGTTTTTCTTACTTGGGGGCCGTGTGTAAGGAAGTAGTTGGCCTACTTGATTCCTCACAAAGGTAAGAAAGTCAAGTATTTTCACACCTAAAATGGTGAACAGTAATAGAATTTCCTACTTTTCTCAATTTTGTACGAAAGTTCTTGGGTTTAAGGCGTTCCTTTTATCACTGAATAGCTTCATTAATTCAAAGGATCTCAAAACCTTTACATAAATCGTTCACAACCTGATATAGCCAATCAGGGCATATCTCTCTGGAAAAACATTGAATTAACACGTGAACTTTGTGAAATTTGCCTCTTTTTTTCTATAAAAATTCTCTGCGACAGTGCTATTACACGCAAACGTATTGACTAGTGGCATCAAACTTTATGACAGACAATGACGAGGGTAATATATTGCAAACCATGACAATCTTTACTCAGTGCAATTTCGACATAATTTCCCACATTCGACCACACATTTTCCAAGAAACTATCACACGGTTGCTTGTTAAAAAGCGGATGCAGAATATACCAAATAAAACGAACTTACGTACTCCCTTCGTAAAAAAGAACTCCTCGAATTCTAATGATGCACTTACCCTTTCACTAAATCTGGAATTCGGTAAGATAAACCCAAATCCGCTACAATGGCCTGAAGTTTCCCATTTGATTTGCACCGGATTAATATATTCTGAAAGTTAAGAGAGAAAGTTATTTACACTTGAAAATTTTAAACGGTAAACGCCAGTGGTAATTCAGTTGTTATGAGGTCCAGCTTCCTAAACTTAAGGGGCTTACGTCAAATCGCTTGTAACAATTACATGAAGGGTGTAGACGAGCTTTTTTAGAAATATGCAATGTTTGAAGCGGGGAAATTGGTAATGATTTATCACATACAGCGTTCTATACAATCTATTATGAATTTACGGGACAAATGGATAAGAAATGACATATGAAACTTGGCTTGCAACTCTCTAAACATTTTGGGGTGTATGAGGCTCATTTTTTAAAACACAAAAATAGACAAGGTGTATATACTTTGCAGGCTGCTACTTGCCAAACCTGAATTCCCACCTTTATGAATTCATAGATTACTTAGAACCCTAATATACCCTGGTTGTCCAAAGCCCACAACAGCCCCTAGATGGAAACTTCATTGGGTTCCAAGTGATTGGACTAAAAATACCCTGAACTTACAGCATTAATACATAGTTTATGCCTTAAACTGTTACAGACTCTTTCCTGGGCTAGCATCTAGGGGTAGTTACTCTTACCATCCTACCCTCCTAACGGTACTGCATAGATCACATGACAGTCAAGTGAATAGATACAAAGAGCAAGCAATCTATGTGTTCCAAATTCATTTCTCATATTTAACAAAAATAACCGGTAAATTATAATGCTGCAATAATCTACACTTGAAATGTTCCTCTTCATTGATTCTTTTCTCGCACAATGCCAATGTTAAAACTACAGCAGCCATCTTTATCTAATAAACACACATGTCACGTGATGTTAGAAATGACAATTGTTTTGCTTATTTAAATAATCCATGTACACAAATATCTACATTAGCTTGACCAGCAAAATTTAGTAGGCACCACACTGATGAGATCATTAAAAACTAATGCACCCACTAACTATCACATAAATAAATAATCCCTGACGTAAATATTGCAAACCATTCTGTTTTGTTAAGAAATTATTTCAGTGTGTAGAAACTTCAATAAAGGCTGATTATTTTGGTCCTGAAAAGCACAGGTTTGAATCAAGAAGAAGCAGGTACATGGTGAGAACTGCATATTGACTGATGTAAGTTTAGGTACTCTCAGGAGGTAAATGCAAGCTAATGCTATGAACAGTGGTCAATAAAGAAGGGTGATGTCTACTGTTCATGATGATGAAATAAAAAAATACAGCATTAACCAAAAAAACATGTTAAAGAACAGAGCGAAATGTTATGATTAGGAAATAAATAGTTTAATAGCTTCAAGAGGATATGTTAATGTTTTCCTATGCTGTTAGTGGTAGACACTACAGGTAAATGGCAGAAAGGTAAAATATATGGAAAATGGGCAGTATACTGACATTATATCAAAACAAGAAGGGTAAAATAATAAAGAATATCTACAAGCAGTTAATCATCTCATAGTGATATCAGTCCCCTGCAATCCATAAAGTGTTGTAGAACACCTACCCCTATTTTTTGAACTATACATATGGAATACAAAAGACTTTGGTTTTACAGTAACTTTGTGACATATATTATAGCTTTCCACATGCATGTAGTGCACTGTATTGTTTCAAAGTAACTTATATTCAATGAACTAATCAGAAACTACTATACTTATTCCAATTATTCAACATTTCTACACTCAAAGTTGACCTTAATTGACAGTTAAGACTTGTTCAGGGGCTGGCAATCTTAATGAGGAGATTACCATAATATTGTAATTTCATATTCTACAATTTTGCTTATACTGTAGTGCGATGATTCTGTTATGAAAATATGTTTTTGAAATTGATGAATTAACTACGTGACTAAATAATCAATGTTTAAAAAAATATGAAATCCATTAAATGACACAAGTGAACCACGGATATTCACCTTGGCAGCTAAATCTCGATGCATCACACCTTCTGAATGAAGGTATGCCATAGCTCTTGCAACATCTAAAGCTATATTGATTCTTGTTGACCATCCTGCAAGCTGTCGGTCTCTGCTCTCTATAAGATCTTCAAGGCACCCTCCTTCAATATACTACATGAAAGGAATGAGAAATTCAGACACATACATTTATCATTATGTTTTGTAAATCATAATGTAAACATTACACTTTCCCATAAATAACAATAAACTCTAAACAACTTCACGGGAGTAACTTCCCTAGACCCCAGTCAAAAAGTCTCTTGACAGGCAACCTAAATCAATGATACCTCTCAAGCTTAAATGGTTTATCAGCTGGACAACTACTTAGCACAAAATTTGAAACATATTTTCCTTAAGTATTAAGTACTTCAGAGCCAAGAAAGAGACAGCTACTCTTAAAAGTTAAAGGTTTGAAAAGGTATAGATACCTCTGCAAGAAAGCACAAACTGCTGTCATGTTGAGCTAAGCCTTTGAACCTATGAAAGGAAAAAATATACATTATACACCCATGAAATAGGGGATGTCCACAATACAAAACACATTGAAAAGAATACAACTACAATATACAACAACCTTTTCCATGAAAACCACACTGTGTGGCTACATTTGGCTAATCACAGCCATAACAACTAATGGATAACTTGAATAAACTCTAACTTTACACACTATATAAGATATTACTATCGCTATACAAATAAAGTGACCATGAAATAGAAATGTGCTTCTTATCAAAGCATTTTCAGACATCAGCTTAATAAAATACAAGAACTGTGCAACCACATGTTTATTACTCTTGTCATGGCCTCCAATGTAAATTTGAGTTGAAGTAATGATGAAAACAATTAGTGAATCATTACTGGAGTTTTAACTTTTAAGTCTGCTACTAGCAATGCTTGAGAGGTATATTCTAAGACCCTTACATAAATGACCATATAGTAGAATTGTTGCAAAGGCAAGCCAAAGCTGGTATGTTTGGTGTCTTGATTGTAAGGCAAGTGCAATGTCAAGAGGGGGTTGCATGTTGGAAGTACTTTTTAAATAAATTAGTAACTATGTAAATAGAGAAATATATAAACATGCATAGTAATTTATTATTTTATGAAAATATACAGCAATTAATGAGTCATGATTTTTGAGGCTGTGTTGAAATTGTGGCATGTAGAGCATTTTTAAAATGAAAGTGTTCATTGTTATCATTGTGGAGATATCAGGTAGTATCTGCAGGTACCAATTCATTGTTAACTATGTGAGTAGTTTAGTAGGCAACAAACAAGAATAATGCAATGAAAGTAAACCATATAGACGAGTAGGTAAGTAACGTTTCATGAAAACTATTCAAAGAAGACTCACTTTAACAGGTTTGGATGACACAGTCTGTTCAGCAGCTTAATCTCTTCCAGAAACATTTGCTTATGCTCTGTGTCAGCAGCATTTTTGAGCTCCTTTAATACCAGTATCTCATTTGTGTATTTGTGTACAACCTGAAAGGAAATGATTTACAACATTATTTACTGCAAAACATGTTTTCATTTTTGGCAGTATTTGGAAAACTCAATCATGAAATAATGCACTTTATAACAAACACAAATTTACCTAAACCTACCTGTCCCAAAATCAATTTTATTCCATTTTGTACTGTAACCTGATACAGATCATGGAAACTTATTCCTTAAAGCAAGAGTTAAAACAATAGAAATTTATGTACAAGAATTAGAAACATAAAATATTTGTAAAAGAATTCTGGCCTGAAATTTCCACTTTGCTACGGTATTCTAAAATTCCGACTAAAAATGGCTTAGATATGACATAATAATTCAGGAAGGAGCGCAACGGAAATGACATAGAAGGCAAATTCTCAATACTTACTTTTGAATGCGTCTATATTCTTGCTCTGAGTAGTCAAATAATACTGCTTTAACAATAGGTTTTGTGGCAGTGTGGCCGATTTATAAGCATGGTGGTTAGAAAGTACTAGGGTTAAGAGAATCAGAGCTCCAAATCCCCCGTCGTACTGGAATTTAATTAATTAAGCTGGATCTGAACTCTGTTGTGCTTCATTGTACCAAAATGTGAAATAGGGTCGTGGCAATGATAAACAAAAAGACGAAAACGTCATTGTCTGGTCCTATGTGTCTACATAGGTTAGGAAAAAAGGGTTTTTGGTACAAGGTCTTAGCTGCAGGGTAAATGCCTGCTGTAAAGAGCCTTTGAAATAATCCGGCACAGGAAAGGTGCTATTGATATACAGTGTACTGTATTATATCCATTTTTATTACCATTTTGCTTTAGATATTTACCGGGCTTTCATACCGATTCACTCATCTCACTACAAAAGGAGGCTTTGCCAATTATGTTAAAATATTTCAAATGAAATCTGGGCATTTTAGGGACTATCTAAAGTCATATCGAGAATTTGGAGCAATCAGAGTAAGTTGTTTTAAAAGATATTGCATTAAAAAACCAGGTCAGTGTAGTAAGTGTTTTTGCCAGACACTGTTCACACAAATCTGAAGTAGTGAAGTAGGAAAACTTTTCGCGAGGAATGCATCGGGTGGCAGAGATAAAGGCCATTACACGTTAACCGATATAAGTTGTGAAATTTCCTCTAAGCTATAAATATTTTTGCTGACAAATTACCGACATCTTTGCTTCGATGAATGCATAATTTAGAGCGGCAAGTTGGAAAGTAGAATGTTCTTTGGTTTAATCTGTTGCACCAGTCGGGTTCACTTTGCAGGTTAATGATGATATTTAAATATGGAATTTTGACGATGATCTGTCCCTGCTAGTAAGTGACTTACACCTGTTGTATAACTAAGCTATCACTTAATTTCTAACGCAGAAAAAGTTAAACTATTCACAGCTTTTTATTAAAGCCTAAATTTACAGCCTCAAATTAAGGCCATTATTAAAGGGACATAAAGAGCAGCATGATTAATTTCTCTATGAACTTAAGAACACAAGTGACCATTTAATCACGACATTAATATAAATGCAAGATTTTGAAAATATAACAGTTGGGTTATCGTAGCTATTCAATTTACCGTCCCCCTCCCCTCCCCCCTTCGAATACGTTTATCCCCGAAAAGTGTACCCAGGACTAAGTGCAATAAGTAAGCAAGAGGAAACTAATAAGTGCAATTTGTAATAAGCGCATTTCCTCGATTTAGCGCTCCCCAGGTAATGCTTCTTGATCGTGATGATAATAACTCAGATGACAAGCTAGATCATGATAATGTTGACATCTAGTTTCATATATTTTTTTTTTTTTGCTTCGTTTGTTAAACACTGATTTTCCGACTTTTCTCTGGTGTACTATCTCTTTCGATAAAATTTCAATGAAGAATCGTGTTCGTCAAATTTGTGATAAGCGCATTCCCTCGATCAAGAGTCCCCCCCCCCCCCCAAGTAAGCGTATCCTTAAAAATTTTTTAAATTTTTGGGATTTGATTTTTGGATTTGATTTTTGGATTTGATTTGAAGGATGATGCTTATGAAAGGAAATTACTATTCTTCATTCCAGCAGCTGCTTAACAAAGAAATTACCATCTAAAAACAGAAATTAATTTTGTAAACTTTTGATGCATTTAAGCAATGTTTCATCTTTTAACATAACATTATGATATATTTCTTGATATTTTCCAATAATATATAATACATTAGACATTAAAAATAACTTTAGAAAATTTAGAAAAGGTCTTGGAATTACGTCATGTGGATAACACGTAAGAATAAGATCACATAACCAAACTTCTTGAAGACATACTCACAAATATTTCACTACTATATCTTAAGAGAGGTTAACCTTAAAACGCAAGTTTATTTCTTTAATTGCAGCAAGTTTAAAATATGAAGAAAATCCTCCCCCTCCTCCTCCCCGCCGACCTTAGTTGAAAGTGTAGTTTCCTTTCGTTTCCTTTGTGTTCTGTTGTTTCTGTGATATGTTAGTGTTGTCTTTAATTATTGTCAACAAACTCTTTTTAAGGACTTCAAGTCGAATCACAAAGATGCAACAACCCATTACTTCCTTAGCATAGTGGTCGGTAGATATATCAAACTTACAGTTACAGAAACAGCAGTAAATCAAAGAGCTACTTTCGAAGTTCGTCTTTTCGTAGCATCATATGGTAAGTGGTAAAACTTTGCTCATCTTCTGTTTTTCCCCCCGTATCTTCTACAATCTGTAAATGCGTTCTCAATTTTTTTTTGGGGGGTGGGGTGTTCTACTTAGCGTTAAACCCACCTGGCAGAGGGACAAACATTTAATTAAAGATAAGGATGTCAATAGAGTACCAAAGTGTGACACCACGATTAAATGAATGTCTGGAGTTTGAGAATATTTTGAACTCCATACGTACTTATTGTTAACATAAACGACCTGCCCAAATTTGAGAACGGTATCACGAGCAATCGTTGAGATACGCCCTTTCAAACTTTAAATCATGCATATCAACGCCATGTTATTGTAACACAGCCCATGTTATAGTAACCCAGCCCATGATTTTATGAACTTAACAAAACAATTAACAGAGCTTTTTTAAGGCCTTTTGCAAATCAAAACAGCTGTTTGTCGAAGTTGATTTGTGATCTAAACACAAAACTTTTTAGTGGGGGATTTGGTAACCGGGTTAACACTGTGATGGAAAAGAACGCTAGAGAAATAGAAAATTTGTCACCAACGCGGATCGAACCCGTGACATCGATGATACTGTGATGGAGTTATAATTATGCTTTCTCAAAAAAAATGTTTTGTGACATCATCGTGTTAGAACTCCATACCATTGAATCGATCACGTGACTTCTTTTAAAGTTCTTTTTTACTTTAAATGAGAAAACCTTTTTTAATATTCATATGGTTTTACGCATATTGATCTAATACCAAGTTTATTGAATGTATCACATGAATGTCGGGTTATTAATTGGTACTCAACGTCAACAGAAATTACTTTCAGCTTAAAAAGAAATCTTTCGCGTAGACATTCCAAAATATTATTACCGTATTACCTTGAGTAAACGCTCCCTTTTTTCATACAAGTTTTTTTTATAAGCAACTCCATTTTCGGGGTCAGGCCTTGAGTTGCTTAGAAATTTTCCAAAATCAGGCCTGGAGTTGCTTCAGTAGTTGCTTAGTTATCACTACAGGCTATAGTCGAATTTCGTTGTGCTGTAAATGATGAAATGCCAAATGATGGTTGGATCTTTGATCTCTTTGCTTGACACATTATATCAACTGTGTGATATTTGTTATATATCAACAGTTTGTAATAAAGTCTTAATGAAAAACGTTTCTTGATTTGTTTCTCAGGCGTTTTAAAAAATGTCCCTCCGGAATTTGAGGCCTCGAGTTGCTTAGCTTGTTGCTTAGATTTTGGACCAAATCGAGGCCTCACACCTAAGCAACTGAGTTGCTTATTTATAAAAAACGTGTACCTCGAGTAAACGCTTACTTCTTTAGGGCGCTATAAAAAATAAACGCCCCATTTAAAAGTCAAGGGGTGAACTGACCTCCCTCCCCACCTCGAATAATCGCGCCTTTAACTATGAAGTGAATGTATATATGAAACCAGGATAGGAAAAAGAATGCACAAAAAGTCTTCTGTTATTTAGTGTTTTTTTTCCTTTTTAATTTGTGAAAGAAAACATATTTACCTCTAGAAAATTTTAGATATGCCATCTTATAAAGTTTATGATTTAAGAGTGACTTTGGAAAAGTTCTTTTCTTTGGCAACTTCGCTTTTAGGGGTGTTAGCACCTCCTCTGTCTCCTTAAAAACCTGATCCCGCTGGAGCAGCAAGTCCAACATCTTCCTGCCAATATGTTGACCTTCCTTTTGTTTATAACGTGGCAACACAACCTTAAAATTTTAATCAACATGTGTCCCATGACGTCTTCTTTCTACAAACAAGTTGCAAACTTGTCTTGTAGAGGTACCCGAGGGTAACCTATAACAAATTAAAACCCAGACTAGCTAACGTTTCATCACTGTTCAACAAACTTCAATGGAGAAGCTTTTCGTATCTAAAAGCTTTGAAATACGTTTTCTTGGTTTAACAGAGCGATATGTAGAGCACAGGTTGCATAATACTTATTCTTAATGATCCACAGTAACACTCTTTTTTGTTTGTAGGAAAGGCATCTGTTCTAGATACTGCGGGATTTCCAAGCAGTCGATTTACTTCTAATGACGGGGTATCATCTCCAAGTGATGCAAAAGGAAACGGTTGGTGTGGAACTGGAAAGGACGATTACATCCAGGTATTTTTGTATAGATTTCAATAATATAATTTTCTACTACACTTTATACCTTTTGAGGTGAAAAGTTATTAACTCTAAAAAAGTATAATGTCAACACTGAAATAGATCTAGGAAGTAATTTTTAAACAGAGCATCAAAGAAATAGAACATAGGTCAACACCGGGGATCGGACCCGTGACCTACACTTTCGTGGCGTGCGCTCTACCAAGTGAGCTAGGTGACCTCCGATGTTAACATATTTTTCTAGTCGCCACATTAGCTCCCAATCATCCACAGGTGGACATCGACGTACAGCTCAATGCAATGGGAGACCAGCCTCTCTGCGCCATGTGACTCTCAATGATACGAAGTAATTTTTCTTAATCTTTGACGGAAGATAATGCTGAGGAAGGCAGTTAGACGTTACATGAAGGAGTCTTTTCTTGTCTGGGTCACAGAAGGTGTGAGCTGTATTATAATTTTGGTGACCAGTGTCTGGGGCGAACGTCAAGCAAAAGTAATACGTTACTCAATGAAATGCTCATATATTTTGCAACAAAGGAGCTATTAAACGTCGGACTGTTTTCATTTTTTTAAACTTTGCTTGAAAATTTTTGAAGGAGCGTATAACAAAAGAATTGCGCTCGATTTGTCCCAGAAATGCTTGCAAACTGGCAGTATTAGAGAAGTCATCGATATTTGTAGCTTTAAATATCAATTATTTATTTCCGTATTGTCTTACTTATTTTTTCTGGAATATAGATTGACCTTGGCAGACCATACAATGTAGCAGGGTTTACATTGAAAGGTCGGACGACGAAGAGCGCAAGGGTGAAATCATTTTTTGTAGAAACAAGCTACGACGGACAGAACTGGAAAAGAAGAGGCGATGGGAGAGGAAATGATAAGGTTATTGATGTTAAATTCTTATCCTTCATCCTGTTCCTCAGCTTAGCTTACTGTTTGTGTTATCTCAAAGTGTTAACCACTTTCTCACATGCATACACAAGGGATTGAACCTCATCATCATGACGTTTTTTACTGATCCTTTTTGCTCTATGGCCTAGCAGCGTCAGTTCTCATGTAACTCAATCCAATCTCTATCCACTTTCTTTTGGCCGTTCTGGAGTCAGTCCACATAAAAGCAAGAAAGCCTTTACTATGCAGACAAAAATAATTCGTTTTCGCGCTAGGCCTATTCAATTAACCTTGTTGTAAAACACAAGCTATTCAGGCAGTCCAATTTCTGATTGGCTCCTTCAATATACAGTTTGGTATTCTCTTTCACACATTCCATTTCGGTCATTCTGACGATAGTACGCTGAGGAGTGTCAGGCGAAGAAAGCTTTTCAGTACACAATGTTTTCGCTATTCGTGCAATATTCTTGTTTTGTACCACAAACAAACTATTTAATCCAATCCTTAATAGATTCCAGACCCCTTGACATACTTTGCGGAGCCAAGATTGCGGACCACTGCCATGTTGAAAATAGTTGTTTCTATATTCAAAGCTTGGTCGCCTAGGTTTGTCATTTTTTATAAAATTCATTTATTTATTTAAATCTACACTTATTCATTAAGGGTGATGAAGAGCCAATTTAATTTGGAAAGCTCCTGTATATCGTTATTATTATTACTCTTATTTTTTCACCCATTTATTTTTTCTGTTTGTGTGTCTTTATATTTTATCGTCTTTTTCATTATTTTTAAATTTCTTCGGATTTAGCACTCCTGTATATCAATCCTGCTGCCTCATGTAATACGCCAGGTGACAACAGAGGGAAATGTTTTTTGTAAAGAGATCACCAATAAAGGCATTAAGTTTATTTATTTATTATTATTATTATTATTATTATTATTATTATTATTATTATTATTATTATTATTATTATTATAAGAGGATTTTGATAAACACAGTTGACACATTTCTTGATAAAGTCGACTGTCTCCCACTGCATCCTAAGAACTCTAAATCTGTAGGAATATTATAAGCGCCTCGCAGAAAATACTGTGCTGAGCATGTCGTTGCCACCACGTAACAAAGGCCGTTCTACCTTGTGGTTTAGTAGCGTATTGCTACATCATTACCTCAGGCAAACTTTGTATTATGTAGTTTCAAGAAAAACTTACGTACAGAGAACATGAATCACACTTATTCCCTATGTCTACCCTTGTTCCCTACAAAGATTGGTAATATTCCAAACGATAAACAGCACTAACACATCTGCATTTATCTCCCCCTGAAAACCGTTAAGGTAAGAATGAATAAACCCGATAAACTTTCCGTTATACAACACAACGACAACACGTAGCCAGTGCCAGTTTTCGTTAGGAGGGGACCCTGTGCTATAAAGTGATTTGGGGGGGCTTTTTTTAGTCCTAGCAAAAATATGTTAAAACCTTTTTGCTTCAATGAGCTGTGCGGCGCCCTGTGCCGCGGCACAGTCGGCACCCCTTAGAACCGGCACTGCACGTACCGATTGATTGTCTCGGGGCTTCTTTGTTCATTCTTTCTTTTTCTCCCTGTTTTTAGCAGCTTCTTTTCCTTCACTAACATATGTCTCAATAGTTTCAATGCTGCACGTCTTGGATTCTATACAGAACAGAATGTCCGATACTGGGCATTAAGAAATAGGCCTTTCACTACTGTACTATACTATGCGTTATTCTACTTAATGATACTAAACAGCGATACTTTACTGTAATATACCGTATTAAACTACGCGATACTATACTATATTATACTTTACTATACTATACTGCACTATACTATACTATGCAATATTCTACTATGCAATACTATACTATATCATACTATACTAAACTATGATGTAATATATAACAAAACTAACTTGACCGCACTGTGCTACACTATGATAAAGTATATTAAATCGAATTGTACGGCTCTTAACTTAATAATTTCGTAGAAGTGACCAAGAATTGGAAGTCCTTGTCAATGCTACTCATAACGACCCATATTAGCTCATATCGGTACACTTGATTCTCAAATGAGAGGTCGCACATCAAGCTCATGTGGTAAGGTCAAAGGTCAAATCTAAGGGCTCAAAAAGTGAAACGCGAAGAAGAATTCTTACGTAAAACCCACGTGAAAAGGCAAAGGTCACTGGCAACTTCAATTTTCTAACAATTCAAAACTTGATATATGTCCCACGTCATTGTTTATCTTAAGTAATGGTGCTCTGAAGTATTATAAAAGAAATGTACTGTAAGTCTCGCGAATCAAGCCTGACGGAAAGAGACTTGGAACAAGCTAGGAGCTGACGTCAGCTGTTGAACAAGCAGAACCGAAACAATATGTTTATTGTGATTTTTTTTAATTTAAGTATTGCTTTTATTATTCGAGTTACTAGGCGACTTTGCGTCCCTACCGTTTTAGCCTAAATTATGCATTTGAAGTTTTGACCCAAAACGGTCTAGCTTTTATTCGGTGAACGTTGGCTATTTCACAAAATCGTAAACCCAATTATTCTCGATCAATTAACGTATGGGTGAATAAGGTCACGGTTGCTACATGTTGTAATAAAATGTTTGTTTCTGTTCGGAGAAGTCAAGTTCAAACCAGCCACGTCAGGCAACAGTTCTCTCCAGGTTCCTATTCATGTGCGAACGTTTAGTGAAAATTTGGCAGTTGCCGAAACTTGAGCCTGTTCTTAGCAACTGCGTTTACGAACTTGAGATTTGGTTTACATAGTAGATATGAAAGACTTGAAACAGCGTAAATTGTTTGCTTGCGGTACAAAATAATATTATCCGAAATAGCTAAAACATTATGTACTTGAAATTTTTTTGTCGTCTGACACTCCTTAGAGTACAATCGTGAGAATGATCGAGATGAGACGTGTGAAAGAGTATCCAACTTCAGCGAAAGAGCCAATTTGGACTACCTGAATGGCTTGTGTTTTTGGACCAATCAGCGTACACTACAACAAGATTAATTGAATAGGCCTACTGAGAAGACGAATTCTTTTTGTCTGGATAGCAAAGGTTTTCTTACTTTTATGTGGACTGACTCCAGAACCGCCAAATGAAATGGAGATCTTGCTTTGCCTATGGTACTGAAGAAAACGTCTGTGTACACTTTGGCACAGTCTGGGTTCTCAGGCAAGTACTGTCCTATGGCAGAATCACATTGCGTAACGATGTTTTTGGTCTTGGAAACCCGAGTTAGTTGTTTCCTTTTAGGAGTTGATGTTTGGCGAATAAACGGTTGAAGATGCTGCTTAATTCGGTCAACCAATAATTGGTGAAACAGCTTAGTCTCCGCTGCTTGTCAGGGAGACTGGTATAAAACACCGGTGAAACAGCTTAGGTATACTATCATACAAGGTTTAACTTTAATTTTCCTAATGCATCTGTAAGACTTCCTTGCGTTAGCAAAAACACAAACATCCGAGTTGAATTGCGCAGTAATGACTTATACAACCAATTCGAGGTAAAAGGGCATGACTCACTACCGTGGACAAAAGTAATGTAAGCTTTTACTTAACTTCGACAAAAGTGACCGGAATTATAGAAGACACTTACTAAGGAAAAAAGGCTTCCCATTTGTGGTATTATACGGTATCTGCCACTAACCTACAATCTACAGCGAGGTGTGACATGCCATTCACCGAAATCAGAATTTTAAAAAACCATCGTCGGAGCGGAGGTTAAAGCCAGTTTGCATAAATTTATGTTCGATTGTAGATCTATGAGGTTATACAATTCCAATGGCGAGGAAAGTGCTACATGTAGCTGCTTAACAAACTGGAAGGTTCACTTCTTCAAAACTTGTAAGTTCACAATTTCAGGACAAGCCTACGCACGAACCTTCACTTACGTAAAGAGAGAATGGGAGCCATACAAAAATCGTTTTGCTTGTTAGTTTACCTGAAAGTAAAGAAATGTCTCTAAGCAACGCGACCTTTAAACGTGAGAAGACATGTTTATGCTAAATTACGTCATTACGAATGTTCAATCTGTTGCCGTGTTCAACATGCAAGAGAGGTTGACGTTCAAAGAAGGCAATGGATCGAGGGCTCGATTTCTATTGTTCTCTTGTGTGTTCCAATGCTACCAGCAGCGAGGTATGTTTGTGTTCCATTGGACACGATGCGTTCTAGCTAAGGATTAAATGAAGAGACGACAGTAAATGGATTGAATGACATCATATTGAACATTGGGATTATCTCCTCTATGACTCTCACTGCAAGGTTCGTTGATAAGGAAGGTGCCGTGTACAGTCTTTGTTTCCTCTTAAACTGGCAATGAATAGAACGACATGAGTTTCGAAGGTCGTAAGGAGAATATTGCTCTGCAATTTCAGTCAAGTTTATCAACAAACGTAAATACCAGACGAAGGTATCCAATTATGGCCTTACCAAAAGGCAGACGTATATACAGACTGGAAAATGCTGTGTCATAGGTGCTATAAGTTAGATCTTGAGTGATACGATGCCACAAGGTATGTCGTACCTTATTAAATGACTTGGATTGAAGTTAGGAGGTTCTACTCAGGGGGTGTTGGGACGCCTTAGAAAGACCTCGGCTGGAGACGTTGCTTCTGCTTCTCTATTCATTAGGTTTGCTCAAGTGACAATCAATGCTTTTGAAAATTCATTAGATCAATGATTTTTATTTTCTGAAACGACAACGTCGGATAAAAGGAAACCATCAACAACAACAACTGTTCTTGTCGCTCTAAGACACCGTATTTACATAACAACTACATGTCTACTCTTTGTCATGGTTAACTAGGAAAATCTTCAGCTTAGACTCCCAAATTTGCTTTTAGAAAAACAAATCATTTTCTGTGCCAATATGAGAGCCTATATCAGGACTATTGAACTGTTGGCCTCAGCGTATATGTGGGCTTTGGACTATTAGATGGTGACACCCACTAGCGAGTAAGCAGTGAATTATAGTAACAGGTCTCCAAGTTGTAGCTACCGCAAGTGCTGTATGTGCTCTCGTAGACGAAAAGCCTATATCAAGATAGTGCAATTGCCTAACGGAGGGCTAAAGTGGCCTGTGGATTAGTTAATGACGTAGGAGTAAGGATAAGGACATATTCATTGATTTTCTAATCCTATTTACCACAGTCCCTGTATTGGCTCCCCCTTAGAGGAACAAGGCATTAAACTGTTCCGTTTGGGAACTCCATCGATCTGTACCGGGCCGCAACCATAGGAAGACCGGGCCAGGGTCAAGTACGGCTTTGTGACTCTGCTTAGGCAGTGTAAATGACAATTTTTTGGGACCATAAGTGTAATTTCCTCTGTGAAAGGACCAAACTCCAAAGAAATGCTTTTGTAAAAGTCATTCTTGAAAGGAGTTAATGGAACGTTAAAAAATTCATACAACATTACATAAGATTTACGTATCAAATAAATGGTAAAAAACATTATTAGAGATACCCAAAACAAGTCTGCTTTTAAAAGAATGCACCATAGTGAGGACAATCGTTGCTCAAAACACCTAGGATATAATGAAGGATTTACTGGAGTTCTGAAACTCCAAGTTCATTTACAACTACTTTGTATTCTATTGGATGTATTACCATTAAAACGACCCTAGCCGACTAGCCAGTTTCAAACCAGATTGGATTTTTCGACAAACTGACATAACGATATCATCTACAGTCCATGAAAGCACGGGGATGCCAAAAGTCATAAATTACTTCTTGCTAAACCTATTCTCTAATTAACGTTAACAATTGAATTTAAGGATTTCATTGTATATGTCTTCCCCTCTTTTTGAA
The DNA here is from genome assembly GCA_010016025.2 of Alatinidae sp. Z8VKAUB7J3. Lineage (NCBI taxonomy): Eukaryota > Metazoa > Cnidaria > Cubozoa > Carybdeida > Alatinidae > Alatinidae sp. Z8VKAUB7J3. Next base: position 118,469,129 of record JAAAKM020006971.1, read on the forward strand.
TCATGACTGGCCCGTCGCTGAGGAAAGGATAGACATGATGCCTTACTCAAAAAATTTTCTTATTCCTCTGAAAAATTGCTAATGTATCAGAACTGTGTGAGATTTGAAAATGTATAAATCTACTGCATATCGTAATGCAATCAATCTTTCCAAACATTACAAGCTGGCTGCGGAGCAGTTTCATGTTGGATGAGAAGATTATCTTCTCCTCATAATCGATTATGCCTCCCAACCATTCAACTATCTTACAAATAATAGCTCACTTCATCGTAAGACTGACACAACAGCCGTCCAGTCAAGGTTCGTCCAACAGTATTGTACAGAATACAATTTGTGATGTGTAAATTATTTTGTATGTTGCCATATTTTCTTTGTACAGTCTGTTGGCATTATACTTTATACAAACTAACTAACATGGCATCAACAGTTTTCTTCAAAATATTACGACTTTGTCACATTACATATATTTGCAACGAAGTTTGAGAAGAGAGGACCTGGGATCGTAACTTCGAAAAGATTCTGAAAAAAATGAAAATATGTCAACACTGGAATCCGAATGCAGGACCCTAACGCCATCGAGGCGTCTTACAACATAAACTGAGCAATGGTGACTTCAGTGATAACATATTTTAATTCTATAGCCAACATGTCAGCTGCCAATTCCTCTCGGATGAACGTCATTTTTCATCTCCATGTGATTTTGGAGAATGGTCCACTGATCTGCGCGTAAAACTGGAACGAGCATCATATTTTTTCTCGATGCAAACAAATATGGTCTTGGCAGGCATATTGGAAGCGCCATGTTGGGTCCAAAACGTAAAATGGTGAAGAAAGATAAGCAGTGCTGTGCCTTCGAATGCAAGAAGCAAAGTATGAGGAATCTGAGGACTTTAGGTGTGGCATCGAAGGGAGCAAAGACGAAGAATCTGCTGGGATAAGGTGTTGAAAAAACTTTTCATTAGTAATGTCCGGCATTTTTATTGGTTGTTAGTCATTTAGGTATCTGTGCAATCTCTCTACGCATGTGACTGGGTCATCAAATAACTACTTCAAAACGTAAGAATCTATCAACCCTAGAGCTGGTCATGAAATGTTGCTGGCGGGAAAACAATGTCAAGCAAAGCGCTTGAATCTCACAGTTAGAAAAGACAGTATGTGCCTGGAGAGTGCTATTTATTGAAAATATTTAAATTTGAGAAGATACTAGAGAAATAGAGAAAACCCCTTCTTAATGCTTTTAGAATTGGTGCTTCAGTAGACTCATTTTTGTTATGTAATAATATTATAAAACAAACATATATGTGCTAGAAGTCCTCGTGGATATTGATTTTAACTTTACATCTGTATAAAGAATATATAAGAATATATATCAAAAGGAAGGATAACATCAGAAATGAGATTATCAGAGAATGACAAACGTGATGGATATCATCGAAAAAGTAAAGTGCGTTTAAAGAGAGTGGGAGGACACCTCCCTAGAATGCAGAAGTTTACAAGGCTCTGGAGAACCATAGGTTGGACACACTGAGAAGGAGGGACAATATTTGGGTTGGATGGAGGAGTCGGACAGCGAAAATAGGAGAGAGCATGTGGATGCAGGTTTTGGAGACCTCCTATCTATCTACCTACCTACCTAACTACCTACCAACCTTTCTATCTATCTATCTATCTATCTATCTATCTATCTATCTATCTATCTATCTATCTATCTGTCTGTCTGTCTGTCTGTATAACATAACATAACATAACATAGCATTAACATCAAGGGCCTTTAACAACGAAAATGATCAAATGAAAAGACCAAGTCCTAAGACAAATTTTACAAGAAAACTTGATCAGGCATATTTAACGTTAAAGTTTTAAGATAAAGTAACAGAGTTTAAAAATCTAGTGTTTATCAAAGAGAAATGTGTTTGACTAGTGTTAACATGTTATACTTATAACTTAATGTTTGTTTATTCTTTATTTCTGTTGTAGAAAATGGTACAGTCGTCTACATATGTAAAAACATGCTGCTTGAAAATTTATTGGAAGCCCTACATTTCTGCCCAAAAGTGGGAAGAAAGGAATTTATCAGGAGTCAACAACTACACTTTAGATTCATTAATACCTTGGACAACATACGACGTTAAGGTCAGTGTGCAAGTGGAATCGGAGATCGTTTCATCGAGCATTACGAAAGCTTTGGTATTGGGTAGTGGTAAGTGGCATTTGGCATTTAATAACTTGTGCTAAGGGGTTCGAGTGGGCGTTGAGCTCAAAGAGCTTGCGTTTAGGTTTAGTTGATTGAAGTCTTGAACCTAAATTTTTTTTCTTCTTAATTTGTGATGTCCATTTCTTACAATTATGGCCAATTGGACATCAATGCTGTGTCTTGTTTATGAGCATTGTCATCACGTTGTTTTGAACTGATTTCTAGTATTCGTAGAAAGTTTGTACCTTACTTACTTAAATTACTTAAATACGTTAGCCTCGTTGTCAACTCCATGTTTCAAATTGATGCTTATATGCCGTCTTTACCTATTTAGGGTTCAGTTAGGTAATTTCATATTTTCATGTCAAGTTTGTAATTTTTTGTAAATGTTTTTTTGTTTCTTTGTTATTTGCTATCGTTATATACTGAAGTTTCAATTTGTCTTGCTGTATCTTTATTGCTTTCCAAAACTTTCATTACTGTTATTTCGTGTGTTTTTATTGTTTCAATTGTGTACTATCAGTGTTGTTTGTTCTACTCGACAGCTCCAGGAAAGGCACCATCGTCAATAACGGGAACAGCGATATCCCCAGAAGCCATCGAAGTGTCGTGGCAGGAGGTACCTCGTGACTATGTATACGAGCCAGTGGTTGGCTACGTTGTCTTCTACTCTACTATGCACCCACCCATTACCTTATACAATGTACATGTAAAACGGCAGAATATTACTCTTCGTAATCTTAAACCGAACACAAAATATGGCATTGAAGTTGCGGGACAAACGAAAAGTGGCTACGGCACCAAAAGCACCCAATTGGTGGTTACCACAAAGAAGGAAGGTGATTGTTCTCCCCTTTTCTCCTTCTTTTCTCCTTTCCAGTCCTCCTCGTTTTGTTTCTCTTCTCCTTTTTTTCTGGTACGCCCCTCTTCTCTTCTAGTCCTACCCTCCTCTTACTCCTCCTTCCCCCCTTTCCTGCTCCCTTTCCCGCTCGCTTTCCCGCTTTCTTTTCTTCTTCTACTATTTCCCAACGTATCTCCCCTCCCATCACTTCTCTTTCATCTCCATTCTTCCCGTCTCTCTCGTTTGTGTTTTCCACCTATCATTTCTCCACATATAATTTGCTCTTTGTCTCTTATCCTCTCTCTGCATTTCACATCTCCCCCTCCCGTCTCTCCACCTATCTGTTCACCTCCCCACGTCTCCTTGTATGTATGCTACCCTTTACCTCTTCTTCTATCTTTATCTATCTCTTCTTCTTCTTCTTCTTCTTTTTTTCTTGTTCTTGTTCTTGTTCTCCTTCTTCTTGTTATTCTTCTTCTCTTCCTTCTTCTTCTTCTTCTTTTTCTGCTCTTATTTCTCCTCCTATTTCTTCATATGTCTCTTACCCTTTCTTCCCCTGTCTCTTCCTGTCTCCAAGTCCCTTTACTTTTACTACATTCCCCGCCTCTATGATCTGCTACTCCTTTTTTCTGCTCTAGCTCCATCTCCTCTATCTCATTTATCTCCCCGCGCTCTTGCTGCTCCTTTCCCTCCGTATCACAACTTTGTTCATCATTATAATTAGTTTAATTGGAAACGCTTCTATTATCACTATAATCGTGGGCATCATCATTATCACCAACAATATTCGTTTTGACCGTCATCATGATCATGATCACCACCCTATCAGCCCGATCATCACATCGTTGGCATTCTGTTACCGAATCAGTTGTAACAGTTTTTGCTTTGTAAATAACCTTTTGGTTTTATTGATCCAGGTTATCTCCACCCATTGCTGATATTGATTAATGACCAAGCTTAATTTTCTTTCCGCCTCCATATTTCTCGTCGCAGTTCCTCCGCCCAAGACACCAAATATCACAGAAGTTAAAAGCATCTCACAGACGTCAGTAAAAGTGTCGTGGCGCGCAGAAGATCTTGATGTAAAGGAATTCAGGATCTATATTGTTGGCAGTGACGGCATCAATATCACTAAGAAATATAAGACTGCCCGCTCCTTGTCCAACACGCAGTATTTTAAGGTCATCAAAAATCTCAAGCCTTACACTAAATATGAGATCCGCATTCTGGCGAAAAAGAAGAAGTATGGGAAGGAGTATTTGAGTCCATATTCGCAAGTGGAAAGTGTTACAACTCCGGAAGGCAGTAAGCAAGCAATTCTGTATTTACTGTTTTCTGTATCCTGTTTACCTTGTAAGCTACAGTACAGAGGTCTTATTCTGAATGAAGATGCATTGATCCCCCCTCCCCCGATTCAGGACTAAGAAAAACGTTAGATCAACGCGAAAGCAAAACACTTAGGCATGAACAACCAAAACAAGGAATCTACAAGTTCAACAACGTTTTGCCTTCTTTTTAGACCCCGCCAGTTCTACATTGGAAGATTACAATAAATAATGAGGCCAAGCACCAACGTACAAAGATAGCACTCGATAAGCATTTATTGGAAGGTATTTTGCGTACGTCGCGTTGGTGCCTGACTTCATTTAACATTGTAGTATTTTTGAAAAGTACACTAGAGAAGTAGAAAGCATGTCACGACCGTAGATCGAACCCGTGACCCACGCTTTCGTTGCGTGGGCTCTACGCATATTGTAGTATTTCCAGTTTACTGTAAACTTGACGAGGTCAGTAGTTTTCTTGTAAGGGTTTCGTCCATGAGTTTTTGGTGTTGTATTCGCCATGATATATGTAAGACAGTTATATGTTATATGTGATGAGGAATAGCGGCATATAGGGTGCATCTTTTTTGGCAAGGCTGGAGCACAAATCTATGATCCGTAAATTAATTAATGTTCGAGATTAGAGCGGGAGACGTCCGCAGTTAGTCTTATAAAAGGTCTGTTGGCAAAGTGTATCCATTGTACATGTCGATCAGACTTAGGATTTAGAAATCTGTTTGAAGATGTATAATCCATTCATTAGTTACTAACAGTCTTCAACGTAATCTTGCGTTACTTTACAAGACGTAGCGGTTTAGTAATGAATTGGCCAGACAGTGAGATATAGTAAGTATATTTACGAGGCCAGTAGATGTAGTAAATGAGTTAAAATTTTATCGCGGTAGAGACCTGAGTAGTAACATTTTTCGAGTGCAATTTTAAGGGAATGTTGCACCTAAATTGTAATTTAGGGCAATCGCCATATCGTCTGTATAGTTTAGGTCTTTGTATGTGCTGGATATGAAAGGCATATTTTTTTGAGTTGTCGTTAAAAGCTTGTCTTGTTTTTTTTGACCCCGAGAATAAGAGAAGGGATGTAAGTGCGCAGCCTTGAAGAACACCGGTTACAGATAAGGTAGTTCTAGTATTAGGAATAACGATTTGCAGACTAATGGTCTTGGTTGTAATTGCGTCGTTGCTAATTCCTTTGGTTGCAAACTTTTGGGGTGGCGAAGGCTCGTAGTGGTATTCTTCCTGAGTGGTTGAATCAATGGCGCTTAATGTGGCAGTGGTAAATATGTCAGTTTGGGTTGGTAGGGTTAGTCCTGCAGCGAATATTCGGTATTTGTTATTCGGCCGTAGAGTGAACTGTTTATTAGAGTGAGACCTAATATATCATGCAAATTTATGGGGTATCAATGTAGAATCACGAAAGTGCCATATAGAATTTCTTATACCAGTTAGTTACTCAATGCTTGCAGATATTACTTTACAAGGGGGTTTCCGAGTTTTGAGAAATGTGTACCTAGACTTAACGTATCCAGGAAGCCTAATGAAAGTGCGCGGTATTCGGCCGAATAACCACCGAATATTCGGTATCTGGCCGAATAATTACCGGACACGCGGTGTCCGGCCGAATAATTACCGAATATGGGGTATTCGACCGAAAAATTGCCGAATGAGCGGTATTCGGCATTCGTTGAAATTCGTATATGGCACATCACTAGTTAGGATGTTGCCAGTACATTTTCACCGCAGCTTCGTAACTCGTAATGCGATGAAGTATCATGAATGGATCTTCGCACATTCCTCGTGCTTACAACAGGAAGATGGCATTTGCTGTATAGGTCTTGATATTCTTACGTAAATTTGCCTTTATTTCTTTAGAACCTGGAATGCCTGAAAAATTGGAATCAGTGTTGATGGATCAGGATATTGTTCTTCGATGGCAAAAGCCAAGTGAGATACACGGAGTTCTTCGCAACTATGTCATTCGAGTCAAAGAATTATCAGGAGATGCAAAAACGTCCCCTTCGGTATATAACAGCAAGAGTGCATCCAATGAGTACAGACTGAAAAATTTGAAACCGTTTTCCAATTATTCAGCCGAAGTAGCGGCTGTGACGGTAGCTGAAGGTCCGAGCGCAACGACAGATTTCACCACGGCGGAAGGATGTGAGTCACTTGTATATTTTACTGTTAAATTGTATCTTTAGCCGACGTCACTAGGCTTTCGAACCGCGGGAAGAAAGGCTTTACCAAAGAAAGACGTTTTATGTATGTGCGGCTCTCAGATTGATGGCATTTCTCGTCATGGCATATGTCCGTAAATGCGTCACAAGTCAAAATAGAAGAGTATCCGGTTCTAAAAACAAAAGGTTGAACTTAGGGCGTATAATGGTTGGAAATTGTAAAGCTATAATTCATCATGCTTGTAAACTAAGATGGATAAGTAAAATATAATAGATAAAATTGATAAGATTGCATGAAGTCAAAGAAAGGGGCTCTTCATAAAATATTATAGTAAGAGGATATCAGGGCGGTTAGAAGTAATTTTAATTGCTTATAACCCCGAGAAGAATACGCCGGACGTATTCTGATATACAGTTTAAATTATGTTATACTGAAATAAACCATTCCGAGCTAAATTTGCAAGACAAAAGAGAACAAATTGTAAGATAATTTGCATGTGTGAGAAGAGAGGATTTGAAATGTAAGTTTTAAAAATACATTAAATAAATAGAAAGTATGTCACCACCGGGACTCCGACGCGGTGCCACTAGTTGATGATTGGAAGCTAATGAAAAGTTGAGAGTTGAAAAAAGAGTATGTTAACATCGGGTTTCACTTGTCTGAGTTTTTAGAGCACAAGCCGAGGAAGCGTGTATCACGGACGCCAGTCCCGGTGATGACACATTTTTGTATTTCTCTGGTGAATTTTAAAAGAGATGATTTTCGTGTTTGGAAAATAAGGGCAAGCATGCTTGTTTGGCATTTCTAATATTTTAATATTTAAACCCAATCATTGTGATGCGTAAACTGTACTTGTACCTCTCTCAAATGATAACTAATATTGATCAATAGCAGCAGGTAAGGGAACTAATAATTCTACACAAAGCGCAGCCATATTGACTGCCTCCGAGTTTTACTGGTGCAGCAGGTGCCTTGAAATCTGTTACGTGATGTTTTGAATTAAGTCAATACCGGGAACACATTGTCTGGCGTTGTTCTTTCATGAATGGTAGCGGTCATTGATGTCTTCCTATTTTTTGTGATAGTGGTGAATCACGAAGGAGGCGCAAACTCTAATAAGCTGTACCGCCTCGCCTCGATTCCATACCTTAGTGCCGAGGTTTGTGAAGAAGGAAATGACTCCCATTGGACGGGGGAGGATAGTTATGATCGGTATGGAGGTTAAGAGACGTACGGGCGCCGACATCAGAGTTTGCAGCAAACAGACAAGGATTTACAGTTATCAATTCAATTTTTTTTAAAATTACCTGTGAGCAGTGATGAAACATGAATATATTGTTTTGTAAGTGCGGACTGGAGATGATAACAGACAATAAGCTATGGCTGGGCAAAACGGTGAAAAGTCATTGAATTTTAAAGTGCTATTCTAAAAACCCTGAATTGTAAACATGAACTTAAATGAAGTAATCTTGATTTAATCTCGCTCTAGTTGTCCTTTAAACTCACTACAAGATAAGTGTATTATCAACTAACATTGCAGTAGAATACAAAAAGACCGGATGCAACTTAATTAGCACCGGGGCGCTTATTACATCATCGGCTGTCTAAGGGAATGCCTGTTTGAGGGGGATGGCACTAATTTTGGAGGGCACTTAATGGAAAGAAAGAGGTACCCACAAGTATTTAACTTTAGAAATTTATTGGATTTTGTAATATACTTATTTCTTATAACTGATTAAAAACAGTATTGTGTTATCTTTGCAGCTAAACTAACGTTTAAAGGGGATACAATTTTGAGAATGGTAAATTCAGTAAATTACCTTTCAGACTGGGTTGAATCTGAATGTGATAGGCGAAATCCATGAACAACTATTCTCCATATTAGTCACTATTAATCTCCTCTTTGAATTCCTTATTTACAAACTCATACATTTAGATGGTGTAAGGAGCCAGGAAGTCACATAGGTCATCATTTGACAGCAACATGACGATTGGGAGGACAATCAAATAGTCCAAAAGCATGACGAATTAGGCGGAGATATAGTTTAACACTTGCCGAAGGAAAAAGTGCAAATCCACAAAAAAAGGGACCACCGAAACCTCACGTTCCTTTGGTTATTTATAATGATGACTTTTTATTTAACAGAGAGTTTACGCTTATTCATTTCTAAAGCTGCTGTTTGCAGTTTCGCCCCCAGGGAACGCGAGAGCCAATTCCGAAGTGCTAGCTTGGGTAAAAGATCATTCACAAGTGCAGTTCAGAAGGGATGAGATGACATTTTATCATAAACTGATAATTTTGAAAAGAACACTAGAGAAACAAAAAATATGAAAATAAAAGAAAAACTGATAAGTAAAACAAATAACTGACGTTTATCATTAGTCATGCATCTATGACAAGAAAGTTGCCCTCCTTCTTTTAAAACATTTTTCGTCAATTCAAAACCAAAGGGCAATTGTTTGTTATCTTTTTTTGTTTTTAGTCATTCCAAAAGGCGTTAAACCTCGACTTAACATATTAAAGCGTTTACTGCCGGCTCAGTCGCTCTTAGTCCATTGACCCTGTCATTATCACTTTCTACAATTCTAGAACTTACATTTCCCAGAAGAGCGGTAAAGAAGAGTTTTCCCGTAAACAGCAGCATGCCGTGGTGGAGGCCATGATGCCATGAGCACCCCCTTGTAACCCTGATCTATTAAAGAAAGTTCAAAATGGTGAGTAAATGAATAATTGTGATGTAAGCAGACCCTCTCCATTTAATGGCGAAGAAGTGGGAATGAGTATATACAAACATACCAACATTATATCTGATGCTGGGGGAGGAGTGGGAAGTGAAATGGGGACCTTTAAGAGCCACCTTTTTCTCCTTTTGACAAACCCTGCGTAAGCCACTGGCTATTAGGGAGTAAAAATTACTCATTAAAATTGAGACGACTGTTCCGCTCTTCTACTAAAAGTGCCTATAACACTTTGATCATGGATTATGCTGCAAATATTGATGACATTTTTATGATAGTGGACTAAAAATTATTATTATGATGCCAAAAGTAATAGCCATGAAGATAATGATGATGATGACAAAGAAAATTATACAAAAGCTTTGAAAGCATCCGGAACAAATGGATAGGAACATTTTTTGTGGACTTTTTACATTTACAATTATTGTGTAGTTTTCAAATTGTTTCCTATTCGCTAGGACGTTGCACGGTAAAAGTTTTTTGTCACTGCAGAAACTAGTCTTCGCCTTAACTGAAGTAATGAGAATACAATGAATTCGTTGAGTCAACCTGCGAATATTTACATGGTTCGAAACTTTGTTGCGAACACGTTAACATTCTACAGTAGGGTACTTCTGGCTTGTTGCTAGGTAGCTGTACAAAGAGCTTTTAACGCCTTTGTACATGCTGTATTATCCTTAAACCAAACAGACTCCGAGCATTCATGAAACTTCGTATTTCAGTGTTTTGGAATAGACATGCCATAAAATTAATCAAGAACATAGGCTGACGCGCTTTGATAATTATAGCAGAATTTTAGTGATCTGTATAAGTCATATAACCAGTAGCCCATAATACCCCAGTTGCTGCTCAGGATTTAAAACAGTTCCAAAAGGTGCGTGACTTTTGCCTTCCACGAGCACTTGACAATTCCCTGTTTCTCAGAGGCTCCCCCGATGAAAGCCAATTCAGACATACGTTTCTTTCATTGACGACAATACTAACATTGACTGAGGGTATCAGTTACATATGATTACGTTCTTTAAGAACACAATTTGACAGCACTAGTTGTCAATATTAACACAAAACGAGAACACAGCGGCTTATGATTTCAATTTTATGAAACTATACTATTATAAACTAATGAACCATTTAAGTGCTGCGTGCTTCTTTTGAAATTGTATCAGTATTTGATGATGGCAAAGTAGTTATTACTTGCATGGAAGATTGTCGTGTCAAATTTAAAAGCAGGGTAATGCTTGCTCTTTATTTTCTAATCCAAACGAGAGGTGTTGTATCAATCTCACAATCTAGTGAAGAAAGAAAGGATTGGCGGAGAACACGCAATCAAAAACCATGTTCATTCAATGCTGTCCTCGGATTCAAGCTAATGCCTTTTACTTCTATTCAAGGTACTGTATGACGAGTGGCAAATCACTCCCAAGAAATGCCGCACACATACGCTGGTTATTATTCTATTTTAAAGAAATCCCCATAAAATCCTTCTGCTTAAATCAAAATCTCCTATGCTCCTGCGGTAAGCAGGCCTGGTGGATTGGTATCACATGGTTAAGCGAATGCGGAATGAATCTAGCCAACTTTCGTAAAAATACGCGTTGATAATCAGCAGTACGATAGTGAAGGGACCGATTGAAGTTTATCATGAAAGACGACGTTGAAAC
>JAAAKM020006971.1:118487105-118498085 GCA_010016025.2 Alatinidae sp. Z8VKAUB7J3
ATTATCCACAACTAATGAGCACGAGTAAACATTTAGATTGCACGTAACAGAGCCATATTGACATCTCCAAATACTCTTGAATTCCTAGCTTGAATTCCTGTAACATGATTAGTTCAAAGGGAGATCAAAACACGCCCCCTCTATAAGTACAATCCATGATTGAAGCTCTGATGCATTGTTAGCATTAGCTCCCCTTAGTATGAAAGTAGCCACTAAGCCTTCTTGTGTTAAAAATGAGCCCAAGATAATAAATACTTAAGATAGGCACATCCTCCGTGTAACCTCAACAGACTCCCCTCCTCCGTTTTGACTGCGCTCAAGTATGTCGTACGTCATGCTCAGCGAATTATAAATAAAATCTTTGCCGGTAAAAGTTTCTTGTTGTCATAGTTGTCAGTATCTATTGTATTACATATTTACAATAATTTTGTCTATATACATATGTATATGCACTGATAGTCTGTACATATACATATATATATATATATATGCTTATATAACATGATAGACAGTTCCTGTTGAGTCAAAGCCGAATTTCAATTGTTTTAAAATCTTCGCTATGGCGACCATGATTTTCTGCTTTAGAATAGACAACGATCTGATTAGTAATTTTTTAAAATGTTGAAATTTGTGTTTCTAGCGTTGCTATTATAAAATCCGTGTCAAGTTAATTAAAAACCTGTTTATTGACTTCATAAGATGGTGCATTTTTAAGACAAGCCAACGCGTAAACAACATGAGCATAATTCTGTCACACAACACTTCGTCACGAATGCAGAAAAAAAACTTCGCTATGAAGTATTTGACTGTCTGTTAAAAATCCTATATCGTTCAGTTTAACAGTTAATGCCTAATATTACAAGGTTATTAGGTCTGTCTACACAAGTTAGTGATATTAATTAAAAGCTAATGAAATAGTCTGGTTGAAATTATCACTGATTAAAAAGAAATGGCGAATGATAGCTTATGAATATGAAGCGATCCCTACTACGAGGTTAGTTCACCGTTAGAAAATCTCACTAAATAAACTATTTAACTATCAAACTAACAAATGCAAGAAACATAATCCAAATGATTTAACAAATGGATGGATTTATTCCGGCGTATGCGACAGACTTATTTGAAAAAACCTCATTTTAAATATCCTAGTTATGTACTTCAATAACAGAGTAATCAATTTCTATATTCATCTAATAATATCATAGCTTTTCATATATTGTTAATTATATATGTGTGTGCAGTACCTAACTCAAATAAATGTAAGGTTTTGACTTAAGAGGAGAACAGAATCGTCGTCAATAGTGAACCGATTGCGATTGTGACAGAATTTGTCATCTTGAAGTCATTTGTGTTTGACATTTCTGTTGGGGTAAAGAGACAAATGTCCCTGTCCTCATCTGCATTTGGTGTGCTAAAGAGGAAAAAGTGGAGTGAAAAGACATACCATTTTACATTGAAAGAAAGATTTTATTGTGTTCTGATTGCCACTATTTATGTTTCATTTGGGCATTGTAAAAAAGAAGATATGCAAAACTATCTGTTTTTGAAAGTTATTATTGAATAATACTAATCATAATATCGCCAAAAGTGCAAAGGTACAAGAAATTGTTAGCCGAGGCAATAGAACGTATGCCCAGCCTCGTGTGAAGCACAGATTTATGCCCGTGAAAAAAATATTCCAAAGAAATGTTCGGAAGAGGGACGAAAGAAGATTCGCCTCCATACTGATAGTTAGTCCCCCGTCCTTTTCATGATCCACGCCTACGATACAAAGTAGGAAAGCAAAGATAAAATTAAGAGTTGAATGAGCAGTTTAGTTTAGGAGTGTAATTAGCATAAAAGACATTACTGCAGTCAAATCTTCTACCCCTTGTGAATTATTAACAATTTTATCATTTTCATTACGAGTAAAGTTTAAAACATCGGAAATCAGTCAAAATTAAAATGTTGTAAAAAGGAAAAGTTGCTTATCTCATGTACTAAAGTATGTCTTCAAGTTGTATGATTGCACTCTGCTCTTGCAGCTTATGTAAACTAGAGCAAAATAACTGGCTTAGGTTTGCGTCTTCTTGAAAATATGTTGATTGGAGCGAGTGCTAAAGTTGAACATTAAGCTGAAGAATGTACCTAACTGAATTAAAAGCTTGACATATTACCTAATTCATACGTCTGCTGATCCAATCAACACAGTATGATACAACCATGACTGATATGAGTTGTCATCTATTAGTTTTAATCTTGTATCATATTGTACATCACCTTGTGTTCACTCGTTGTCTATAACTATCTGGATGGGATACACCAAATTTAGGACTACTTGTTGTGTTGGCTGTAACACAAGGTGTTGCTACACTAAAGGAATTAGTTTTTCGGTTTTGAAGAAGAGTGTGTTTATTTTTGGACGTAACTAGGCATCGTTGGAACCTCAACCGCCTTAATAGAACGTGCGTCTGAATTTCTCATTCCCTTCCACCCTTTCTTCCAAGGACAATGGACCTAGGTCAGGCGTCCAGCGTCTAATCGCATTTCCATTTAGTATAAGTAGGCATTTAAAAACAGAACAAAATATTTAAGATCGAATGGAATTAATCTTATCGCTAATTGCAGATCTCGTCCTTTTAATCCAACTTGCAATGTAACTGATTTTAGGTAATGCTAACTTCGTTAAATGTTAACCATATTGTAAATATTATCTGCTAGAAAAGAGAACTGGATTTGCCTTTCTAGAAGCCTAGGACGTCTAGCTCTTCTGGTTGCATGATTATCGCAAAATGTTTCCGTTGGCGTAAGACAAAATTGACCCAAGAGCCCAAAGTGGTATCGTAAGACCAAAAGCTGTCCCTACTTCGTAAACAAACAAACAAGACGATAAAATATTTGCATACAGTCTTATGTCTTATGTATTTTTGCTGGATTTCTTTTATAATCATGTTCTATTTTGTTGTTGACGTCAAAATTCTTCGGAGAGCTAAAAATTGAAATGGATGAAGTAAAGATGAAAGTTCGCTTTAACGCCATTTCAAACTTTACGTCGAATTTAACGGCATGGTACTAATACTTGAACAATTTACTGATCTAAAAACCGTGCCTGAAATGGCGTTAACAGCGTTTAACTACTTAAATCCTACGATGTCCGGAGACAGCTGTTGAGGGCGGATTTGAAGCCGTACTGGAGTGCTCAGAGCTGGCTGGTACAGGAGTAGTGTGGAGGTGTGACACCAAACGCAGCTACTACTACTACTACAACTACTATTACTACTACTACTGCTGCTGCTGCTACTACTACTACTACTACTACTACTACTACTACTATTACTACTACTACTACTAAGCCGAGGACAGAATAAGGTGAATAGAATAGATGCCATGAATCTTTCCACAGGTAGAGAAATCAAAATCAACAGAATACAATGGCAACGATTCCTACACCATTGAAAATATATTGGCTCTCTCTCTTAAAATAAAGTACACAAGGTCTTTCATAATGCCCCCACCACGTTTGATCATAGAGACGTCCTAGGAGTATCATAAAGAGTGTATGAAAATTACATCATCATGTGCACTAAAGGAGTGAGGTATAGACAAAGAAGGAAATCTGAAGTACTAATCAAAAGGCAATCAAAGATACAAATGATCATCAACAGTTTTGTAGACAAACGAAACCTAAATTGTCACAACATTTAGCAACCTATGATCTATCATTTGTTCATTGATGTTCATCATAAAAAGGCAAGAATCTTCCCTTTTATGGAAACTCCTCAATCTTTTTCTCCAATGGCTTATCTCTTTTGCCACTACAACAGTAGTCAGCTAGACCACTGTATCTTGTCTTCCCTTATAACGTTCTTACATCACCTTCAGATTCTGATGAAATCTCTCTTCTTGTTTATTACTGTAGTCACCAAGAGTATCTGGAAAGTGTTCAAGGTAACTAAACAGGAAATATATCTTGATACTCATATTACATGCAAGTTGTTGGTAGGACCTGAGAAGCCTTCTCATCAACTATTCATAGTTCTCAGCTTTTTTATTACCAATGACGTTGCGTACAACACCAACTAATGCAGTCATTGCCTCCCTCACTTCCTCTAGCATTGAATCAATGAAGTCGTCAATTATTAGTCATCTTCGGTATTTGAGGACCGTAAAAAAATACCGCCTTTTAATTTTCACCTTACTAATGCCAACAAATGATGGCATCAACTATCCGCAAATGATGGCATCAAATATCCGAAACACTGTCCCGTTTTGTCAAGTGAACTTACAAATTGTGTCATTAGACCAAGTTTTATGTGCAGTGGGGGGAAATGATCTTATTACGGCTATCAAATGCATCATTTGCAATTTTTTGTTCCCATACCAGGAGATGTTCTCTGATTCACCAGTCCCTCTGGGTCTTGTGCTTATCTCGTGCCCTGCTATTACAGTAAGAAGGAAGCAGGGTTATTTGTTTTAACCTGATTGCTGGCCAAGTAAACAATTTACCATTTTCAAATCAACACATATGGCCATCCATGTTGATCATATTGCAACAAGGACAAAACCGTTTTTACCTCGCCATAGCTTTCCTTAGCATACACAGAATGAGCAATAGGTATAGAGCCTATAACGTTACTATTATGCAATAAAACACACACTTCATACTTCACTTTGTAAAACCATTTTACAAATTTATTGGGCTATTTATTTTAATTCCCAGAATAAAAACCTAATGATCTTACCTCTCCGTGGAAGAGAGATCATCACAAAGAGATACACTGTTAATTCTTGACGGAAGGAGAAGCAAGTACAGTTTTGAGTAGTAGCTAATAAATTCCTGAGTGGCTTTGGTATTACTGTAAACAAACACTGACAAATTGAAAGTCTTTGTGAAGAGTCTAAAGTAGCTGATTAATTCCTTTCGGAGGTTTATTAGGATTTGAATTGCAGTTAATGCATTGTTAAAAGGGTCTTACTAACAGTAAAATGTCAATTAATATTCCCATGAAATTAGGCATTCTGCCTATTTTGAGTATAACAGCCATATACCTGTAGCGACAAAACTTGATGGAATAGGAAAAAACAGACTTGATTTTCAAATGAGCGTGACAAGATGGTCCAGAAACATGTGCCCTTAACCTGGTAACATTTTGGTCAAAAAATGTCAACCAGTGTTATTCGTGGAAGCCAAAGGCAAAAAAGCAAAATTGTTGCAAGCAACGAATTAAGGAGTTGGTACTAATATTAAATGTGAATTTAGGGACCAAGAAAATGTTGCACTAAAATCAAATTTGATAACGAGAAAGAACAATATTTTGATAAAACTTAAGCTTGCTAGATGAAAACATAAATAAAAGCAATTCAAACCCTAACACTGTGGTTCCTGTTTTGAATATTACTTTGTATAGAATACGTACGTAGTGTCCCAATGGGACAATTCTCCTTTGGCAAATGCAAAGGTATTTTGTTTCTACGTTGAATTAAAAAGCTGAGTGTGACATTGTTGACAAAGGAAAGGGCACTCTCCTTAAAATAGTGGCGGAATGCAAGTTCCTTTCAATTCTAGAAAACAGGTACGTAGACCTGTCCTGGGTATGATATAAAACTTCATCCTAGGGTTCCCTTTAGCTTATCGTGCCTGGGGTACGGTGAAGCTGTTGGTAGCAGGACAGTGGATGTCATAAAAGGCTGGGATGATGCAATCAGTTAAATGGTTTTTTATGACTTAATGTCGGGGGTGAGTATAGTTCAACTAGAAAATCGGCAAATCAGGAGTGCCACGAGAGGAGGGAGGGAGACGAGGCCTCCCCTGCCCTAATTTTTCTATCAAAAATTGTGCCCTCATCTTAAACACAACTAAAAGTGAGGCCTTGACCTTGAACGCAAGACGCTAACTATTGCTCTTCATTTTTATGAGCCAAGTGATTCTTAAAAGATAAGCATTTTGAGCCTCAAATAATTCTCAAGTCGATTCTTAAAGATTTATTCTATGAATCTATTGTATTTTTTGTTAGAAATTAGGCTGTTAATTGTGGGTAGGGAAAAAGGTATATTAGACTTAAAGTGTAGAGAACAGGTTGATTTTTAATAAAACGAACTCCTACGACGTCGCTTCATAAACTATATATATATATGAGAAATCTTGCCCTAATTCTGATAATGCTCCTCTGCCCGCAAAACGTTCTAGTTGCACCCCTGCAGATAAACAGGCACTGCCAACAAAGAAAGAATGTAGGAGTCTCTACTTTGTATGCACTTTCCTCCTGATAAATCTCCATGAAATGAAAAGAATCGAGTAAATATTCATACCATATCGACCGTCCCTTGTTTTATTAAGGACTACGTTGCACAGCCGATGACCAGGCTGGCAATGATAAGTATACCACTGGAAAACAGCTTATGTCAAGTTTCAGCATTGGAACATGGAACGTACTGAAAAGGAAAAAACTGGGTAAATTAAACACAATTTGTGACAAAATTAATAGAAATTAAGTGGAAATTTTTGGAATATTTGAAACAAATTGGTCCAACAGTGGCAGTTTTAAAATTCACAAGGATAAAACTGTCGTGGAGTTACTTTTATTTTGTCCAGGGAAACAACTAAATCACTGGTTGGATATAGCCCTGTATCTGACAGAATTCAAAAAGTCAGAATTAACTCTAAGCCATATAATATAAACCTATTATAATGCTATGCTTCAACGAGTGTTGCAAGAAATGAAGAAATAGAAGAGTTTTACAGTCTATTACAAGAAACCATTGATGTTACACAAAGCAGAGATGTTAGAACTTTAGTGGGTGACTTTGATACAAAAGTAGGCAAACAACCCAATAACTATGAATGCGGCGGTATGTTTGGTTTAGCAAAACAAAATGAAAGAGGTGCGCAGTTTTTAGAGCTTTGTAGTAAAATCAATAACTTTATTAAATCAAACACACTTTTTCAAAACAACCCTAGACGTCTCTACGCATGGTTCTCGCCTGATAAGAAGGCGTGTAATCAAACTGATTGTTGTATGATTAACAAGAAATGGAAAGGCCATGTGCATAATGCAAAAACAAGACCGGCAGCTGACTGTAACAGTGGCCACCAGCTCCTGGTAGTTGACGTAAAGTTTAGACTCCATTTGAGACCTCCAACGCCATTAAGACTTAACTGCGCAGCAACAGTGGATGGCTATAGAGTTGAGATTTCCAATTGTTTTGAATTCCTTTTACAATGCGATGAAGAGCAAAACCCTAAAGAACTATAGAAACAAGGTGAAAAGATTCCGCTCAAAGATCCAAAAGTAAAACGTTCTAGCGTAAGAAAAAGAACAACACGTGGATTTCGAAAGAAAGCCTTGATGAAGTGGATAAAAGAAGGCAAATTAAAGCCAACGGTTTCAAAGATGATATTGATGTAGTGAAGTGCAGAATGCAAAAGTTGATAGTTCAACGTAAGACGAGAAAGGACAAAAATCAAGCAATACAGGAAATGTGTCAATGTATCGAAAACAGCTCCATTACGAATTCGCTCAAAGATCTCTATCAAGGGGTTAAAAGTCTAGCAAATAATCTAAAACCTTCAATAGACTCAATAAAGATGAAAATGCGTAATTCTTTGTGAAAGCAAAGACGCGGAAAGAAGATGGATGCAGTATAGTTATAACCTCTAAAAGAAAAACACCAATATTATTATGCCCCATTACCCTTCAATCGTAAATTGTACTGAAGAACCCCCTATACTCAAATTTTGAAAAGGCAATTAAAGAACTCAAAAAATCTAACAAAAGCCCAGGTTTTGATGGGATAACAGCAGAATTAATGAAAGGTGGAAACGAAAACATAGTGAATTACTGCCTCAAACTTCTGTACGTCGATTTGGAATAAGTGACAATTGCCTGATAATTGCGGGGAATCAGTTTTTGTGCCAATTCCAAAAAAAGGTGATACCTTAGGTGAACAGGCTGGTTTCAGGCATGACAGAGAAACAAGGGATCAGATTTTAAGTCTTGAGATGGTAATCGAAAAGGACAGAGAATTAGGTAAAAATATTTAATTGTGCTTTATAGATGATAAAAAGGCTGTTGATACGATCTCTCATGAGCTGCTCTGATAGGAAATGATTAAAATGGGTTTCTCCACCCATTTGGTTAAGCTAATCAAGAAACTGTACATCAACCAAGGCTACTATGAAAACTACATATGGATTGACTGATTTCTTTAAAATCTAACAATGTGTGCGTCAAGGATGTACTCTATCCCCTCACCTCTTTAATATTTAGGCTGAAGGAATTATGAGAGACACTTTTGATGCTTTTAATGGTTGACAAAGATTGGTGACAAACCCATAACAAATCTAAGATATGCCGATGACGTCGTGTTAATTGGTGCTAGCATGAGTGACCTACAAAACTTAGTTGACATAGTCAATGTAGCAAGTAAATAAGCAGGACTACATCTCAAAACTACTAAAACCAAAGTAATGAAAATTGGCAGAACTCGAGTAGTAGATTAGCAAGAGCATATAACAGTTAAGGGTGAACCTGTTGAAAATGTTAAAAAAGTTCTTCTATCGTGGAGCAATGTTCACGGATAACTACGACGATTTCGCAGAAATAAACAGACGTAGTTGTATTGCAAGAAATCATATGGTTTTACTAAAAAAATTTGGAAAGACAGGGTAATACACATAGCGACAAAAAGGAAACCTCTGCAATCCCTAGTCTTTAGTATTGCCACATATGGGTCGGTATGTTGGGTAGTTATAAAGATCAACAAAGAGAAAATCACTTCCTTTGAATTGTGCTGCTTTTGGCAATTACTGAGAATAAGCTGGACTGACGAGAGGACTTCAGAATGTATCCTGAATAAAATCGGAAATGTTGAAAGGCTTTTGGTAACCATTGCTAAAGGAAAATGGTATTCTTCGGACATGTCCTTTGGAGAGGCGACATCTGTAAAGATCTGCTTATGGCGTTCGTTTATGGTGATAGGCGTAGAGGAAGAGCTAAGACAAGATCCAGTGACAAGGTCTGCGAACGTCGTGGTTTACGACGTTTTACTCATTTACACCGCTTGGCACAGGACCAGAATTCATGGAGAGACACGGCTCTTCAGCTTAATGAACTATCCGTTTAAAGTAGAAGACCTGTATGTACGCAATCAAGAAAGAGCTTTGTACTTGCTTTTAACAAAATATTTTGCGCATACTGTCTGTCTAGTTTAACTCCAATAGACTAATAAAGTGATGACGTCACAAAAAAACTTTTTCAAGGAATCGCAATTTTAACTGTTTCATGATGTTAACCCTCCCATCAAATGCCCGTGTACAAAATATCGCGATCAAATCTCATATCAGCTGCCAGAAATGGCTGTTTGAATTTGGAAATGATCTTCAGGAAACACTGCTAATTTTTGCTCAGTTCATAAAATTGTGAACTGGGCTCATTTGACAACGTTTTGACAGGCATGATTTATAGTTTGAAGGGGCAAACCTCATCGATTACTCAAGGTATGGTTTTCAAATTTGGACAGGTTGTCTATCTCAACAAGAAGAAAGCAGCGAGTAGAAATTATCAAACTTCTGATATTCATTAAATCGCGACGTCACACTTTAGTACTCTATTGGAGAAGCATTTAATTCCAACAACCGCTCAAAGTCCTGGGCTTTCTCTTGAATACTGTTTCGTTAGATCAAAACTTTGTTGATTCGAATATTCATTAAATACATAGTTTTCCCTTAAATGCACATATTTTGGAAACAACTAAACTCAAAATGGGGAAAATGTGAAGCAACTCCAGAACTGTGGCTTTCTTCAGTAAGCAACTTGAAAATTTAACTTTGCACTTTTTCTGTCCGCTTCAGATAATCAAGATCGACCCTGACGTCTGCATGCGGGTGGTGACGTATTTTCCATTTCTCTAGTGTTCTTTTCAAAACTAATATTATCTTTTTCTAACAACATAGCTTATAAGAATACAAGCCTTAAATATAGTAAAAGTTCAGCACATTTTAAAAACGGAATGACTTACGTGGGACTAATACTATAGGAAATTTCCATTGCTTGTATTTGATTGAAATTTTTCCATCGGAATTTTTTATTGATTATAGGAATTTAGGTTACAAAACCACCCCTGTAATTTCAGCTCACTGTGAGATGGAAAAGAGGCGAAAGCTTTAAAAGCTTGCAATTTTAAATACTGACGGGCTTCTTCTAGTTTAAATAGATTTAGTCTTCAACATGTTTATACCATTTTATATTTTTTCTTATATACACATAGGCATATATATAGTCTATATATATACATAGTCTATATATACTATATATATAGTCTATGTATAGTCTACATAGTCTATATAAAGTCTATATATACAACAAGTAATTTAAAGATCTTTTATCAATGATATTAACGTTAAATAATCTTTAGGGAGGAGAATTTCATATTTTCGAATAATATTCAATTTTGTCAAATATGTTATGTCTAATGTTTACTGTCTGTCTCTTTAGCCCTTGAAGATCTATAGCAGTAGCTTCTTCCCTATACTTCTCAGATTTCGAATTCGCTACCTAAATCTAGCTTACGTGCTGAATGTGATAGTCAAATATTCAAAAGCGAAATACACCATCATCTTTAATCTATATCACTATACATCTCACTTGACATTTTTTAGACTGTTTCCTTTTCTAGAAGATTTCAAGTGATAATTGTAGCAATTTGGTGTCATAAAGCACGTATTAAAAGCTTTGTAAGAAGCAAGAGAAATGTGTCATCACCTAAATAGGGATAGGACAGTAACATTTTCATCGTTCAGGGAACACTTGTCTTCCCCATACAGCCTACAATACATTCCTTGGCTGTTGTGGGAGCCTTTTCTTGGAGTACGCCTTTAACTGAAGAGGCAGGCATTGTGGAGATTACAGGCCGCTGTTTAGGACAGTATATATTACTGCATTATGAGACTAGTAGCAAACTCCAACTTTCTTTTTTTTCTTCTTTCTCATATTGTAAAACTCT
>JAAAKM020006971.1:118501193-118513823 GCA_010016025.2 Alatinidae sp. Z8VKAUB7J3
GTGCAATTCTTTAATACTATTTTTCGTATTGTTAAATTTATTTGAATCAATCAAAGCCTAGCCGGCCTACAGCCTAGTGTATGTATAGACCTAGATTGTGTTGCAAATAAACGCCCCATAAAACACGTAGTATTTTGGATCTGACCTGAGAAGGATATTGTGTACTCTGAAGGACTTGTGAAGCAATGTCATGGTACTGATAAATTTCAGTAGATTTGGTATGTGGAAAATTCTATTGGGATTTTGTCTGAGGGGGTCCCTAAAATTTTGTGTAGTGGTAGGAAATTTTGGTAGAATCTAGTACATCAATAGATAATAATTTGGTTAGTGTCAGACATGTGTGTGACTTCCTTTTTAAATTAGGTATTTACTTTGGGTTCATGATTATATGACAACCTTTTTCAACATGAGATAGGCCTATATATGCCATATGATAGTAATGCCACAATCAATGTAGAACCTTTCATCTTGAAAAGTGCTGGAAAGTTAAATTAAAAATGTAACTAGTTTAGGTAATAACTGCCTTGTATAGCTACTATACCCATACTGGTTTTTGTCTATTACTCTGATACTACCAAAAGGGATCAATAACATTTTTAGGGATGTAAGAATTTACTGACATTTTTTGGTAATTTTTATACAGGGAAGGGTCATTATTATGCACATACGTAAAGATGAGTATATAGTCAGCAAGAACTTAAAGAACTTTTCTAATGGATATTTGTTGCAATATGTATCAATTGTAATTGAATTAGATCAATGTTTGTATGTGTTTAGAATTAAATTAAATGCCCGTAAAAGTATAATTTATGACATCAACCCTATGGGTGGAAGCTACTTTTGATATTGCCTCATTGTAGAGGGTGATGGAATACCTACCCTTTATGCTTCTATAAGATTATAAATCACATCCAATAATTTTCATAAAGTAAAAGGATTCAGTGATACATTATAAATTAATCATCTGCATTCTCAATAAGATCTGTTTGTTTCAAATGAACCACAGAGGCTAAGGAATGTATCATGAAACTGGGAAATCATTGCCAAAAGATGTTTCTTTACTGCATCACTGTTTCCTTTTGTATATAGATTTTAAAATAGCTGTATTTCTGTCTGGCTAACCACATTTAAGAATAGTCCACTTTAGAATGCTTTTATCCACTTGAAGGATCACTTTTCTCTTCTTAATGACTTTCATGTAGCTTCTTGATGACTCAAATTTTGAATGTCACTCATCCTGCACAAGGACAAAACAAGCCATTCATACATAAACTAATAGCAGAGTCAAGCATATATTGCTATCACTCATTTCTCTTTAAAGTCATGCAACATGTCAATATACGGACAGTGTGAATGTTATGATTGCATACTACTTGGGCTTCATAAGATTTACAATAGGCCTCACTCTAATAGAGCTGCCACACAATGAGTTGATTCGAACAAAATCAAGAGCATCATGTTCTCAGCTAATGATGGTTATTCTGCTGCCTTTTCCAAATTTTGATTTTTTCATGATTTATTTGGTTTCTTTACTTTATACTTAAATGCTGATCACATATATGGAAAACAAGATGTACACAGTTTGAAAGATTGAAGTGAGGGAAGAGTAGTAGTATGCATTTTGAAATAATGCTTTGTTAACTTTCAGAGCCAAACTGTGTTAAGCATTTCTCAATTTTAGTTTTGTAATGAGGCACCACCATGGTTGGTGCCAAGGGCAAAACTTCGAAAATTGGAAGTTCTAGATGGTCAGAAAATGTCACACCCCCCTTTGTTGAATTTATGCACCCCTACCATCTACCTTTCTCCCGCCATTTCAGCTCCAAAGTTGCGGTCCCCCCAGAGCTAAAAATTTTATTCCCCCCAACATCTGGGGAGGGGGATGATGCTATGTTATTATAAGTTAAAATGATATTTTGTGCATCTATATTCTTCTTCTTCTTAGCCGTTTACGCCACTGCTGGCGGATGGCCTCCATAACTTGCTCCACTCCCTTCGATCCTGTGCTCTTCTCATCCATGCGCTGCCTGCCTTCTCCTCGATCTCATCCCTCCACCTTCTCTTTGGTCTACCCCTCGCTCTGCTCCCCTCTCTTGGTCTCCACTCTGTTATTTTCTTGGCCCACCTGGTGTTTTTCATTCGGGCGAGATGTCCTGCCCGCTGGCCTTTGCTGGTCTCTGCCTTTCTTAAGACGTCTTGCACTTTAGAAACAATATATAACTACTTTTATAGCTGCTCAGAATTCTCAAATTAGCTACATTTTGCCTGTAAAATTTGTTATATGGAAGGTCATAACGTGGATTCCTTTCTTTTAGGTTAGTTGTACATCTCTATCCCTGTGCTTACTTTCGACATTGCTTACCTCTCTTCTGTTTCATACACTTAATGGCTTTTGGTAGCCTTGTATGGTACTACGCTAGGTCTGCTGAAAAAGAAAAAAGGAGAATTATGTAAAATGATATACATGTGTAAACTTGTACAGCAAACGCAAACCATACGACTGTTTTCGTTACCAAAACACACTCCCCCTCCCTCCCCCCTTGCCCACTGTAATCAATATCTAAGTACACATTTCACATTGCTTTTGCTTTCTTTAGTAAAGAACGGAAGAAAACATCCAAAACACAGAGGATAGATACAGGAAGTGCTCTTAAGACGTTGGGCTGTGATTGTGCTTGCTAAGAGTATATCATGGACTCCAAGGAGAACCAATGAAACAAAGTAACTAGAGGTTGATGCTCAGTATATCATCGACGCCCAGGAGAAACAATGAGTCAGAGTTACTAGAGGACAATTACAAGAGAAATCTATAGAGCAGCATCAGGAGCAGACAGAGTTTGTTACTTGGCCATGGAAATGTGGTGCATGACGAGAATGGTCGGTACATCATGGACTCCCAGGAGAAGCAAGGAATCAGAGTAACTAGAGGTCGATCACAAGCAGAACTTGTTGAACAGCATCAGGAGCAGACAGAGCTCGTTCCTTGGACATGGAAATGTACTTGATATTTTTTTCATGATAGGGTAAATGATATATTGACATATGCTGATGTCGATAAAGATGAATGGTGAAATGGCAGGGTTTTAAGCCCAGAGGAATTCATGAAATTATTCTGAAATCCTAAGCATGGGCAAGCACAGTGAAGAGGACCACGCAGAACTTTTATCCTATAACTGTGGGAAGTGTCAAATTGTGCACCAGAAGATCTCCCTATGGCTGTCAATGATAGAGATAATTGGAGGACATGATTCAAAGCAGTCCATGCAAACAGCACTTAGTTGTAAGGTTGAGATGTTTTTCCTTTGTGAAATCAATGTTTCCTACCATAAAAACAGCATTTATATGGAGATATGAGGTAGTAGAAGTTCTTTTGGTCACACCTCCACACCAGTTCGCTCCAACCAATCAAAAAAGTCACCGCCACACTCGAGGATAGCTGCGTATCCATTTTGAATTGAGGTATAAGGGCAGTGCAGGACTAGGTGGTCGGCATCTTGGGGTGCTGTGCCACACCTGGGGCATAAAGGGGATGGAGCGAGGCCCCATCTGTGGAGGTTTGCTGAGGTTTTCCTGTGCTTAGAGAGAAGTCTGTTGCAGCTGACCCATTGTTTTCTGTTGCAAGATCGAAATCCAGGGAGCTCTTGCGTTCGGTCTCTGATTATGTCTCCTCCACGTGGGACATTTTCTGTCCAGAAGTGATGTCACCAAGCAGTGATGTCCCCATCATTTGCTGATATGAGATATGAGGTAATCAGAGATCTTAGAATCAAGGTGGCGTTGATTGTTGCGAGAAGAACAACAATGGAACAGTTAGTAGGAGAGACTTGCGTGATGCAGCTGAAGAAATTTGAAACGTATTCAGTACATTTGGAGACCTTTTATAAAAAACAATTCAAGTTTTATTTACACAAATGGAAGAAATACAAGGCAATTATAAAGAACGCGTAAACTCTTAAAAGAGTTCTTTAAAGGAGGTAAAAATGATTTGCGTACAATGACTTTATGAGGCAACGAAAGGCAAAAGGTCAGATGGTGGCAAAAACATTGAAGGACATAGCCAGATTGGCTGGAAGATGATGGAGAAAACCATTTATAAAGGAACGGGTTTGCAAACATATCGCACTGATGGATGACTTGAATGTTATCGACAGGGACGATGTATTGCACTGTCAGAGAGCCTGAAACGTATACAAGACAAAAAAAATATTGAGTTTCTTTCATGAAAGAGTCGAAGCAGGCATTACAACTGAATGCAAAAGGGTCGCAAGTTCCTGCAATATAATACACTATGATTTATTGTCATTTGTGACTTGTGGTGTATGATTTATTGTCATATGTGACTCATGAAGTATGATTTATTGTCATTTATGACACGTAGTGTATGATTTATTGTTATTTGTGACAAATCACGTATGATTTTTGTCATTTGTGATACATGAAGTATCATTTATTGTCATCTGTGACGCATGGTAACTGTTTTATTGTCATCTGTGACACATGATGTATCATTTTTGTCATTTGTGACACATGACGAATCATTTATTGTTATTTGTGAAACGTGATGTATACATTTTACGACTAAGCCGGTATATATGTACAGTAATATCGATGCAAAAGGATCGCAAGTCCCCGCAAAGTAATTTATTACACTATGAACTGTATATAGATTGCGTAGTATAAAGATAAGTGTGTCAAGCACAAATCTCTTAAGTAAAACATAGCAATAAAACATTTGATAAGCTTTCTGTGTATTCCAGCACCATCCTCGAATCATTGGATTACAATTTACAAAACACACGAGATTAAGGCGACAACATAAACAATAAGGTATATTAACAACAAATAAGAAACACACTAAAAGAGAAGAAACACTCTGTATACCAAGGCATGTCAAGGAAACCCAACAATTTGCTTCTAAATCAGCCTGAATACAGACTGGTGCTGCAAAGAAATGGCTTAAAAACGAAATTATGAGCTCCTATAAGGAACAGTAGATCGAACAGTGCATCCTAACAGATGGAAAATCAATATGAGAAACACAAACACAACAATGGATCAACAACACCTCAGCTGCAATTGGGAAAAGGCTTGGCTGAAGCTGTCTTTGCCACAGCCGACAGAGATGGGTGTGAACAGATTCATGAAGACCTCTTCTCCTTCTTCCTCTTTTTCTCCTCCTCCTCCTTCTCCTTCTTCTTCTCCTTCTTCTTCTCCTCCTTCTTCTTCTTTTTCTTCTTTTGCTCTTCTTCTGTTTCTTCTTCTTTTTTCCCTTCTTTTTCTTCTTCTTCCTCTTCTTCTTCTTCTTCTTCTTCTTCTTCTTCTTCTTCTTCTACGTGCCCTGTCTGACGACGTTGGCGATCATGATGTCCCATCTTTCCCGTTCTCTTGCTAGATGCAAGATTTTGCTTGCTCTAATACCGTTTCTCCATTTGTTTGCCAGTTGCTCTCTCAGGCCTCCCAAGAAAGTCTGCCTCTGTCTCTCGTTCTCTCTATCTTCCCAGTCAGCACCAAATATTCTAGGCCTTCCTTCCTCATAACGTGTCCTAAGGTGATGATCAACACCTCGGCATCACAAGTTTAAGACCTTTCTTAACTATTGGAAGTTTCGTCATCAGTTCAGAGCCCATTGAAAGTTATACCGGTTCTTCAGAGATCATTTAATGTGGAGTCTGATGAATCACCAAAGATTATGAAATGTTATCGCCACTGGTACTTGGGCCCATAACCTTCTTTATCGCGTGCTGCTCTGCAAGTTGAGCTGTGTGCGCCAGACACAAAGCACTCGTTATTCTTCTAAATCTGATGGTGACGACGTGGCCAGTTCATCAGAAATATAAAATAGCAACGGGGGAAGGTAAGGCGGATTACGTGGGAGGGGGGAGAGGGCAAGTAGGTTGGGTTCAAATTTATTTCTTCACATTCCACTGATGTGTTCCCTTATTCCCCTGTCTCTGCTCAGGCTATTTTGATGATGATCATCATCATCATTGCACATTCGTTGTCTCAGACAACATTGTGCTGTTAATAATCTCAGTCCAGTTCTTCCTGTCAGAACACACTATTTCAAGTTCATGTAAAATGGTATCGAGGTTGTGATGAAATCTAAGATTTGAATGTTCACTGAGGTCATTTAGGATAGTTGATAGCCAAGTGGTTTTTGGGGACCTGCTGGTCTTTTGGTAGGTTTATGAAGTGTTGGAGTGATTGTCTTCCAGGGGTGCTGGGGGAGAGCCTCATTAAGTGTCCAAACCATGAGAGCCGCCGTTTCAACACTACAATACTCCAGGGCTTCATATTTGTGGGACTGTACAATGATTCGTTTGTTATTATTCTTGGCCAGTACACTCTAATTATTTGACGTAGCAGTTTTCTTTGAAAAGAGTCTATTTTTTCTTCATGTGTTTTCGTGAGAGTCCATAATTTTTTATGATTCGATAGGAGCTGATGCTTGTGCGCCAGAAAGGGAGGCACGGTTGCTGTCGGCAAGCGCTCAATAATTCTGTGATGCAAATTAGCCTCTTCGGACCTCCCACGATAATGCCTCTTCTTCTCTCTGTCTGTCTTAAATGTTCATTGTTTTACAGCAGACACATAAATATAGCGACGTGAGCCCGGCGAAATCAGAGCTTGTGTTTGTTAATATGTTCTCAAATGTCCATTATGCCCACAAATCGTTGTTTCGTTATTTTCCTTACATGCTTCGTAGCACAATAAATGCAAGGTTGAATGCACCAGGGTCTCAACCATTGTGTCACCTTGCTCCTGTTAGATGCAATTCCCATTACATTTCTCTCTTTGTCTCCTAATTAGATATATCGGCCTTTCTATTCATTCAAATAGATATTTCTTCATTGAGAATGTAGTTGACCTATTTATTCCAGTAATTATATGTCTGAATGTACGATGTGATTTCTTATGCCCAATGATTCTACTGAAAGGGTTTGAGGTACCAATATTGTTTTCACTTGTCCGGTAACTGCAACAAGGCTGGGATCATAGTTAACGTGATGGAGAGGGTTAACTCTTCATAACACTAGAATTTTCTACTCTATACATATGGCAAACTCTCCACCTGATGATGATGGATGAGGGCTCACAAGTTTTCCTTTCTAGGTATTTTCTCATATTGTAAAAGAGTAGTTGTGGCGCTGCTTGTAAAGCTGGTAATTCGGCATCATCAATCATAATCAATCATCATCATCATTGTCCTCTTCATTATCAACATTATCATCATCGTCGTCATCATTATCATCTTCATCATCATCATCATCATCATCATCATCGTCATCATCATAATCAACGTCATCATCGTCGTCATCATTATCACTATTATCATGACTAATAGCTCAGCAGCGGCATCGTCTCGTGACTGTCAGTGTCGTCATCATCATCGTCATTATCATCATCATCATCATCATCATCATCATTATTTTCATGATCATATTCATCATCATTTTTATCGTTTTCATCATTTTCGTCATCATGATTAACATCATCACCATGAATTCTGAGTAGAGCTCTCACTAGTTTCTTAACTTTAGCAACAAAGGTTTGGGATTTATATAAAATCGTTTTAAGTTTACTTGTAAAAGTCGTAATCTAAACTAAACTTTTTAAAACAGCAAATATTTGTACAGCAGACCAAAATGTACAGAAATTTAAAGCGAAACAACAAATTTGTAGCTGAAAACAGAAAAGTGTGAAAAGCAGTATAAATTTTTTACTGATCTGATTGACTACGTTGAGAAACTTCTAAAGGATATTTGTACTCCAGTTATCTAAGCTGCAGGTCAATTCTCGAAACCTTAAGAATTGCAAGAAAGTTGTTTTTTATCTAGACTATGACTCGTAAGAAATATTGTCGCACCGTCATCGTCCGGCATAATAATCCTAATAAGACTTGCGTTAATCTTCCTAGCAGTAGAATCGCCTCCGATAACTTTTATGATGTAGTAACCGCTTTAGTCTATGATAAATACGATAGAAAACACGACAACTTTTAGTTAATTGATACCAAACATGTTTCGAGGAAGCATTCTTCGTCCTCAGTGGTGATGTTGTACAAATCTTGCATGGCCTTTTTATACGGATATCAACAATGACATACTTTCATGGGTAGGTATACACGTACGTGTAGAAAAGAAAAAGAAATGAACGCATAGAATTTTGTTTACAAAATGCTGTGCAAACAAAGAACATAATGTCTAACGTTATATTATACTGCCTACAGGAATGCCTAAATTACACGGAACCTGCATTCCGCTTGTAGGACTTTATTATCGAGGAGGGATTTGGATTTGTTGAGGACGGATTTTATTTTATTTTCTACACGTACACGTATACCTACCCATGGAAATATGTCATTGTTGACATCCGTATAAAAAGGTAATGCAAGATTTGTACAACATCACCACTGATGAACGAGAATGTTCCTTCGAAACATGTCAGGTATCAATTAATTAAAAGTTGTGTTTTCGATCGTATTTATCTTAAAGATAGTGCTACAACGACCTTTTGCTTTAGTTTATATTACAAGTATTTTTATAAGAACGTTCGGAATGGTTAAGACCTGGAACCTTTGTAGATATTTGCAAAAGGAGCCTCAAAAATTGCCTAATATGCTTTCGTGTTTAATAATATAAAGCTGTCTTAATTTCTTTTCTTGTCCTAAAACAATATATATTTTTTCTTGTCCCGGTGTAGCGCGAAATTTGTGCCTTGCGAAATTTGTGCCTATGATAGTAATGCGCATGCGCATATGGAATCGTGTTGAACCGTGTTGGGCACAAATTTCGCAGCAACTGCCGTGAGGAGCACCACCTCATTTCCGTATATGCAAAGAAAGGCTTAGGCACACGAAACACAACATACGTCATAAAAAAGGAACATGAAATCTATTTCGAAGTGTCAGCCCTTTGGGCCCCGTATACAACAAAACACTGAAACCATCTGTTGTGCTAATCTGCAATTCTAATATCTCTGTATCATAATCGTAGTACAAAATATGTCGACTATTACAAAGGAACCATCTACATAGCACTCATGTTGATTAACTCTACAGACAATTTGCACATCGCAATTCAATTACACATAGCCCATCATTGTCCTGCAATTAAATTACAGGTATTTGACACAAACGTGCTTTATTTTTGTAAACCAATACTTTGGGCAGAATACCTTGGACCTGGTGAAAACGTAGCACCAGTACTGGTACAGTTGAGAAAGAAATTATTCTCTGATAGCTTCATTATGTACGTTACAGGAACTAGTTTGCGTAGTAAGGTAGACAGAAGGTAATTGATAACTCTCCCACGAACACTGATTTTCAATTCACTAACAAGTAACTTAACCGCAAACAAGACCACGAGGAAAGCAGCTGACAGCAGAGGTGGAAGTGCCTGATAGATGAGAACAGAGCGCACCTACAACCAAATGGCGATGGACTTTGATGATGACGATGAACAAGTAGCTTCCCTCCATACAAGTGTAACTAGTTCTGATCTTGATTTTCCTTGAAAGTATCTTAGTTCAACCAAGTAACATCATGATTCTTTAATTATTATGTACTGTTCATAAGGAGCGAAGAAATAACTATTTCCAGAAAGCACTTAAGTCATTGATTTATCTCATAACCAACCTCTTCTTCTCACATTCAACGCAAGGTATTCTGCCCTTGTAAACTTCACGTATAGGAACACTTTGTTTAGTAAGAAAATAAATAATTCATCCATAAAAAATACAATCTTACAATGCAAATACGTGACGTGAATCCCAGAGGCTCTTCACAAGTAATGTGTTCATTGCAAAAGCCACCCGTAACACGCCGGACGTGCTCCCCCGAATTATTTCAGTAGAATTTTACTGGAGTCCTCTTATTTCTAATCAATTTCTAGCAGTCGGGTGGGATTCGTTGACAAATTTCCCGATTTGGGAGTTCATTATAAGAGAGAGGAACATTTTGCCAGTCGCATCTTCTTGCCAACTGCCCTTGCCAAACCATTCCGTCCAAGCTTCTATTACTACTCTTAAATCTACAAACCATTTTACCCATCATACCTTCTTGCTAAATGCATTTTCTGAATCTTTCACAATTATTTATTTATCTCTAACTTCTTACACGCCAATATTGTAACAGAAGTATAACACTGCCCTAGTCCGTATAACCTGTTTACATAACAAGGAAGACAAAAAATTGTGATACTTTGCTTATATGCAACGACCTTGTCTGACATGCTCCCCACCCTGTACTCCAAGCAGAATCCAATTACTCAATTTTCTCTTTACTCACAAAATTCAAATTGTGCGCTTTGTGTTGCTGAGGCAGCAGCATAAACAAATAACTTGTCCTCGTTTTCTTGCAACGAATTTTTTATCAACGAAACTATAAAATATGCTTGTTCTTAAATATTTAAAGATGGCAATGTACAATTGGTACATTATAAAGTACAGATGATGTATGTAATACGTGAACACATTTGCGATCCCCATACAAGT
Source organism: Alatinidae sp. Z8VKAUB7J3 (assembly GCA_010016025.2). Classification (NCBI taxonomy): domain Eukaryota; kingdom Metazoa; phylum Cnidaria; class Cubozoa; order Carybdeida; family Alatinidae; species Alatinidae sp. Z8VKAUB7J3. The sequence goes on from JAAAKM020006971.1 coordinate 118,511,688, forward strand.
TTATCTACTCGTGTATTTACTATACTACCTGGCATTCTGTAGTTCAAAGCACAGATTGTCTTCCACTACTCTCTATAAACGCCTTGATCGAGGTCCTGGGAACAACATATAGGCAGGAATTGAGGGGCGTTGTGGCAGTGGCCATCTTCTAATGTCGTTCTGAACATTGAACATGAACATGAGGCTATGACACTTTGATAGCGGTATTGGTAAAGTTTGAATATGCCGTCCCGACTTAAAGACTCCACTTTCAATACGATACAGTAATGCTTTTATCAAATCTCTTTACTCTTTACTTACAAATCTATTTCTTGTGATCATGCAGAGACACAACCGGATCTTAAATGACTTTGTATCGTGCAAGCAGATCAAGCGGTTTGCTGACACACGTCTCAAAGCAACTTAGGAATTCTTAAACTGGGAAGTATCCACTTGCATGTCGACCAAACATCAAGGGATGTTGCTTACCACACCCCCTGTTCACTGGGAGGCTGGATAAAGATGGCGCTGATTTGCGCCACTTCCAAAGGCAGCTCAGTAGTTACTTAACCTAGTAACACGATTGGTACAGTAGACGCCGCTTAATAAATCCTCAGTTAAAAACCCAGTCGCTTATTATGTCCAACGTGGGTTAAAATGGACTGTACAGCAGAGAGATCATCCGGATAATAAATCCACCATCCTTTTAAAAAACCACCTGCTTATAATGCTCTTGGGCTCAACCTAAGCATGATGAGTGGATACAGGCAGCTTTTCATCTTTGGAAGGACGGGAAACCTCCAAGTCATACCTTGACAGCAAAATCCTAGTAACTACAGCGGTGTACAGTGGTATCCATCTCACTACACTTTACCGCAAAATGCCCTTGCACCACAGAGTGGAAAATTTTCGTTAAACCTTTCGTCAAAAGCAAAGAGCTTGGAGATATTCCATTAAAGGAAATACCAGCTTTTGTAGCTTAAATCAATATTTTTAACGATATATGTTTTTTGCTTTGTTTGGTTCATCTATTGATACAAACAGCCTCTCTGCTTCATAAATCGAGTCTGTTAATAAATCCAGTCGGTTAGCAAGGCCAGTCGGTTATTAAGCCCGCTCGGTTAATAAATCTAGTCGGTTAATAAATCTAGCCTGCGAGGTTCTAAGGTGAATCTATATGGCGGCATCTACTGCAACAAATAACGACGTTTGAAATTCTTATATCGTGCATTGGACACCAAGAGAAACGCACAGAAAAGCTGTAATGTACAATACGTCCTTAATTATTTGTACCTAAACGTATAGCAACTTATAATTTACAAAATTCTAGGGTCGATACATTACAAGCTATTTCGATAGCTATGATTGCGACTTCATAATCACTGTGCTTTCATAGTGCTCCTTTGTCTTACCTCCAACTGCATCGTTGCGATGCCAGTGAGCACAAAGAAATAATTTGTTTGTAAACAAAGCTTGCAATCGAGTATAAATTTTCTCACGAAAGCTGCGAATGGCGTGAACTTTTTAAGTCACTGCTGAAAAATGTCGATGGTGCTTTTTTTTCTTCCTGTCGCAGTAACATCGAACGACAATGTAGGAGAACATGCTCAGAAATATGAACAGCAGAACAAGACCGAGTAATAAATAGTTCGCTAGTTTATCTGGATCTTTTTCCATTACCTTTTGCAGAATAGCATTTCAGGATAATCTCTGAAACTAATGATTGATTTACCGTGACCGCCTGGCTCTTGGTAGACGAGAATCTATTAATGTAAAGAAAATAATTAAAAATTAATTATACTTTCTGATGTCATATCTAACTTAACTATATCAAAAGTTTAAACCTTCGTTCATAAACGGAGATTTATCATCGTGGGTCACGGATTCGATCCCCGGTGGTGACATATTTTCTATTTCTCTAGTGTTCTTTACAAAATGGAGATGTTGTAACCGAGATTTAAAGACAATCACTCTCCGCTTTGGTGGTATTTTACCAATACCGACTACCTTGAAGTAGCTACATGATAACTGCCTAGATTAACTTCATCACGACAATTGCTTCGCATAATCCACAGGTGGATATCGCAGCAACATTTGACTTAAGTTGTGGGGTCACCCTCCCCGCGTCATGTCATTTGATTCTGGAAAGACAGCTCA
>JAAAKM020006971.1:118515457-118571159 GCA_010016025.2 Alatinidae sp. Z8VKAUB7J3
TGATGATAATGATGATGACAATGATGATGACAATGGCAATAGTAATGATGATGATGGTGGTGACGACAATAATGATTGATGAGGACAACGATGAATATGATGGTAATGATGATGATGGTGCTGCTGCTGATGATGATGATAAAGGCGATGATAATGATGATAATGATAATGATGATGATAAAGGCGATGATAATGAAGATGATAATGGTGGCGGTGATGATTATGATGATAATGATTATTGTGGCATTGATTTTGATGATCATGATGATGATGATGATGATTATTGTTAGCATAATTATAATGAATTGCGAATAATCTCATGAGGATAATGAACACTTCCATGATGAGGATTTTCACCCGTGAAATTGAGAGTCTAATTAAAAGAAAAGGAAGAGAATATACGAGACTTTGGAGGAGATTCATAATGACGAAAGAAAGACTATGCAGATAACAGTAACCTCGTTCTGAGAGCGATGACAGAAAGAGCGCTGATGGTGGTCTTTGCCGCTGACAAGCACTCTGACAAGGACTACCGGATGAATCATCTGAGGACGCTCTATCGAAAACAAAGAGATTGTTAATAATAAAAAGGACAGAAGGGCGTGTTCTTACCCACTGTGACTGAGACAGACCGAACAAGCTAGATTTCTTTGCTTTACATACCTTGACAAAGGTTGGTTTTCAAAACAGGACATGTTTGCGGTTAGCTTACTGGTCTCCTGCAGTGATTTTTATCCAATTGCAATAATGTAACAGATACATAAATTTTTTAACTAAGTCAGTTTTCTTTATCTTGCTAACAATATAGAGATCATGGGCTTATCTAACTGAAAGAGCTAGGGGAAACTAGCCTGTGAGCAGACAAATACTACTGAAATAATCACACTGCTTGCAGTAGTCTTATCTCCACGCAGGCTAGGGGAAAACGATAGATGAAACAATACCAGAGCTACAAACTGAACCCTTATGTCAGATAACGTGTACGCCACCAAATAAATCACGCTCCACATTTTCTAGCGTACATTGTTTGTTACATGTTGTACATTTGTTTACATTATGTTGTTAATGAAATGGCAATGCTTGTACTGTGTTTTAGTATTTTGTTTAGGCAACCGATCTGGAGATGGTTGTAGTTACTGCCCGTTTTGTTTTGTTTATTTCAATGGAAAGTGATTTTCGATGTTAGTTGCGGTAAAAATTCAGAACTACCAGTTGTTTGTTGTGCTTTTACAAACTTTTAGCGGCGCTTGCACTCCAAGAATTTACGGCTCCACTCGCGCCAGCCTTACATAAATATATTTAAAAATACAAAGAAACATTCCTGCATTGTCTGGCCTACAAGGTAAAACATGTGACAATAATGTATATACATGATTAATAACAGTTGTGGTGGTAAGCTGCTCTGATAGTCACCTGTATAATATTCTGATAATATTTCACACGATATTCCAGCAACTCCCATGGTGCTTTCAAATTATCAAGATAAGCATGCAGATCTGCAAACAGGATTGTGACCTGAACAAAATGGCAAAATATATGAAATAATGAAATAAATATATACAATTTTTAACTTCATTTGATGTTAAATTAAAATAGAATTTTCAAGTGTATATATGTACAGCTATCATTAGAGTTTCCTCATATAAGTAGTAAACAAATACCAAATACAATCAACTCATCATTATCATATTATTATATATATAAGTGATATACACTTTAGCCTTAAACCAAACTTTGTGCTATGCCTTTTTATCTATTTGTTTTTGGTTTGTTGGCAATTGCAACCCAGGCACCTAAAGCTTATTTATAATGTGTTTTGAAACCACCTTAAAACACTTAAGATGGATCGCCTTCAAAAGTTACATGGCTTTACTAATACATGGGTTCCCAAATGTTCAATGGTCACAAATTTTTTGGGTGGATCTGGAAGCACCAGAATGAAGTCCTCTAGGAAGGCCCAAGAAAGCATGGTTGAATAAGGTGAAAGAAGACACGAGGAAGACATGAGGAAGGTGGGCCTGAGAGGAAGATGTGCACAACAGAGGCAGATGGGGAGCACAATCAAACCATCAAACCCCTATGGAATAGGGAAAAGATGGAAGAAAAGAATAGGGAAAAAAGTAAGTAAGTTAAGGGATACTGACTTCAGCTAAAATTCAGCAGCACCCCTGGATCAGCCTGATCACCAATTTATTGATGCTAGGTGGTTTGTTTACACTGTCCAGGCATATGGCTATGGACTCGTTGTGATTGCCAAATGTATTGCTCTACTGCAATGTTTTTATCATAGGAATGCAACAGATTGGGAATAACTTGGTCATTCGTCCAGTTATTTAGCCATGGTGTTGAAGTGCCATCCTGAATCAGAAATACACCAATTTAAGTAAAATGCTAGGTACCAATGGCCCTATTATACATTAAACACCTTAGTGCAACTATTACATTATTGCTTTGGAGATAAAACAATTAATTTTTTTTGCTTCACAATATTCAATAAAAACATATTAGATATAAACACAATAACCTTGAAACTACAATAGTGCTGTATTTGAAATGATTTAGCTATATACATATAAGATTTACACTTAATGCAATCTACACACATATATGTATACATATGTAACAATCCTAATCTCTATATCTAATTATAACATCATTATCATCATTACCATCATTGGTAAATATGATAGAAAACACGACAACTTTTAATTTAGTGATACCAGACATGTTTCGAAGAAACATTCTTCATCATCAGTGGTGATGTTGCACAAATACTGCATTACCATTTTATACGGATATCAACAAAAATATATTTCAATGGGTATACCCATATGTGTAAAGAAAAAGAAATGAACACATAGATTTTAGCTGACAAAATGTGGTGCAAACAAAGAACATAATGTCTTGCATCATGATGAAATTTAGGCATTCCTGTAGGCAGTATGATGCAAGACATTCATTAGTAAAATTATCACCATCACAGATTAAAAATGACAGTACTCTGCCACTCACAATGTATACATACATTATACATAATATACACGGTAAGCTGTTCAGTGTAACTAACCTCACACCCTGCATGTAGAAAATCTGCAATCTTTGTCATTGGTACAAAGTATGCAATATGTGGTTTCCCTGTAGTAGCAGTACCCCAGTATAATGAAAGATTCCTTTCTGCTAAAATGGGCATCATTCTGTCCATACCAATGACTTCCTAAATAACAAATTAGTTGAATATGCTAGAAAAGAATCAGTACTTTTGAAAATCTTCGAAATGCTATGACACAATATTGTAAACTTGCTCTAATAAGTAGGTCAATCTTGAACATTATTCGCTGAGATTACAAAAAGCAGTGGGAAGACTCCTTCTAGAATAAAATTGAATGAAAACCTGCCGGCAGCATTCAAAGGGAGAAAATACATAGGTTATGTGTTAAGTAGACTTATATCTTTTGTTGTCTGAAAAAAAATATTGCTACCATCTAGGCCTATATATTTACGTTACAGAGGCATATTTGATGAGGCCAATTCTACAAATAATGTCAGTGCCTAGAATGTTGGTGGAATCCCTAAACAAGGCCAAAGGAAAACTTCCAATAAAAATTCCTTAGTTAAAAATAGCTTAGATAAAACCAATACTCTTGGAAAGAAGTAGGACTTTACAGTAGGGCCTACAGCCTTGAAAAATCAGTAAAGCGTAGACCCTAGGCCTGTGGTAACACTGATACTTATATTATCGATGATTTTGGCGGGGAGGGGGATGATAAACTGCAGTAGCGCCGCAGTTCTGTACGTAGTAATGGCATAGAATTAGAGGCTTACATTAATAAGTCCTAAGTTGTTATTACGCTTACCTGTAAGTTACGAGTGATAAGTTTCACTCTGTCTTCCAGCTGCATCTCATTCTTGTTGTCATTGTTAGCCGTGTCGGTAGCCATGCTTCTTAGTTTGCAGTTCGATGTGGAGGGTACACCCTTGCGAGGTTCCGAGAAATACTTTTTAGGGGCGATCAAACGCCGACAACGAAAATATTTGCGACCGTATGCCAAAGTATTCAATAAAAACTTGTCGTTTATGTACCGTAAGCCAGGTTTTAGAAGTACCATATATGTGGCATAGGTGTTTCAATGGTTAGGCCTACTTGGTTTACTACAGCCCTGAAATCACACTGCGCATCTCCACCATTATTATGAAAGGAAGGAAAATATGATGAAAGACTAAAACGAGGCTTAGTTTGGAAACGAGGCTGAGGGGCCATGTGCGGGCACCTCCACTGATCTCACCGACCTCAATGACTTTCAGTGGACAGTGATCAAGACAGTGGCAGAGATCAGTGCACCGCTCCAGCAACGAACCCCCTGAAATAGTTCCCAGCAAAATGAAACACTTTCACTACATACTGCTCCAGTACTTTTGGGAGGTATTTGGTGCTCTTCGAGAACTCTTGTTTATCATTATTATCTTGAAACGGAATGCATGTTGTTTTGCTTTTGCATTCTGCCTTGAAATCTATATGAAATTAAATCTAAAATTCTATAATATAAAATAGCTTCATCATCATCATCATCGTCATCATCATCATCATCATCATCATCATCATCATCATCATCATCATCATCCTCCTCCTCCAATGCCATGTTTATTTCGAAGGAATATTGTCATTTCCTCCCGTCCCACAGTTGTCCCTTCCCAGAGATTTTGTCTTCCCATCCATTCTACCAATCAGGATTTGTCTTTCTGTCCCGTCCTTTCTGTATATGCGACCAAGAAATTTTAACTGCCTCTTTCTAATTGTAAGGATCGGTGATCTTGACAAATCATTGTCAGCCAATACTTTTTCATTTGATATTTTATCTTGCCATTTGATGCTTAGCATGCTTCTTTAGACGACATCTCCGCAGCAGCAAGTCTCTGCTCACATTCTTTTGTGATCTCCAAACATTCCCAGCCATAAAGTAACACTGACCAGATGTAAGTTTTGATAATATGGACTTTGTTTTCACCTTTTTATTTACGTTCTTCGTGATCGATCTTAATTTTGAAACACTGTTCTTGGCTAAACTTATTCGTCTCTTAATTCCTTGAATGCATCGTCCATCGGATTTTAATATGTAGCCAAGATATACTATTTTATCAACCTGTCTGACGTTTTACCCTTTATAAGTGAGGCTGCAGGTAGGTGTGTCTAGTTTCCGGCTCTCTACCATGCATTCCATCTTTTTTATATTTAGTTTAAGGTCTATCTCCTCGCTTTTCTTGGCTACCGTATTGAAAAGTTTTGGAGGCTGCTCTGAGAATCTGCAATGAGTAAAGTGTAATCTGCGTATCTTAGATTATTTACTGTTAGTCTACTAATATTTGTACTTTCGGTTCCTTCAGTATCTCTGAATATCTTCTGTCTATACAGGTTAAAGAAATCTGGAGCTAGAACACAGCCTTGTCTCACACCTCTGCTGATTTTCTTGATTTTCTTCTCTATCAATTCTAATTGCTGGAGTTGTTCCCAAAATAAATTTTTTATCAAGTGGATATCTTTTCCATCTATTTCCAATTCAATTAATATATTAAGCAGTTATTAATGTTTGACTTTGTCTTTTTGCGTAGTTACATATGAATATAACTTTTGGAATTACAAGACTTTCATCAATAAGTGTTTTAATGTGAATATCGCATTTTGGTTCCTGTGTCAGCCATAAAGCCGAGTTGCTGATTGCCAATCTCGGGGTGGACCTCATTAAAATACGGAGTAGTAATTTTGTGAGGTGACTAATGAGAGTAATAATCCTGTGGAGTCTACATTCATTAGTTCCTGGCTTTTTGGTGAGCATTGTGAACATTGATTTGCTCATGTCTGTTGGCATTTCACCTGTGTCATGAATTGTATTAAATATGTCAGTAACTCTGTCTATACCCCATTCTCACAGTGCTTTCAGTAGTTCCACTGAAATGTTATCCGAACCATTGACTTTGTCTTTTCTATAGTTGGCGCATAGACAGGGATTATTCCGATGTCGAAAGGTGGTTCATGCAATTTTATAAGAATGATAAGGTCAGGTATCGTCCATAATCCCTTTACTGTTTTTGTTGTTTCATTGTCCAAAATAAACCCTTCTCCTCTCTTATGCTATTCTCATCCTGAATATGTAATTCTAGCCTCATCACATTTAAATGATCCTGCACCTTTCCATCTAACCTCCGAAAGTCCAAGAATATTGATTTTCAAACGAGTCATTTCTTGCTTTATGTTTTCCAGTTTGCATGTTTGAGGCATGGTACGTACATTCCATGTGACAGTTGTCTCTGTTTTTACTGGTTCTTGCATCCTTTGATTTATCTTGGTTTTTGTGCGCAGTCGCTTGCTGAGGATCGGGGACCACCGGTCGATAAAGGCCATCCCTACCGGCCGAGGACTCTCCAATGGAGTTTCCAATGAGGTCGTTAACATCAATCAATGAAGTTTTTTGAGTCATGTTTATGCTAGGGAAGCGTACAGTAGTGGTCTCCTGTTGCCTTCTGTCGGTTTGTGTACGGTTGTCTTCCCTAGCCTTTTAACGTCCCCTAAGGCCCACAAGGCAGTGGGGGTTGGATCCATGGGAAGTAGTTTACATCCATTTTAAACATGTGTAAAGCTATCTAAATCTAAATTTAAAGTCGCCTCTAAAATAATTTGGATCATGTTCCTCCTTAAAATCCTTGCAATTTATATATTTTTTTGGATCTTTTAGCACCCGCATATTCAATATTAGTCATTCGCAAAAATAACAACATTTCAAGGTTGTTATTAGCACGTTTTTGTGCTTGCGCACCTCAAAACCATGCTTGAGAGTGTCACATATATTATCGTTTATTGTAGTTTGCGCCAGAGCACGTGTTCGCTTCCAATTTTACTGTCAGGATGGCAAGGTAGAGTGCTGTTATGAACTGATAAACGATTTTTGTACCCACGTGAAGATTCACTACTGTATTTGATTTTGAATTCTTTGGCAAGTTAGCAAGGATTGCGTTTTCTTTGCTAGATCTTTGTGCTCGTGCTAGAGCGTCTCACATATTATCATGCCTGCTTTCTGTTCAACTATAAGGCTGATAAGAATCAGTGTAGTATTGTGCTCATGACAATTATTTTGAGAGCCCTATTGTATAAAGCACTTGGTACTGTTGACTGAGTACTTCAGGGCTTCAGGTTTATGATCCTGCAGTACGAGAAAATCGTAATGAATATTAGAGAATAAAGAACGACGATTCTAAATAACTTTGATATTAACTGTAACCTTTCAGAAGTTCTCTTCTGGGCTTGTTGGAATTTTGTTTTCAAGTTTAAGAGGGAATCGACCTCTACTGCAAGGTATCCATAGCTTCTAGCAGTTTATTTTTTTATTGCTCTATATAATATACACATTTTGTCAGTTTGCTGCGGTAAACCTTTAGCCGTCCAAAAAACCAAATTAAAAATTATTATGAAGTATGAAAGGAAGGAATGCAAGATTAGGAGGAGCTCAACCATAGGGTCTCAGAAAGAAACTTCATTTGTGACTGGATGTGTAGAGGATGAAAATAAAACAGAAAATATGGAAGCTGGCTAGATGAGAAGAGGACGGACGTAATGTGCCGTCCTGTCTTCCCGTTTCATCAGCCAGCGAAAGAAAGGAGTGTCAAACCTTAATTGTCTACTAACAAAAACTGCATGTTCACGAGGACTTCCGAGACCTCTCTGTTCAAATGACTAGTAAATTCAACCATGTTGCACTGAAACTCATTCCGCAAAGACTCAGCAGCCAGGAGTTGTCAGTAGCTTCAGAAACGAACAGTTGTTATAAAGGAACAGGATCGGCAGCTTATGAAAGCTATAGATTGATTAAATTCTTTTAGACAACAAAAATCTATTTTAATGGGTTCAATAGAAAACTGGATATAGCTTAAACTAACTGATACATAGGCAAACGTTCTAGCGTTTTAAGGTAAGTCAACACAATTTACTTTAACTGTTGGCTATATTCATAGTGTAACCTGCTTCTCTTTGAAATTGATACAATGTTGGCTTGTATATATGCAACTACTGGTGGGATTATCCATTCGGAAACTTTTTTCATTGCATAATAAGGTAGAACTGTGTATATGATACTTCAAGTAGTGAGACCATGCGCTATGAATAGAAGGCTTGATAGCACCGGCAATTTACTAACAAGTCATAAAACAATAAGGAAAAGAATTGTAAAGGTCAGCAAGAACTGACACTCTTCACAAAGTATGTTTTTTCATATTGACAAACATTCCCTACTATACAAAACACGATATTTTCGTGTGCTTCTCCTCTTCAATTGTGGCGCGTTTGCTTTAATACGCTAACTGCCTCCGCGCTACAATTTGTGTACGCTGTCATAATATGAGTAACTACCAACTTTCCCCAGCGATGTTCTTCCGTGCTTCATGTTAGTGCAACAATTGGCTTTCTCATAAAGATAATGGCTGAAGCTTCTTTAGTTTACGCACCTTTGAAATCGTAACTGCAACATGGTTTATAATAACCCATAAACAAAGGATGCAGACTTAAACTACATTCAAAATTGGTGCACCACCTGTAAGGTTACTCAACCGCTTGCTTTAAATAATAGCGTGAGTTGTTAGATTGTAAATTTACCTGAATGCAATCAGACACGACCGACGGGCTTGTTTGACATAGTACTACGGCTACGTATTTAGCAGAATCGTTTCAATTACGTTGAAATGCCCGCCTAAGAACCGATTTTACCACGTTCGTTTAATCTTACTCTTAGGCACCTAATAGCCTAGGGGTTGTAATAAGCTGGGTGTTGGGGTGTGGTGGTTTAAAAGACGTTGCGTTGCGTAATAAACGAGGTCTTTCTACCCATAACTGCAACTACTATAACGTTTGTTGTCCATTATAATTGCAAAAAAGTCAGGAGGTTGATCCTTCCGACGAAATTACGTATTTGACTTTATCAGATGCTCCCTGAGTCGACGAGTTGGCCTGAGCTATGAAGCTAAACAGCACAATTTTGATAAGCAGGTGGTACTCAAGAGAATTAATTATTATAGCGTGTATTAGTTTGTTTCTCTCACAGACTGCATATTCCCAAATGAAACTTTACCTCCGCTTCACCCAACTCTCTCCACCCTACACTCTTGAAAGCATGACCCTGCATGAGTCTTGTCAACCTAATTTGTACAACACCTCTGTTCATAATACTTCAAAGCAATCTTCGCTGCATCGCAAACCTCTTTATAAAATCAATACACTACAAGCGAACCTGGAAAGTTTTACACTCGGTATGTAACTAGTGGATCAAGTCTTCTCTGTAAAGGTGAGCTAGTATGTGTGTGCTCTTTATACAAATCAATTTTCAAATAAGTCAAAATTAGTACATTAACCACGTTCGTTTCTGGTAATTCTAGATCTAGACTTCGTAGAAACCTAACGTATGAGGCGATTTGTGTGAGTTTCCATTGTTATGTTAATAGAAAACATCGACAAATCATAGGAAAGTTCTCCGTATTAGCGGCAAGTTTTAAGGAAATAGTACGTGTCAGCTAATCCCATACGACGCTAAGCACCTTTTGAAAGGGTGCCTTAAAAACTACTTTCAAAGGAACAAGGGCACAATTCCATCAAACAAAAGTTATCGGCATCCGGTGGTAGTTGGAAAATGCATTCAGACGATTTTATTATCGAAATCAGTTTCAATTAAACTTCGAGGTACACAAACCAAAGCCAACTGGCTTCTTAATTGATTACCTCTGTTTTTCTCTGCATTTTCAGAAATACTGCTGTGGACTTTCTTTTTGGCTGCTTGTAAAGCAAGGTATGGCCACTCAGAGACTGCTTTTGTTACATAACTGACTACCATCTCCGCATTTTATAAAAATAAATGGATAACAGTGTTTTTAGAATGCTTTAGGAAGTTATCTAAAAGGTCGACTTGCTGGATGACCATCTCCAACCTTGCCTTTTACAGCTCGCGTGGTGCCATTTTACATTGCATGAATAAGGACTGTGTGCTGATAAACCACTACCATCCAAATGGCTCAGCTTTTTCAATCGCGACGAGAGAAATAACGTTGTTTCCTCGCAACAGTTTTTTAAGCAACATCCGGGTTAGCGTGGGCCCCAGTTTCAATTCATTTTTCTGCCCAGCTGAATTATATATTTTCCAAAATAAGATTTTGGTCATTGTAGCTACGGCTGTTTCTCGAGTGTTACCTGGCAAATCGAAGACTCGCACAAAAGTAAAACAATTATAAATTTTGATATATACCGATGCGCTCTGGGTCCGGCTTAACACAAGAGTTCGGAGTTTCAAAAATGGGGATATCATTCTCTATCCGATAGAAGCACCTTATTTTGAGGCTATGACTCACTAATAATTCTTCTCGTGTCAATTACAAGATCTTTCTGCTGTTATCACGCTTTTCTGTACTTGGGGAAAATTTTATCAAGCAAATCGGCTTCATGGTAAAGCAAAGCAAAATACTTCTTTGGCACTTAAAATATGAAAAGGCCATTATTCAAAGATCATGTGACATCGAGCAGTTGCTTCTCAGCCAATCAGTGCATAGGAACAGGAACTGAAAGTACCTGAGATGCTCTAGATAGACAATACAACGACACTGTCTCGAAGTGTTCATCCAGAGTACCAAAAGATAAAATGTAATGATCAACATTGATTTTTCTATATTTCTTGTTATTTCACTAGACTCAAAATGGACCGTAGAACTTTTAAGTATGAAGTATGGCTAAGGTTACACTGGGTGGTCACTATATCATTATAATCATATCTTCCAGTTTCAGATGTAAGTTTCAGTGAAGTAATTTTTAACAAGTTGTGGTGATCTATGTATCAAGATTTACAAGGTGCATACTTCTGTCCGGAACTCCTATCAACAAATGAGCTAATTGGACTAAATGCCATTCCAAAACACACACTGTACATACACTGTTGTCTCATAACAGACCGAGATACGATCTAAAGATCTTACATGAATCCTCGCATGTCAATAAATCGTTTTAATGGACTTCAAAAGATCTGGACCATTTCAGTAGCCACCGCCACCCAATTGTAGCAATATATCTTGTATTCTGGCAGTCAGTGATTCCTGTATTGCCAAAAATACTTAACCCTAATGAGAAACAAAGATCGATGGAATTTCATGTGATAAAACAACATGCCGCATGCATCTACCTTTTTACTTTCTTCCAACTCTTTTTCCAAATGTTGCGTCCTTTTGTTTGCCAAAGATCTCTCTTGCTCCAATTGTGCGATGACCTGTTTTGACTCAAACATCATGACACTGTCAAGGGAAATCAAACACGCAAAAATTAAGCCACGCCGGTTTACATGGTCGACAACACTACTAAAAGCAAGTACTTGAAACACTCTTGATAAACTGCAACGAATATGGACCTTACTAATGATCAAAAAAGGACTGCTCTTCCAGGTGTACGTCAATTGGACGTGTATGTAGTCCAGAAGTGACGAGAAATTACAAAGGGTCAGGATATTTCACATTGAATGTGGTATCACTCAGGCTACACTACATATAAAAAATAATGATCCCATACCAAAAAACGTAGTCACCAAGACACGTCTGAGTAAATCAGGACGTTCTTATGACCAAACGGAGCTTAACTATTACCTTAGTCCCGTCAAGGATACATTGAAATCAAGAAGGGGTACAAATTTAACATACGGTACGTAAAACTTTGTTGTTTCAATCTGGATTATATTTGGGAGGAACTTAATAATCCTGAAAGATATGCATCGGAACATCTTATTTCATATCAGACCTGCCCTTGAAACCTCGTAGTCCTCTCCTTAAGGTTCTAACATGACATCTTCCACTTCCACGTCAAAGACAAGTATTGCCTTCCTAAACCTTGACGCTATCCTTACTAAAGCTAAAACCACCTCTTTTAAACTATAGAATCTCCAAACATGAACAAGTTGGAGATTCTCACTCCTCTACCAATAACATAATAACACCTTTGACTTCTATTTAGTAAAAAAGCTTGCTTAAATATGCATCTATGGTTATGGAAACTGTTCTACCTTGACTCGTATAGGATGATCCAAATGGGTAGTATAAACAACTCCCAAAAAATTTAAGGGTGTTTAGTATACTCTCCCTCATCTAATTGTAGGAGGGGGAATATTTCATAGATTAAGAGGTACAAGAATTTGGAATGGTTGAGATATCTTTTAATAAACGTAGATTTGGGGAGGGTGGGAAGCTGAGAAAGTACTGCAGACGGAAGTCTGAGTCAAGGAAGAAATGTTGCAGAAAAATGCAAACGACAGCGATTGAAATTGCTTCACTAGAAATTATTGACATTGTTGGAGAAGAGTCCCATTGAGTATTCTGGTGTTCAATCGACTGTTTCTCTTATTCCTTCCACATAAATGCATATTTAGGGGGTAGTCAATTGTAGGAGGGGGTGGGCATTTTAAAAAAATTCGTAGTAGGGGGCAAATTATCAACAGAAATCGAGGAAGTTTCCCCCATAAAGTAAGGATTTACAGCTGCATCCTATTTAACTAGGAGAGAATGCTCGTTTCAGATGGTACATCGCGATGATTTGGTGGGTTTGTTATATATTAGACTAAAACGTATTTGAAGAAACTATACGTTCGGCTTTTACAAACGTTCCCCGTATATACACCTGGACAGATACTAAGGAAGGTGTAAATAAAGGCGATAATTATACTTTAATTTAAGACTTTACGGATTTGCAAAGTTCGCTTTCCATTTGCGCAATCAAGTTCACTTCTACTAAATACAGCCAAGATACAGCCAGCTTTTAAATGATCTAAATCGTCTTAATCGAGCCTCATCTTTACAAGAAATACACGCCAACTACAAAAGCACTATCTTGACGCACAATCAAAAGAATACAGATTTCAATAATTAGTGAACGCGGTTCGAATCTTCTTGAACACTCAAGCAGATAAATCTTACCTAATTTCGTCGTCTCTTGCATCTTTGACCTTCTTATTGTTATCTTGTGTTTCTTTAATTAAGCGAAGTACTTCAGTTTCAGACTTTTCTCGTTCTGATCTTTCTTCATACAAATTTTTTTGAAGATTCTATAATGAAAAAGCCACAGCTTTTTAATAAAGAGAATACAAGCAGACATGTTGCTTAAAACGGTTTCGCTAGATTATCTGTAATCTCCTTCAAGAATACGACCAACTGCTTCCTCGGTACGGTGCGCATATAATTTTTTTTGCGATAAGATCAGGTTCTCTATGTCAATAACCAAGTTAGGCATTTCAAATCCGGCTACTCATTGGTGATATCGGAGAGAAAAGAAAGTGGACGAGCGAAATGAAATTGAAAATGCTGGTAAGAGGGCTTAAGAAAGAGAGGTGGGCTATATAAGAAAACAGGTACTGTAGTGAACGGGTTCTTAAACGCCACCCGAAAAACCAATGCGTATGTGTAACACAGAGGGGCGTTAACAGAGCACATAAAATTAATAGGTATCAAGCAATACAATTATCTATTCTAAGGTTCAATGAGTACACGCCAGAAATGCCAATCTATTTTTCAGGCTTGTTTAAAATACGCATCTCCTTGACATTAAAACCTCTTTTCTTTAGAGTACAGATGATAAAATGCGACACGAATATTACAGGGGTATTGTACCAAATAATTTATCGTTTCAAGTCCTTGAGAAAGGCAATGTCTCATCTGTCGCATATCAGGCAATTGCTTCACTATTCTCGAATAGCCACCTTCTCCTTTAAATACTTTCTAATAAAGGCCAAACTGAAAACTCATACTATATGATATCTGCTCATCTAAAACATACTACGTTGCAGGACGATAACAACAGCAATAATAAGAGAAAATAAGATAGTGCAGAGGGGAAAAGGGAAAGGAAAGAAAGACGGACAAAAAATAAAAGAATAACCAAGAGAAGACGGACTGAAAGCAAGAAAAGTAGAAAGAATGACAAAAGAATAAAAAAATATAAAAAATCGAATTTAAAAAAAAGAAAGAAAGAAAGAAAGAAAGAAAGAAAGAAAGAAAGAAAGGAAGAAAAAAAGAAAGAAAGAAAGAAAGAAAGAAAGAAAGAAAGAAAGAAAGAAAGAAAGAAAGAAAGAAAGAAAGAAGGGGAAGCGTTGTGGGGGCCTTTTTCGGGGGGGCAATTGACCAGTGGGCAGTTGTCCGGGGGGAATTGTCCAGGGGGGAATTGTCCTAGAGCCCAAACTACCTCATTTTAAAATCAGAAAACTGTATATTCTTGACGTATCTTCTAGCATTTATGTGAAAATAGTCTATGTAAGAGGACTATCCAAGTTCCATTCACTTTGTGCAACCCCTGTACACTGTACATAATTACTTTTTAAGTCAATATGCTCTTCATACCACTGAAAAATTTAATGCTTGGCAGGCTCTGTGGTTCCTTTACAAAGTATTTCCGGGTTTCTAAATTTGTCAATTCTGCCAGAATTGTAAACAAATTATAATAAGTATCTGTGACAAATAAAGAGTTATACTTGTTGATAATATAACAGTCTTGCATGTACAACGTTAGTTTCAAGTGCGTAATTAACGCAGGGAAAAGGAATAGCACTTCTTACCTGAGCTTGCTATGCTGGCTGGTGCTGACCCAATGACAATGGGAACATTATCAGCTTTATCTTCTTGTTGCTTCCCTGCTTTCTCCTGAGGCTTCCCTATCTCTACAACATCTGTAGGTGTCTTGGTGGCCACAGAACTTAGCGTTAGAACATTTGTGGGGAGAGATCCAGGTGATGCGATCCCATCCTCTCTATGTAAGGTAATACAAATGTTGAAATAACATTGAAAGTCTTGGCCATAATATCATTGCGCACAATGGCCTCACGTAGAAGGAGGTTCAGGCAATCAACCTTCCATCTGTGGACATTTGCATAAGAGCCCAAAAGGGTTAAGGGGTAAGGGGGCAGATGCTCTAGGTTTTAGCTTTTACCATCAGAGTACTTACATTACATCATTGAAAACTACACCTATCATCAACTCATCACTGTTTAACTTATGCATAGCACATCAAAGCACATGTTAAATGGTTTTCACAGGTCCAATAAGAAAAAAATGCACTTTTTTACTGAGATGTTTTCAAAAAGAAATAAAGTATGCTAACATTGTAGGTTACCTAGCTAAGTTGGTAGAGCCAATGCCCAGAAAGTGTGGGTCACGTGTTCAATCCCCAATGGTGACATATTTTCTGTTTCTCTAGTCTTCTTTTCAAAACTAACATTTCAAATCGTCCCTTCTCAACGATACTCTCTAACTTCAATGGGTTTTGAGAAGATCAATGGGCCAGAGGGAACATGGCACAGACAGGCTGGCATCCAACTGTGCTAAGCTGGATGTCAATGTACACTGGTAGATGATTGGGAGCTAATGTGGCAACTAGAGAAATGGAGTATGTTAACATCTGAGGTCACCTAGTGCAGCTGAAAAAGTGCAACCCGCAAATGTGTAGGTCACAGGTTTGGTCCCCATTGGCGATATATTTTTTATTTCTCTAATGTCTTTTCAAAACTGACATATCAAATCCTCTCTTCTCAGTAAGATGTTTTCCTAGGGCTATGGTAGGATGAAAACAGAGTATAACACTATTAAAAATTCCAAAATTCAATTTTATCAGTAGACCTGATTTTGCTCAAGTACTTAACTTAAATGCTAAGGCCAAATACAGAAGCAAATGATGTTGTTACAAATGTGAAAGACATACCTTTTCTGAATTGAAATTTTAATAGGCTCTTCCTTACTCTGGTTCTCCTGTTGCTGCAAAACCTAATATAAAAGATACCAATAAATTAACAATAATGAGCACATTTTGGGTCAAATGTAATGCAGGGGTCTTGTCCTTTTAAATAAACAAAAAGGGATTAGAGACATATATTCAGCATTTACTGACCCAATACACAATCTACAATTTATTAGTCAGATAGTGATATATCACTGTGGGCTTGCAAAAATGTACACTTTATGTATATATTGTGATAATTCCCTTCATTCAGTATGGACATTCTCCAAAAGGAATTTAACTTAATTTTCATCCAACTTATTGGTTTGCAATGCAATTAAAGATAACTAGCTTTTACAGTTCATGACCAGAACATATAGTTAGAAACTGACCAACGTATAAAAGAAATGAACATTTGTTAACAACGTAGCTGTTCTTGCCAGACTTAACAAGCAATACCATATATATAAACTTGGCAGATTAAAAGAACATTTCCTAGCTTAGCAATGTTTGAAAGTTGGGCTTAAAGTAGATGTTAGCCTTGAGATTTAATTCTGATATTAGTGTTGAAGTCACTTAAACTTTAATGTTGTTAGGAAGATCTCTTGTAAGAATTAATGGTCAGCCTTTTCCAAACAAATGTAATATCTGCTTACATTAAAATGGCTGAATTAAACAAAAATAGATAGCCTTTTGGCACGAGTTCAAGCTAAATATCTAAGAATTCATTCATATCTATTTCTGCACCACAATGGTCTAAAAATCTGATGAGGGTCATCTTATTTTAAACATTCACATTTTTTTTCAAAAGGGTCATATTTTCATCCTATGGTTGACAAATTAATTACAATGATCAAGACTTCCACAAAGAAGAGGACTAACTTATTAAGGACATCATACTGCTTTTGTGGCTTGCTGTGAAAGTGCTCCAATGCCAACAGTTACTTCTGCAGCTAAAGTCAGTACCTGAGGTTATAACCTGAGGAAAACACTATTGAATGTTTGAAAAATTCATCCCTTTGTTGTTGGCAAAAAACAAGCTTTCAAAAGATTTTAAGTAACGATCAGGTTTCCAAAGAAATTTTCACGCAAATCAACTGCTTTGTTGTCACAACATAGTGAAACCATTTACAGCACAAAAGCCAGTAGCTTGTTTTTGTTGCTAAATTACATTGATGTTCTATTGTTCTTAATCAAGACAATTGAACAAGTATTATCAAAGTCTTTTGTAACAAAAGTCAACAATAGAGCAAAGAAATTTTGCTTGCGAGGAGTAGCCAACTCTGAAATTTTTATGTGACGGTCCTTTTATCTACATGAAGCTCTTACAACTTGCATATCACACAAACATTTAAAGGGAATAATGTCAGCCCAAATATTATTATGTCATACAGAACTATAAAAATTTGGAAAGTGAATGCAAGTATGAGAGACGTATTTTTACAAATGCATATTTACTGGGAGTGAAATATTGGCAAGATTCTTCATCAGTAGGCCTACTGTTTAAATGACCTGTTTTCTAAGAAGATTGCATTAAGTATAACATGGGCCATGGCTGGCATCGCCTAATAGGGGGTCAATGAGGTGCTCACATGAATTCATGGAAATTGAAATTATAATTAAGTACCAATCATTACTATTGTAGGCCAAGTATGATGATTCAAGAGAACATTGATATTGAAAGACTACTTAACTTTAGCCAAAATTATTGAGGTATTGACTGGTAATAAAAATTAAATTGAAAAAGTACTTTAACAATATCTTAACAAGGGCCAAACTTCATCAAATGATAATGGCATGGCTATGGGCCTGGTACACCATTGAGCCTCAAAACCACTTTCGAACCTGCCTTTGTGATTGATAAACAAGTACCATATATACATATGTATGATTGGATATGGCTACCAAACAAGAAGATAAACATACATCTAATAAGACAACTAACCTTTTCTGCAGACGCCTTTGTCAATATGATAGGGGTCTTGATAGGTATTGAGGGTGGTTGGGAGCTTGTGTGTGGCTCATTTCTCTCCTAAGATAAAAATTATATACTTGTTATATGGGGCTGAGATATGTATAAAACTCACTGAAATACTACTAGTATCTTCATATTTTGTATAGTTAGGTCTGAAAAAGAAAACCTTTATATACCTGTGATTGACGATTGACATTAAATTTCAAGGTATACAAATGAAAAGATAACAAATGTTTCTTTAGAGAAGATTCAACTTTTAGTACTCAAAACTGCTGCAGTTAAGGTGGGTTCACAACTGAACATATCATGCAGCTTTTATAATACCATGTCTTTCTCCACACTGCATTAAGCTGAATTCACACCAGATGTGTAATTGAGCAGTGCATCACCAGGCGGTGCATTACCATGTGGCAATTCTTAATGTCATGCATGATGAATTTGTGTAACACAATAGTCCCCGCAAGATCATCTTTCAACTGAGAATAACTTTAAAGAAGAGGGTTTGACTTGTGTTGGCCTCAAGTTAGCTTCAGGTTTACATGGACGTTAGCTTCAAGGGGTACAAATAAAAGTTTTCAAATTCTGGTACTTTTAGATCAAGATTAAACCACAGTTATTGCGTTGAAAACACTGATGAATTTAAAGAATCGAGGAATTCATGTGAAGGTGATTTAGTTAAATCGCTAACAGATCAACTAAAGCTATCATTGCATCACAAACAGAATTAGTATATCTTGTAACTTCACTAATATGCAATCAACGTCACAAAGAAATTTGGTAAAACATTTACTGCTCTTGTCATCACAAACTGAATACCTGTTGATATTGTGTACACATCTTTAGGTTGTCTTGCACTGACATAATTTTCATTATCACCAGATTCAGACTGTAACAGCAAATTGATATCAGCCACCAACTTCATATGCAGTAGAATGTTAGGGTTCTGAACTCTCTCAAAGATACTGTCGACTATCCCATTCATTTCTTATGATGTTGTTATGATTCTATTCACCACTTCTTGTGTCAAATAGAAATGACTGACTCTTCACTGAATCAATAAACATTTCCTCCTTACTGCTGCTCGATGCCATTTCAAATGAAAAGTCATCCTCGTTTTTATTGTTCCAACGTGACAAGGGGCAGCAAAGTTGGACTTTTTCAACATTAACGCATAAACAAAAGAGGCATGGACAGCAGCATTGGGCATCAGGTGCATCAGATAATGCATACCTTATATTGGGCGCATCACCAAAAATGTATCTAGTGTGAATTCAGCTTAAAAGTTACCCCATAATATTTGGAAATTTTTATGAATATGAAATACAGTATGTTCTGCTGCTGCTTTAGTAATAGGTTCAAATCACTCTTGAGGTGGTACTAAAATAATTGAAATAAATTTTTTAAGTTATATAATAAATTAAAATAAATTGATCATTCCTGCTCTTATCAAACAATATGAGACAATGGTCATTGATATCTATCTAAGTGATGGAGAGTGCTAAAGTGCTATGGGTGCAATGGACCCGTTAGGTTTCACACAATATATGTTGCAACTTGACTCCCTTTTGCAAAAAGTGCATAGTTCTCTGGCTTACTTCAAAGACATCTTTTATTTGCCTCATCTCAATTTTGCAAGATCAAAATCAGACTCAGTTCACTTCACTTTATTTTTGCACAGTCCATAAACCAACCTAGCCAATGAACCCAAATTAATAGTACAGTGGTATTTACAGACTATCACCTCCTTGAAGTTCTTTATGATGACAGATTTCTGTCTTTAGATTCTTTCATTTAGGACATATTCCTCCGTCTTTGATCTTGCTAGTGTATTATACAACTAAGGATGCACTTTACACAGGGTTTACACAGGTACGACATCAGAATATTTCATTCTCATGCCAACATGAGCTCTTCCAAAGACTGATTTGCAGGGGCTTTGACTGGAAAGGCCAAGGGTGTGTGATAATTTTGCACCCTCTTACAGTTCTGTGTTTAAAAAAGATTTATTCTGCCACAATAATAATGCCATCAAATTCAGGGCTATGATTATGGTACTTGACATAAGGCTACTCACCAGGATTGAAAGAACTGGAAATGTGTAAAAGATGGTTTTAGGAGAAATATTACTTTAAGTTGGTTGAGTGGAAAAGAATAAGGCTTACTGTGGCAAGGTCACTGGATGAGGAACGCCTTCATCTAGACCGATCAGAAATATTTATACTATACACCAGTTTTAGATGAAAGTTTTAGACAGCAACTGTCTCACTTAACATTCCTGATTTAAACAAGTGAAAGTTCAAGAGAGGTTTACTCTTTCCAATATTCTGTTTGAAAACCTTACTGAGGAGAGCTTGCATCCAAATGGAGGCTGGTGTGAATAACTAGTGGAACTTTATGCAGGATGTATCTAGACGGGAGAACAATTCAGTGTGCATCAAGCTTGTATTTCTTGAAAACAATCAAAATTCATACAAAGTAGATGCACTAAACAGAGGAATGCAAAGTTAATTCTTAGAAAGAATGCTGAGTAAATTTTTCAGTGTTAGTGTTTTAACCTTGGCATTGGCCATGACATTTTCATTTGTTGCAGTTGCTAACCTCGTTGCAGTTGTAATGTAGTACCCTTCTTTACATTCATTTAGATTTCATCATACTGGGATATAAGGGTGAAAAGTTAAACTTTTACAATTTCAAAGAGATGGCTGTGTTATCTAACTATGGGTAACTGGAGTCGTATTTGTTATATAATCATGGCATGAATAGCTTTATCGTGGAGTAGCATGTTGATTTGGAATAGTTTATAATGTTTTTAGATCTCTGATGAGTGGATTGATAATGCTTTTAACTTAAGAATAATTTGGAAGATATGCAATTTTCATATTTAGTTACCACATAACAGGTTTTGTAGTTTGTGATTTCTGAAGAACAGTGGTTACTATTGAGTGTGGGATTTTCTGAATGGAGACAAGCGGTCAAGGGGGCCTGTGTCTCCCTATCCACGATTTGGGCTAATGACTACACCGCAATTTGATATTGACTTTCGCTACCTTGAAAAACCGGGGCATGAAAAAGACTTTTTCGATCCGGTGAAACGGCTTGCTATTGCGAACGATTGGCTGTTGTCATTTGGCGGCAGCTTTTGGTATCGGTACATGCATGAAACCGATGCCCGTTTGAATAGTAGCGGTCAAAACAACGATTATCATTTAATCAGAACGCGCATCAATGCAGATTTGTGGTATCGGGATAAAGTGCGATTATTTGCCGAATTTATCGATGCACGCTCATTTGGCCCTGAGTTAACGCCACTGGGGATCGATAGAAACCATACGGACATGTTAAATCTGTTTACAGATATTAAACTTGCTGATGCCAGCGGACCGATTTATCTTCGGGTTGGCCGACAGGAGTTGCTTTATGGATCCCAGCGCTTGATTTCCACGCTGGACTGGGCGAATACCCGTCGGACTTTTCAGGGTGTCAAAACGTTCTGGCGGAACGATAAAATTGACCTGGACGCCTTCTGGGTGCGTCCGATGCGTACCGAAAAAAGTGATTTTGATAACTGGGACACAAAACAGGATTTTTGGGGACTATGGGGTACCATTAGGCCGCAAGCCGATCACTTGGTCGATCTGTATTATTTGGGATTGGATAACAGACGCAACCTGCCCGAATCGGATATTGCAACAGGCAATATCACGCGCGGCGATTCGATTATTCATACCCTGGGAGGCCGATTGGCGGGAAATTTTGATCGCATATTGTACGAATTGGAAGGGATGTATCAGTTTGGCGAACGATCCGGGCTGGATGTTTCGGCATTCGCGGTTGCAACGGGGCTTGGCTATCAGCTACCATTTCCAATGAATCCCAATGTCTGGATTCGATATGATTTTGCATCCGGAGACAGCAACCCGCAAGACGGAAGAAGCAATACGTTTAATCATTTATTTCCTTTCGGTCATTATTATCTTGGCTACATCGATTTAATCGGTCGACAAAATGTTCATGACATTAATGCGCAAATTACACTTACACCGCAGCCTTGGTTCACCTTCATTGCACAATATCATCGCTACTACTTGGCGAATAAGCGTGATTTTTTATATAACGCCGGCGGCGTTCCGTTGCTTCGCGATACGACGGGACAATCCGGCGACCATATCGGCGACGGTGTTGATTTTCTGGTTAATTTTCACGTGGTGCGTCATCACGACATCATTGTCGGTTACTCAAAATTGTTTTCAGGCCAGTTCATAGAGAACCAAAGACCCAATGTAAACGCCGATTTATTTTATGTGCAATATAATTTCAGATTCTGATTTTAATCGCTCAAGGATTATTTAAAATGATTCAGTTTATTCTGTTCAGTCTTCTGTTTGCCGTTTGTGTCACGGCCAATGCCGCAAACAACGTTCCCGACACCATGGCTGAGCGCATGAAAGCCTGCACCATTTGTCACGGTGACGAAGACAAAATCGAACAGCATGCCTATTTCCCGAGCATCAATGGCAAACCGCAGGGCTACCTGTTCAATCAGCTGCGTAATTTCAGGGATGGCAAACGCCATTATCAGCCGATGGCGGTGCTGTTGGAGAACATGACCGATGATTATCTGATGGCGATTGCCGGGTATTTTTCAACGCTGCAATTGCCCAGTGCGATGCGCGAGCCGATAGCGCTACGCCCCGATGAAATCAAACTGGCGGAGCAACTGGTGTTTTCCGGGCGACCCGGTCGGGACATCCCGGCATGCAGTGCATGTCACGGTGACGCCTTAATGGGCGTGACGCCATATATCCCCGGTTTGCTCGGCCTGTCGCGTATTTATATCACCGCGCAGTTCGGTAGCTGGCGCAACGGCGGATTGATTCGCGGACAGGTATCCGATTGCATGTCGGACATTGCCAAGAAACTGACTGACGATGAAATTATCGCACTGGCCAAATGGCTCCCGTCGCAACCGGTTTCCGGGGTGCTGAGTCCACCCGAAGCGCTTTCTTCAGAACTGGCGCAACGTTGCGGCAGTATTGTTCTGGTAGGGACTGAAAAATGAGAAACATGATTAGCAAATGGATAAACCCGTCCAATATTACCGTTGCACTGTTCGGCGGTATCCTGGCGGTGTGTGCAAGCGGATTGATGGCGTCGAGTACCGTACAACGGGAACCGGCCAATTACTTAACCGAGCAGCAAAAGCGCGGCGCTTATCTGGCGCGCGCGGGTAACTGCCAGGGCTCCCATACCGTTTTGGGCGGTCAGCCGTATGCGGGCGGGCGTCAGTTATCCACGTCGTTCGGGATTTTTGTCACCCCCAATATTACGCCTGACCAAACGACGGGGATCGGCAACTGGTCTGAAGAAGATTTCTGGCAGGCGTTGCATTACGGTAAATCACGCGATGGCCGCTTGCTCTATCCGGCTTTTCCGTACACCGAATACACCAAAGTAACGCGGCAGGACGCCAACGCGATCTTCGCCTATTTGCAGTCTCTAGCACCCGTGACACAGGTCAATGCACCGCATAAAGTCGAATTTCCCTATAACTTCAGGCCGTTGCTGTCGATTTGGCGTGCATTGTATTTCAAGCAGGGTGTTTACGTGCCGGTAGTCAACCGTGATGAACAATGGAACCGCGGTGCCTACCTGGTACAGGGGCTGGGACATTGCAATGCCTGCCATACCCGGCGCGGCTTCCTGGGCGCGAGCGAAGACGACGCTTTGTCGGGCGGGCAGATCATGGGGATGAACTGGTATGCGCCGTCGCTGTCGTCGCATTTGCGCGCCGGTGAGGACGATTGGACGGTCGATGAAATTGCGCAACTGTTGTCCGCCGGTATTTCGGAGCGCGCGGTGGCGTCCGGGCCGATGGCCACCATCGTGCGGCAAAGTCTGCAACATTTGTCCGATGAAGACATCCGCGCAATGGCGGTTTATCTGAAAGATCGAACGGGAAAGCGTAGCGACGAACCATTAACCGCCGTAGCGCAAATCAGGCCCGAACGAAAACAAGCACTGCTTGTCCAGGGTGAGACGATCTATACCCGATACTGCCAGGAATGCCACGGCGTGACGGGTGAGGGCGCGCCCGGCATCTATCCGCCGCTGGCGGGCAACAGCAGCGTGGTCATGGCGTCTTCCATGAATGTGATCCGCATCGTGTTGGAAGGCGGCTATCCGGCAACGACGAAAGCCAATCCACAACCTTACGGCATGCCGCCGTTCCAGCACATCCTGAACAATGAAGAAATTGCGCTGGTCGCGACGTATATCAGAAATTCATGGCGCAACAGTGCAAGTGTGGTCACACCGGGGAATGTCGACCGGCTCAGGGGCAGTCAGCGTTTCTAGCGTTGCAGAAGTGATCGCGTTACTTTTGCGGGTGGTCGCGTTGCGGGCGTCCGCCGACCAGATACGTGACAGGCCCTAATAGGTCGGCAATGCGCCATAACACCCAGCTGAGCAGGTAGACTGCTACGAGCAAAATGCAAAATTCAATCCACCATGGCCATGCGACCCGTGTCATCAGCGCAAGACCGACGAGTGTGATCGGAAAATGCAATACGTACAAGGGAAAGACCGCACGGTTGAGCTCACCCAGTAACGGGCTGGGTTTGTGCAAAAATCTCGCTGCCAGCCCAAGTGCCGCAATGCACCACGCCCAGGCCGTGGTGGCTTCGACGATTGAGAACAGCGTAGCGTGTTGTGGTTGCAAGCCCAGTGGCAACCAGCCGCCCGCCGCCAGTGCCTGCCCCGTTGCCACGTCCGCACTGAGCACCAGGATCAATAACACGCATTTGGTGATGAACAGCGCAGTTGCCGCGACCAGCAATAATCCGGCATGGCGTGCCGTCCACTCCAGCATGTCGCGATGGCGTGTGCCGATCATATAACCGCCGGCAAATACAATCCAATAATAGGCGAATTGATAGCCGTCACCGGCCAGCGCTGCCATATGAGGTTTTACAACGGCAATCGCAAACGCCGATGCGCCAACCAGTCCCGCAATCAACACGGCGGTCGAAAGCTGGAGATTTTCCAGCCGCGTGCGCAGCATGAACAGCGGCCAACACAGCAGCGT
Source organism: Alatinidae sp. Z8VKAUB7J3 (assembly GCA_010016025.2). Lineage (NCBI taxonomy): Eukaryota > Metazoa > Cnidaria > Cubozoa > Carybdeida > Alatinidae > Alatinidae sp. Z8VKAUB7J3. Next base: position 118,540,271 of record JAAAKM020006971.1, read on the forward strand.
ATAGATCAGCAGGTTGAATAAAAACCACAGATGTTGTATCTGAGGCGGCGCGGGGTCGGTCAGCCAGTCCCACCAGAATGCCGGAAAGCTCCGGGGGTTGCCGGTCATGACGGCGATAGCGTAACCGCCAAACACGTTCAGCATAAAGCAGCCGAAAATCGCCGGAACCATCAACCGCCCGACACGCTCCGACATGAATTGCCATCCGATACCGTGGCGCGTCAGAAAATAGGTGCCGATCCCTGAAATCAGAAATAACGACGGCAAGCGCCAGCTGTGACTCCAGTATATAAACAGCGACAGGCCCGGGCCGGCCAACTGGTCGTTGACAAAACGATAAATATCCACGCCCCAGTCCACAAAACCGACCGCGACATGATGCGGCACGAGTAACGCAAACAGCAGGATACGTAACCAGTCGAGTTCATGCCGACGATTCATTAAATCTTCCTTGTCGAGTCTATTGTGATCTTGTTTAAATCCGGTGAGCGAACAAAAAAGTTGTGCGCGGAAAAGTCCTTTTCAGCGGAATTGCCTGTGGGCTATATTACCGCCAGTTTGTAATCAATTGTGCACAACGATACATCTGCCTAATTTTTGCATATGAAAATAAAAAAATAAAAGGAGGAGACCGATATAATCCTATCAAACAGGTCACTATACGGTGAAAGTTACTGCGGATGTGTTTGGCGTGCATTATGCCACGATGAACGGCTAGTAAAAAACCGAGGTGATGATGTTGTTTTGCAAGACACAATTCCCCCGTGTCTGCGTACTGAATGACACAATTCTGTCAGTCGTCAGATAGGCCTGAGATCTTCAAATAACATTGAAAGCGGAAAGGAAACATCAAAAATGGCATCATCAAGTAAAATTACACCCTCAAGCCCTCGGCTAGCGTCTTTGTTGTCAGATGTCGAGCGGGGAAATATTAAAATTCCAGTGTTTCAACGGAGAATACATCTGGTCAGACGAGCAGATTATCAGTCTATTGGACTCAATAAACAGAGGATATCCCGTTGGTTCCCTGCTGATGTGGTCTACCAGAGAAGAGTTAAAGCATGAAAGCCTTCGCGAACTGGAATGCCGGCTTATCATTAAGCTGGGATCAATGATTATACTGGCGATAGGGCTTGTGGCTACGCTGGTTAAGGTACTCTAACATTCCTCTTTTGTATCGGTGAAAAAAAATTTGGTTCATCAGCAAGTGCATACTTTTGAGCTTAACTGATAAGGGCGAAATTGGTTGCAGCCATTTTTTCGCAGAAAATTTTTCAAAATATCTTTTTTCAGGGTTGACTAATTATTTACCAGAGAGTGCAAAGCGTAACTTCAACTAGTGTTTAATTGCAGAAATAAAATAAATTATTTTTGAATATAACTTATTGTTTTATAGAAATATGTAGCTCGAAAAAACATATTTAGAATTAATGCAATTAAACACTAGATAACTAGCATTTGTTTCACGATGCACTTACCCTGAGCCTAATCGCTATGATAGTAAATGGTGTTTAATTCAGATTTTATTCTGCACTTTTGGTTGTTCGGCTGCAATAGGAGCCACTGCTGATGCGACAACCAATCCTGTTGCTGTTTTTGCTTTGTCCAATGTCCTAATTTTTGCAGTTGTTTTCTTTGATTCAACCATAACAGATAATATAGCAATAATGCATACTAACTTCCTGTCTCCTTTATTTCCTGCTGGTTGGGTACTCGACACGCTGGGTAGTCTGAAATGTCTTTATTTTGTAGATATTCTGGGATATTTTTGATTCTGTTGATATTCTTGATATCCCACTTTTTGTTCTCCTGTAAGATTTACATAAAATGCAACATGTACTCACGTCGCATTCAACTACTGAAGCTATTGAGACTAATCGTCAACAAGTTTTTTGGAAACGGCTCAGCTATTGAAGCCTTTGGGATAGTGAAATTTACTTTACGCAAACGATTTGAAATTTATAAGAACCAGGAGAGCGGTTACGCCTGAAAAGTAAAAATTCTCCGTATATAATTTTCTTTCCTTTAAGTTTTTTAGGAGGTAGGAGAGGAAGAGATAGCCTCATGAATGTGTTAAGGTAAGGTGTGGCAAGTAGTTAGTAAGCGTTTCAAAATATGAAACGCTTACGGTAATGTATTCTGTGTTTTTTTTCTTTTGTTTTTATTTCCTAGCTGTCGTTGAGAAAGGTTCATGGGGATGAATCCATGAATCTTAAATATTTGGTATCTTCGTTTAATGCTTGTGATGTTATAGTATTGTCTATGGATAAAAAACGTGTGCGTTTTTGTACTGTTTTTTTTTTTTTATAGCATTTATATGAAAAAAAGATAAATTATACGTTCAAGCCATGATATCATAAAATACAGGGGTTGGAGGGTCGAAACTTTCGGGGGGTTAAGATTTTCCTACGAAACTTTCATGGGCACTTACTCGGAGAATTCCGCATCGAATGAGTCTTCGTACACCCAGATCCGATGTCGGATGTGACCTGTAGGCGTGGGAAGGCCTCCCACAGGCGTTCGGTGTCGGCCAGAAACGGGCAGAGGGGGCCGTCCGGGTCCGTCGGCGCCGTCGCCTTCGCGCCGACCGCGGAACCGTCTGTCATCGGTGTGCTCCTGTCGTCGAGAGGCGCGCGACCTCGCCCGGGCCGCGCGCGATGGTATCCACCCGACGCCCCCGGATGCCCTCCTCGCGGAGGCTCTCGGGGACCACGCTCACCAGGTCGCCGCGGCCGGCGTCCTCGGCGGGGACGTCGATCTTGAGGTAGTTGTCGGTCAGCACTTCCACGCAGCCGATGGCGCCGCGCGACGGCTGGACGACGACGCCGGTCAGCTCGCGCCCGAGCTGGCCGGCGACGTACGCCCGTCGCTTGCTTCGCCCGAGCGCTCGTAGCTCCGCCGAGCGCCGCTTGATGGTCGCCGCCGGCACCGCCCCGTCCATCCGGGCCGCCGGCGTCCCGCGCCGCGCCGAGTAGGCGAACACGTGGAGGTAGGAGAACGGCAGCTCGTCGAGCAGGGAGACGGTGGAGGCGAAGCTGGCGTCGGTCTCGCCGGGGAAGCCGACGATCACGTCGGCCCCGAGGCCGACGTCCGGTATCCGGTCGGCCAGCGCACCGACGACGTCGCGCAGTAGCTCCGAGCCGTAGCGACGGCGCATCCGCTCCAGAACCGAGTCCTCGCCGCTCTGGACGCTGACGTGGAGGTGACGGCAGACGGCGTCCGGCCCGAGCGCGAGGGCGTCGACCAGCCCGGGTCCGACCCCCACCGGGTCGAGCGACCCGAGGCGGATCCGCGGCGCGCCCGGCAGGTCCGCGAGCCGACGAATCAGCGCCTCGAGCGTCGTCGGCGGCTCCAGGTCGTGGCCGTAGTCGACGATGTGGATGCCGCTCAGCACCACCTCGTGGTGACCGGCCCGCGCCAGCAGCTCGACCTGCTCGACCAGCCGATCGGGAGGGACCGAGCGGCTGCGGCCGCGGGCGTAGGGGATGATGCAGAAGCTACAGAACTTCTGGCAGCCGTCCTGGATCTTCAGGAAAGGGCGGGTCCGCGTCTCGAAATCGGACAGCAGCGGCACGTCGAGCGTCCGCTCCCCGAAGACGTCCGACACCAGCACCCGGTCCTTGAGGCCGTCGAGCTCCATCCGCTCGACGAACGCCGGGATGCGCCCCTTCTCCAGGTTGCCGACGACGAGGTCGATCTCGGGCATCGCCGCCAGCTCCTCGGCCGCGGTCTGGGCGTAGCAGCCGGTGACGATCACGCGCGAGTCCGGCGCTCGACGACGGGCCTGGCGGACCAGCGAACGGCAGCCGCTGTCGCTGCGGTGGGTGACCGTGCAGGTGTTCAACACGTAGTAGTCGGCCACGCCCTCCCAAGCGACCAGCTCGAAGCCGCGCGCACGGAGACCGGAGGCGATCGCCTCCCCCTCGTGGGCGTTCAGCTTGCACCCGGCGCTGTGCAGCGCCACACGGCGCACGTCCGGGTCGATGGGAGCGGTGGAGGTCGGCACGGACACCTCGGGCACCGGCCGGCGGCCGGAGTTCGGGTCGACGTCGCCGAAAAGTCTAGCGCGCCCGCTCGTCGCGGCGGCCGGACGTCACGATCTGGACACACCTCGGGCCGACTTTGGTGGTAAAATTCATCGACGATGGCGCACCGAAGGGGGAACCGCGCGACGCTCGGGGGTGTCCGCGGTCGCAACGACGCGCCCAATCCGAGACATTTGGAGGATGCATTTCCATGGGCAAGATCACTCGATCTGCGCTCGCGAGTCTGTTCGTCGTGACGCTGGCGATTCCGTTCGCTTCGGCTGCCGAGGTCGAAATCGGCATGGGCGACTTCTTCTTCGATCCTCAGCTCGCCACCGCCGAGCCGGGCGACACGGTGACCTGGACCAACTTCGGCTTCGCCGGCCACACCGCCACCAGCGGTGAGGGCCTCACCGACCCGAACTCGGGCGCCGATTTCGACACTCCGCTGCTGTTCTCCGGCATGACCGCCTCGGTCGACTTCCCGTCCGAGCTCGAGGCGGAGTACTACTGCATCCCGCACGGCAGCTTCATGTACGGTCACCTGATCGTCGGCGGCTCGGGCGTGCGCTGCGCCATGGTGCCGGACGACACCTCGCTGACCGCCGGCCAGCCGGTGAGCTTCAACGCCTACGTCCGCAACTTCGAGGCCACGTCGCAGAGCGTGAGCATCGAGATCACCGGCATGGCTCCGAACGGACAGTCGGCGACCCTGGTGAACGTCAACGTGACGGTCCCGGCCGACGGCGAGCTGTCCAACGGCCTCAGCGTCAACATCCCGCCGTCGCTGCCGGTCGGGGACTACGAGTTCACCATGACCTGTACCGACGCCGCCGGCGCCGAGTCGTCGGACGTCGACGTCTACTCGCGGCTGTCCGACAACGGCGCCCGGGTGACTTACCCGGAGGAGTTCGACTTCCGCAAGGCCGTGGTCACCGTGCACGGCTCCGATGCGGGCGATCGGCTGATCACCCCCTAGCCGTTCCGCCGGCGCGGCCGACTCCGGCCGCGCCGCTCCCCCCCTCTCGCCCCCCGCCACGGGCACGCTTGCAGCCGTCGGTATAAAATCCGTCGAGGACCTTCGGCGCGGACGCTCCGCCGCTCGACGACACGTCGCCGGACGCGAGCGCCGCATCTCCAACGACGGAGCTGTCGTGTCCCGAGGCCGAGACTCGAGCCCCGAAGAGGGCGCGTCGCCGTCGGAGCTCTCCGAGGCGACCCTGATCTACTCCGAGCAGGCACCGAGCGACGAACGGCTGATCGACGCCATCGTCGAGCGTGTCGTTCACGCCGCGTCGCTGGCCGTCGGCGTCGACGCCGATCTGTCCGACCTGCCGATCGTGCTGCAGGAGGCGCTCGCCAACGCGGTCCAGCACGGCAATCGCGGCCAGCTCGGAAAGTCGGTCGGGGTGCGCTGCTACGCCGAAGGCCCGGACACGCTCTGCCTGGCGGTCTGGGACGAGGGCGACGGCTTCGATCCCGACGCCATTCCCGACCCGACGGCCGACCACCGACTCCACCTCGACCACGGCCGGGGCGTGTTTCTGATGCGCCAGCTGATGGACCGGCTGGAGCATCGCCGGGGTGGGCGCGAGGTCTGGATGTGGAAACGGGTCTCTCCCCCCGCGCCCACCGAGCCCTCGGCTCCCGACGCCGCCGAGCCGTCTCCTGGAAGAGAATCCTAGGCTCCCTGATTCCGATTGGAACCACCGAGCCTCTCCGAACGTATCAAGATTCCTGTGGCTCGGCTCCCTGGGCGCCCCCTACCAACCCAACAGCTCGGGAGCCGGGCCTCATCTCATACGAGCCCGAAAGCGGAGCCGAACGTGCTCGCGACCCGAGAACTCGAACCCGTTTCGTCGACGCCCTCCCGGGCCACCACGGCCGCACCGGCCGCCGAGCCCCATCCGCCGATCGTCGAGCCTTCCATCCTCGCCCCGGAGGCGTTGCGACGCTCGCTGTGGCGCGATCTCCACGACCTCTACGCGTTCTACCTGGACGACGACCACCGTCGACGGCTGCGCTCGATGGGTCGGCTGCGGCGCTGGGCGACGCTCACGACCTGGCTGATCCAGAGCCTGCTCACCAAGCTCTCTCCCCTGCGTCGCATCCTCACCGGTGCATCGCTGGCGTTGTTCGTCGCCGGCTGGAGCGGCCTGCGGCTCGACTTCGGCGTCGTGCTCGACCCGACGACCCAGGGCTTCACTCTGCTGCTGTTCGTGCTGATGGCGGAGCTGCGCGACAAGCTGCTGGCGCGTGACGAGCTCGAGGTCGGCCGTCAGGTGCAGCAGGCGCTGCTGCCGCGCCGCCATCCCGAGCTCGCCGGCTGGACGCTCTGGAGCCACTCCAGCCCCGCTCGCGAGGTCGGCGGCGACCTGGTCGACTACGTTCCGGCGCGCCGCGGTCGACTGGGTGCCGTGGTCGGTGACGTCTCCGGCAAGGGTCTGGGAGCGGCGCTGTTGATGACCCGACTGCAGTCGACCCTGCGCGCTCTGGCGCCGTCGACCCCCTCGTTGAGCGAGCTCGCCGGGCGGATGAACGAGGTGTTCGACCAGGATGGCCTGGAGAACCGGTTCGCCACGCTCCTGTACGTCGAGATCGAGCCCGACGGCGGCCGGCTGCGCTACCTGAACGCCGGCCACAACCCGGCCCTGCTGGTCCGTCACGCCGACCCGACCACTCCCGAGACGCTCGCCGCCACCGGCATGCCGCTCGGCATCGACGCCGACGTCACCTTCGTCGAGGGCGTCGTCGAGATGCACCCCGGCGATCTGCTCGTGGTCTACTCCGATGGCCTCACCGAGGCGTGCGACGCCCACGGCGAGGAGTTCGGGGTGGAGCGGCTCCGCCGCCGTCTCGACACGCTCCGTGTCGACGACGCCGAGGGCGTCGGTCGCGCCCTGCTGCGCGACTGGGCCGCGTTCACCGACGATCAGCCGCGCCACGACGACGTCTCGCTGCTCGTCCTGCACCGCGACCGCTAGCCGCTCGTCGCTAGTGCACCGGGCCGTCGGGATCGTTGCCGAACGAGAACTCGGCCGGCTCGTCGGCCCCGGAGTCGATCTCGCCGAAGCGATCCTCGTACTTGCGCACGTTGTCGCGGAGCGCCGAGATCAGACGCTTCGTGTGGGTCGGGCTCAGGATCACCCGCGCCGTCACCACGCCGGCTCGTCCGAACAGGGTGGCGAAATCGAGCACGAACTCCTCGCGCGTGTGCCCCGCACGCAGGAAGTTGGCGTAGCAGCCGGCCAGCTTGTCGGGTGGAACGTGAACCTGAATCCCGGACTTGGGCTTGGGATCGGTGCTGTCTGCCATGGTCTTCCTCCGGTCGCCCGACGGGCGGGCTAGACGCCGCTCGCGGCGTCGGCCTCGAAATCCCCGTCGAGCCCGGCTTCGCGGCTCTCGAACAGGGTCGGATAGGACTCCTTCCAGGCGGCCGCCATCGCCTCCACCGGGACGTCGCTCCAGCTGCCGCGATCGCGTACGTACTCCAGGTAGACGCGCCCCTCGCGGTCGTGGGGCTGGAGCATCGCGTCCCGGAAGCCGTCGAACTCGAGCACCGGGACGCCGAGCCGATCACACAGGCTGCGGTTGAAGGCCGGGGTCAGCTTGACCCAGCGGTCGTCCAGGTAGAGCTCGGCGTAGCCGTGGAACACGAACAGATCGGTCCCCATCGCGGCGCGCAGGCGATCGCTGTTCAGGTGGTTGCGGACGTCGGCGAAGCCGAGACGGGCGGGCAGACCCCGGGCGCGGGCGACGGCAGCCAACAGAGCGGCCTTGCTGACGCAGAAGCCGTGGCCGGTCTCCAGGCAGCGGCTCGCCGATAGCCCCGGGACCGATACGTCCACCCGGTACGGGTCGTAGCGGACAGAGTCCCGCACCCGCTCGAACAGCCGTCGGGCGAGCTCCCTCGGCCCGTCCGCCCCGACCGCGGCCTCGGACGCGAAACGAATCACCTCGGGGTGATCGCTGTCGACGCAGGGCGTCGGCTGCCGGACGGCCTCCGGTGCCGGTGACGAGATGGGCTCGGGCACGGGTCTCTCCCCCGCGGCTCGGTCGGCGCCGGGCCGACCACCGCGTCGCAGTAGGATAGTCGAGCGGTCCCTCCCGACGACGCCGTCGGCATCGCGCCGGGTAAACCTCGGGGGCGGACGACCGTCTATACGAGCTCATGAACGACGAGTCCATCATCGACGCCGTCCTGGCCGGAGATCGCGACGCGTTCTCCCAGCTCGTGGCTCGCCACCAGCGCTGGGTGACGGTGGTCGCGCTGCGCGCCACCGGCAGCCTGGAGGAGGCGGACGAGCTGTCTCAGGAGGTGTTCCTGCGCGCCTTCCGCTCGCTGGCGAGCTGGCGTCGGGAGGCCTCGTTCCAGTCGTGGCTCGGTCGCATCCTGACCAACCTGCTCCGGGACGGTGCCCGCGCTCGCGCCCGGGCGGGTCGGGACCTGCCACTGGAGGCCGCGCCGGAGCCGTCGCGCGACGCCGAGCAGGAGCGACGGCTGCTCGATCGCGAGCTGCTGGTCGAGCTGCGGCGGGCCTACCAGGCCCTGCCACCGGGGCGGCAGCGACAGGTGCTGCGAATGCGCTACGTGGAAGGACGGCCGCTGGCCGACATCGCCGACCGGCTCGGGCTACGGGTGGGGACCGTCAAGGCCCATCTGTTCCGCGCCATGGCCCGGCTCCGTCTGCTCGCCAAGGCGGGCCCTCGGGTGGTTTGAAATGGACGATCTCGACTCCCGCGACGTGGAACGGTTCTACGCCCGGCAACGGGCCGAGATCGCGGCCCGCATCGCGTCGGACGCGAGAGCCACGGGCGCCCGCCGCGCCCGGGCGCGCTGGCTGGCGGCCGCCGTGCTCGCCGGGATCGAAGGGCGTGGAGCAAGTTATGGAGGCCATCCGCCAGCAGTGGCGTGAACGGCTAAGAAGAAGAAGAAGAAGAACCGGAACACACTCACTTGCCGGATGGACATGAAGTGAAAGCCAGGGACGCGGTTGCCAACATGAAAGAGGCCATCACTGGTATTGGATCAAGGCCAATAGCAGTGTTAGGAAAGGCCTCGTAAGACTTGAGCAATCCAGTCCTTATGCGACTACCTAAATAGCCAAATCTGCAACGGCGACCTCAGAGGAAAAAGAAAACGACTGTAGCATTGGGTCAGCTGCCAAATTCCAGAAACTTTGAAGTTCCTGAGCAGTTCGTGTACAAACTTCGTCCAAGGAGTCGCTGGTGCCAACCTTCCTGCCGTCAGAAAGTATGTGGTTGTGAAAAACAGAATGCATCGCACTGTCGCTAACTCTGGTGGAACTGACATTTTAACATATTTAAAAGCAGTGCAGTATTTAGCCTGTAGGTAGACTTTGTTGTAATTTGGTGGAATAAATAAACGAATTCAGGTGGTGAATAGTCGAATAATGAATTCTCTTTGTGATAAATTGTTGCTGTGAGAAACTGTTGCATGATGGATGGTCGCGTGATGAATCGTCGCGTGATGAATTGTCGCGTGATGAAAAGTCATAACACCTAATAAACTCTGGCAGAAACGTACAAAAATAGTACTCACTAAACACGAGAAGCACGGTGAGAAATAATCACGATGGTATGCTACGGTGAGGAAATTGAAACAAAGTAAATACTATGAAGATAAAAGTAGCTGGGGGCACAAGTAATACGAATGAGGCGGGTGGTAAGCAGACGAAAAAGGCAAACAATAAGGAAATAACTAAAACCTAAAAATACCAACCCCAAACTAGAGGGTCTACGATTCAAGGTAAATGACTTTTGCACCCAAGATTATTGCTTGCAAAGCAAAATGACTTAATAGCTGTCACTCATAAAAGTCTATTAGCACACAAACGTACTCGCTCTTTTGTTAATGTGTATATAGGTTGTATGTTACAGAGGCTACACGCCAACATTGCGCAAAATGTACAAACCGTTATGCAGAAAACGTGCCACTCGTAAACGTGTTAACAACGCTTTTCAATCCTCTTCTATTCTATAATTTCGTCACAAAATTCTTTCTATCTTCAGTCCGTATGATTGCTGTGACCAGTGACAGGAGAAAACATTTTGTGAAAATAAAGAAGTTACTTAACCCGGATTAAAATCATATCCGCCATCTCTTTGATGTACTGGTTTGTCACATCGTCTCTCCAATCTCTTCTCAATATGCGCCGATAGCACCGCAGTTTACAGCTGGTATTTATTTTGATATTCTCTTTCTTTCTGCCCCCAACATTCACAGCCGCATGTAGTAATAGGAAAGGTCAGGAATCTAAATAGACCGTGACTTTGTTTTTCACCCTGAAATGTTGCTATGGCTGTCTTTACAATGCCAATCTAACGATTCATCTTTATGCTGTCTCGTATAATATATTCTGTCTACAAAGCATAAATTTGGGATGTTAAACACTGGGAAATGCAAGGTACCTAATGATAAAAGGGATGAAACTGTATTGTGCTCAGATTGTCAAACGATCATATTCCTAACTTAAAGCATACGCTAGACTTGTATGATGTCTATGGGTTCTTATTTGAAGACTCAATCACTACCTTCCTCAACTTTGTCTCTGCCCTCAACTCTTCTTTGTATGTGTGGCATGTTCATTCATGCCTAGTCATTGATGTTGGATTCTACCTCTTATGCCATTGTTCTCCTTGTCTAAGATTTTTGGTGATTTATCTCTTCGCAAGGTTGGTTGAACAGAATGTACCCAATACAAGTTTGACTTTCTTGAGGCCTAGGGGAAACTGGCCAGAGCTCCCATTGTCTACAGCATTTTCCTGCAGATTTCTTTGTTTGTATGTAATCGGTGTATCTGTTGCTAACAATTATTCTGTAGCATCAAATCTCTTTTGCAAGGATCGCTTCTTTGTAATTGAGCAGAGATACAGAAAGGCCGTCGGGATAAAGAAGGAAATGAAATTAATCTTGGAACTCAGACTGGTGTCCTTGCTTCTCCGTATAAAATGAAGTCTTCGTTGTTAATTTCAGATCTCGCACATTATTATGATGTAACAGATCCAAGATATTTGAATATTCTCACTGACTCTAAGGTTGTCCGGTTGACTTAAATTTTTAAAGTGATGCCCTAGATGTTACTGGTCACAAGTTCAGTGTTTTCAGCGTTGATCTCCATGATTAATGCATAAGCCATAGATTTATCTAGATGTTTAATTAAGCTTAAAGCTTGTCTTTACTTTCTACACGGCAAACAATATCATCAGCAAACTTTACGCTTGCCACTTTTCTTACCTGATGAACACTCTTCCTCCGTGATCTTTCAGGGCTTCCTTCATAATCCTCACAAGGTGGGTGTTAAACAATGTAGGGAGAGAGGCCAAGAATACATCCCTGTCTGGAACCAGTGTTTCTTGTTATCTTTTCAGAGGAGAGCATTTGTATCCTTGTTAGAAAGTAGTGCAATTCCCTTGATAAGATTTGCATTGATATTGTATTTGATCATAGCTAATCTTAAAGCATTGTACCACACGCTGTTCGATGCCTTTTTAAAGTCGATAAATAGGTTATGTTGGTTTTGCCGATGTTTTTTATATCTTTCGCCTATAATTCTCAAATTAAACATTTGCTGTGCGTTATTTCACCTATTCTGAAGCTTAGTCTTTGTGCAGCAATGATGGTCTTCTCAAGTCTCCCAGTATTCCCTCAACAAGGTTTTGCTTTGATGGATTATCAAAGTAATTCAGATTCAGATTCAGTAAAACAGATTCAGATTTGGTTTTTTGCCCCGCCTGGCAGCTGCGCAGGCCGGAAGTGTTTTAAATTTGTAAACAAGTGAGTGCAAGACACGACAACGTAAGTAGGTTACATCCAAGTAAAGGGTTTGTTTCTTACTTTAAAAGGAAGTTAGTGGACTAAAAATCAATCATTTCAGTTGCCTCAGTACATGCAGTCGACAATGACTGAGACGTTCAAGTTTACAATCTTCAGGGATGTAAGGACGTTGTACAATGGTCTTGGGGATTTAACCAAAGTGTAGTCGCGAAGTAGTTCTCTTTTGATTTTCTATTGAAATAGACAGCAATTTTTTAAATTTAAAAGTACGATGGCAAAGTAAAAGAAAAGACAAGTTAGTATGTAAGTACGTGCTTCTTTATTTTTCAGAAATCCTTTAATTTGAAGGTAATCGTATATGCTGGCTGTAGATAAAAGTATTCTGTGAAAAATCAATGACTTCCTTTAGATTTGCTTGTTAATGCAGAAGAACATGCTCTTGTGTAGGGCATTTGGACGACAACGGCGGAATCTAATATTTATAGTAGCTAGTTTAGTGCGCTATCACTTTGCTTACGCCTTATTCCTGTCCTTGGCCGTTTATGATAGCCAAGGGTACTTTCAAAGACCGGGTTCTATATGGTTGCAAACGTCATAAAAAGTAGCTCTCTTTTTGTCACAGGATTGCAAGAGGGTCCACTAACATTACCCACGTATTTTACTATCTTCCCCAATTTTCGTATTTTGACCACCTTCTACTACTGCTTATTCTATAGTGAATTTATTAACTGTGCTTTGGCATCATCTATGTCTTCTTGCAAAGATGTCTGTTTTAACTGTATAAAAGAAAGCAATCTTTCAGAACGATTTGATGTAATACAACTGTGTGTTGGCTTTTCTTACTTGTGACATCCCAGGAATCAACGAGCTTGCTAGGATTTTTTACGTGTTTTTCTTCGTGATACTTCGTAAACTGCTATATTGGACTTCTACTATATTTGTATCATTTGGATTCCTTCCTTTACAAAAGTTACAGCCGTTGACTAAATTAAGATCGACTTTTATTTTAATCTAAACGAAAATGAATTAAGTCATAAGAAACACTTAATAAAAGAAATTGTCTACTTTCTGGCATTATTTGATATTTCCCTTCTCTCTAATAGCAGGAAGGACTGATATACAAGTCTCAAAATCATGTTTTTCAAATCGACTTTCGATTTCAACGGGGGACTAGACTAACTACTGTAAATTGAAGTTCAGAATTGTAGCATTGGAGTTTTTATGCTATCTCACAAATTCCACGTCATTTTTTAATTTTCTTTATGGTTTAAATTCCTTCTGTTATTCTACCATTGTTTACCGACACTTCCTTCTTTATCAATTTAATTGTGGCTTTTTTTCAGGAATAGAAGTTTAATAACCAGAGTTATAACAGAAACTTGTTTGTGTCTACACAAAGCAACGGTATTCAAATTGCGAGTAAGGCGAAAGTGCAAAGTGGATGACTGATCGTCTTGATTTTGGCACTAGTAACTCCTGGCAACGATAAAAAGACTGTTTTATAGGCCTAAGTCCTAAAACACTCCCCTTCTATTCCAACAAAATAATAGAGGGGAGTTAGTCTCATAGGTTCTACGACTTTTCATCACGCAATAATTGATCACAGCGACAATTCATCACAAGGACAATTCATCACAGCGACAATTGTCGCTTGATGAATTGTCAAAGTGATCAATTGTCGCGTGATTAATTGTCGCGTGATGAAAAGTCACCAAGCCGTCTCATAGGGAGTGCCTTATTTAATGTTCTTTTGACTCATCTCAGGCATTGTGCGTTACGTTCAACTTAGAACGGCTACTTAAAATTATTGAAGGACCAAGCCTTTGCTATCTGATGGGGTGTAAGAAAATGTGTCCTGTTTTAGGTGCTGTCGTCCGAACTGAAAAGTGTTATCTCTTAGTAAAATTAAAAAGATTGTTGGAGCTGTAGATTTGTTTTAGATCACAATTATTTAAACTTATTGCCAACGTATTTACAACGTTCAAGCAATTTTTACATTGAATATCCGTTTGATGAGCATTTAAGCAAATTTCTACTTGTTGAAGGGTGTCACACAGCCAGATGGCTACATCCCTGACTTATCTTACGCATATCGCGTCTTTCATGACTCTTTACATCATTTCATAACTCTATTTCTATCGGGAAGAGAGGATACTGACATGGCAGTCCTTTCTTGGTTAAGTCACATGGCAAATAGTGGCTGGTCTCCAATTGTGTAGAGCTGGACTTCGATGTCCATCGGTGGATGTCTGGGAGCTAATTTGGCGACTAGAGAAATAGAGTATGTTAACATCGGAGGTCACCTAGCTCAGTTGGCCGAGCGCACGCTGCGAAAACGTGGGTCACGGGTTCGATCCTTTGTTTGGGATATTTTCTATTTCTTGAGTGTCTTTACTAAACTCAATTTCAGTCAGAGACGTTTCCCAAATTAGCTCCTGTACTTATTAAATTTTCCATTACAACTCAATAACTTGATTCTTTTGCGCCATGCTGAAAACTCTCTTTAGTCTTTAACAATTTTTACTAAGTGTTTGCTGCTTCAATCACTACTGAATGAATCGGTTCAGAACCATAACTCCAGTACTTTTTATTCAGCTAACTCAGGCTATCGTTAACCACAACCAGCAGCTCTTGTCTTAACATTAATTACTATTATTATTATTATTATTATTATTATTATTATTATTATTATTATTATTATTATTAACAATCTTTAAACAGGGTGCCCACATCACTCAGTGGTGGTTTTCAGTGAGGCCCTGTCCAGAAAAAGGAAACAGAAATACAATGCGAGGAAAAGGAAAATTAAAAAGTTAAGAAAGGTTAAAAAGCTAAAAGTTAAAAACGTTAATTACACTCTACTATTAAATTAGTTAAAATACATAAATATGTAAAATTCACAAAATATAAAATGTACTTAAAAACCATTAACAATTACTGAAGAAGTCTTCCCTATATTAAGTAAATTAAGTTAAGATTGCGGCACGCCACTATCTGTATACGATAGTTAGTCACATACAATAAATTATTGTTTACATTAAGCAGTTCTCCTCGCAGGTGCAGCTTTACTACTTTGAAAATGTGTTCTTCATGGAAGTCCAACTCTGTTTTAGAGACATTCCTCGGTGCTTATCTGGTTTGCTTCGGCAAGGTTGCTAATGTATAGTATGATTATATCACTGAAAATACGAAAATATCCTACCATGGGTTTCTTAATCACTAAGTCGATTTGTCATCAGTGACAGCATCAACATTTTTCGATGACAAAATACAACTCGTGTAGGGAAACACTTTTCTTCGTTATAAAGGTATAGAATTATTTCAAACCATGTGCATGCAGTTTGATTACTCTGACATGCGCCTCACGAATCTTGTGAACTGCATTGTTGTAAGATGTGCGTTAACTTCATGGATGAGACTTTACTCTCATCAATTGGTGCTGAACCGATGATTCCGCAAAGGGTGGAATAGTACCGCCTGCAGATTGTTTCAGGCCAATATACATATATATATACAGTCTCTTCACTCTGTGCTGCACTGATGAGCCCACAAAGGGCGAAACAGTACTGTCTGCAGATTGAGTATATATATATCTCAACTTCTTCATATATATATTTGGTGAGTTTGTTCCATTTATTTGTTTATCTTGTATCTACCGGTATGTCATGATTACTAGTCAGATATACAGGATGATACTAATGTCAACTTGCCGGGATTGACACTCTGCTGTTGTGCACCCCTTGCACACAGACTGGTTGTTACTTCTTTAGAAAGAAACACAATAACATTACAGAATTAGTCATTAACAGTTTAATATAAGTGGTATTTTGACTTGTGGTGTTCAGCAACTGTCTTTATTCTTTGTCATGAATAGAACATGATGTACAAGTTCTTTGTGGACAACCAAACAGGTTTTCGAGTTGTGTGTGGTTCTGGCATCAACCCAAACAAGCAATTCTTTTTACTAATGACTTCTTCTGTTTGTCTTCTTCCCAAATGTTTAACTTTCATAATTTATAGTATAAGGTGAGAAGCTAGTTTCATTCTTAATCCTTGGAAATATGGTATATGTTTATTTGATAAGCCCCATGACCTCATATATTTGGTGACAAAGAACTACTTACGCAGATGCCTCATGAATTTCTGCCCCATCATACACACCACACCCAGAGAGTACCTATGATAAAAGAAAAAGCATCACCATATACTATATTTCAAGGGACATGTATATACATCTGGTATATATCTTTTGTAGATTATAAAACTGTAAAACGACAATTTGCAGCAAAAAGGCAATCACTGCTTCCAATACACATGCCCAGTGGCAACACCTGCGTTGGGACTAGTTTTCCAAAGTGAGGTTTTACTTTTGCTTTAAGCTTTACGGTCTTTATTAATCTTAACATTTCCCTCTAATTTCAAAGCTTGAAGACACAATTCAATGAGCTTATTCACTATGAAGGAAAAGAAACTTTGACTGAGTGATTGTCTCAGTGTGAAACAGTGTCATCAATGACTGCTCTTGATCCATGTCTGAAGTGCTGATATTTGGCAAGGAAAGCGCAAACTGGAATTCACTCTTTTACCTCCTATATGCCTAGTTGCAGGAGAAAATTACTCCAAAGAAATACTGTGGGCTCCTGCCAATTCTTTCTATGATTTTAATGATGTGAGGCCTAGATGAGTGATCTACTCTTTGAAACAAATTTGATCACCACTTATATTTAGTCATAAGAGTGTGGAAACTCAATCACCTTATGCTCTTAATTGTTGCAAAGTTGAATAAGGGCAGGGGGTGAGATATGTTTGATACATTTCTTACATTGGGCACAACAAAATAAACATTGGAGAATTATATGATTGCATTTCAAAACGAGGGGGGGTGAAAATCCGAAATTGATGATAAAGTAAGGGTTAAAAATTAATATCCACACTTACGTATCACTGCATGAGTTTGTGCTGATACTAATAAACTCTTACATGATTTTAAAGCTTTTGTTTGAATTTAAAACATTTGGTATAGCAAAGTCATTACAACATGTAAATATATATATATATTTGGAATAACCCTGCAGCTTTTACAAAAGTAAGTATACAGTTGTTGAATTAAATTGTGGTGTTTTCTTGAATTTCTTAAATTGGGTGTTTATAGTTGAACATGTTACCAGGGTGAATGTTTGTAAAGCATTGAGATTTGAAGCAGTTCAATTTAGCTCTGAAAATATATAAGCAAAACCTTTGGGTACAGTTGTACTGACTTGAATTGCAGTACATATTCCATGTATATATTCAAAGAGTTAATATATAAATCTTTTATTCAAAAATGCTCAAAAGTAGAGTTTTTTAAACAAGTTGAATTTCTCTATAAAAAGCAAAATTCTTGATAAAATTAGCATAGCTTCCTTCAGACATAGGTGCTGAGGCCACTAAAACTAGTGTTACTAGTACTGTGTATCCATCAGCCGTGGTGTAGCATCTATTGGTTAACATTTTTACCATGTTTGTAAACTGGTACTAAAGGTAGTCTTCTTCCACTTATTGGATTTAAGCCCCTTAACTATATACTACACTATTTACTCTGCAAAATAACCTTTAATGTCTCCTCTCATATCATATATATGCAGTTTTATGGCTACACAGTCTTTCTTTTTGCAAACGTAGTTGTACTGAGATTTCCAACACACTGAACCAGACAAATGAGAATGGAGAGTAATCAGAAGTTCTTACAAAAGGTATGTTGAATCCACTGGCAAAAAAAGCCAAAGAAAAATGAAAGGGTAAACGTTCATCCCATTATATTTTTGTCATCTTTGAGATGTCATCTACCATATTTTCTTGTTGCTGCTTGATATGTCAAAAGCTTTGACACCCTCAATAGGCCAAAACTCATGGGAATTCTAAGTTCAATTTTGACTCCATGTGAACTTTTCATGATGCATATCCTGATTAATAATATTGTACTGAATGTACGAATTGAAAAAAATACAGGACCTGATATTTATACCATGGCCAGCATCTGTCAGGGAGATTGTCTAGCAGCTCTTTTATTCATACTATACCTGGGATATGAAATCAAGCCACTACCTGTATTAATTGAAAGAGAAGACTACACCAAACATATGTGGTGAGCATTAGGTTGGCTTATTGACAGAGACCCTCACTGTCTAAAAATTGACCCAAAGTATGCAGACGATATATCCTTCGTGAGGTCAGATCAAGCCAAAATCAATCAAGTGGAGAGAATATTGCTGGTGATGCTCAAGAAAGAAGGTTTGTTTATAAATGAGGCCAATATCAGCAGGGCAATACCCAATGACAAATGGAAAAATTGTAAACATATAGGAACCTTGCTTGATACAGGTGAAACGTCCGAAGATGAGAATACCTTGCAATTGACTCTTTTAAAACCATGAACCATTTTTTCAAGAGCAGACATATCTTTAAGGAAATTAAAGTGTGTCTTTTTAACACGTATGTAGAGAATCCTTTTCTTTGTAATTCTGAATTATGGGCAATGACTAGGGAAACTGAAAATAAAGTTGATACATTCCAAAGAAAACTTCTCCAGAAAGTACTTGGAGTTGTGTGGCCTAAAAAGATATCAAATGAAGAAATTTATCAATGCACTCAATTGACACCCAGGAATGCCGAGATCTTGAGGAGAAGAATATCTTAGTTTGGAAATCTCATGCGTTTGTCACCCCTCACTCTTGCTCGTACTGCTTTGCAACATTTTGCCAAGTCAGTCAAAAAGACCACCTGGATTGATATTGTAATAAAAGACATGAAAAATTTGACATTCCCATCTGGTTTAATATAGCTGAAAATCTTGAGCACTTAGACGTATCTATGTTCTGACAGAATGAACTGGAAGAAACTTGTTGGCAGCACGATGTCACTGAAATATTAATCAGCCTGAGATATACTGCAGCTCTGAATGATCATTTAGGACTATTTACATTCTTCTTCATCAAATGCCAGGTTCACATACATAGGCTTCGTCGCAAATGAGGATAATCTTAACTATTCCGTTAAAATCTTGCAGGGTAAACGACACATGTAGCATTTTTTTCACCACCATTTGATCTGCTGCAGAGGGCTTTGGGCTTAGACCTATGCAGTCTAGATGAGATTGGGGGTCGGCTATTAATATAATCCATTTAAATTAAGAATGGAAATTCCCTTCCCTTTCCCTGATAATGATATCCAATTGCCAATTATCTCCTGGACATTAACGTCCCCACCACATGCTTGCTTGTCATACCCTGTCAAGCAAAGTATCTATGGCACAGGTCAATCACAGAAGACTGCCCTACTGATAATTGCAGCCGAAAGGTTATAAATGTCTGTTGCATAAAAAGTTCGTTATCGTACCAGTACTCCCCAAATCATATCATATAACGCTGTCATTTAAATTATACTTACAACTGCGACTGAAGGTTTTTTTGAAGACATATTGGATAAGCTTCTGTTGATTGTGCAGTTCCTTCGGCAGAAACTGGCAGCAACAAGAAGCACTCTACCTCTACTTAGCGATGCTAACATCCCGATGTGCAATGATGTTGTTGTTGAGATGTAGGATGTGTCGTTCAACGTGCATGTGATACGAAACTGTGTAAAACTCGGACCACGTTCCTTAGCGCAGCGCAAACAAAAAGTAAATTTTTACGTACTTCTTATCATAGCCACAAGAGATGTTAATTTTAGAAACGGTTGCTTGTAAAGCATGTATAATAGCCAAAAACACGGTTAAAATTTGGGCACAATATGGGTATTGCCGAGAGTTTTGTATGGCCTGGGTACGTTCTTATGAATTCTTAACCTAAATAACAAAAATGAATAAAGCGACAGATCAAAAAATGTTCGGATCTATAAATGGTTTGGACAAAGCAAAGTTCAAAGACGTATCTGATGTACATTTAGACCTTTATCTAAGAGGTAAGGACAAGTTAAAGTATAATTTAATACCAGGGACGTGAGTGAATCGGCTACGCATGCAACAGAATAGCTCTAGCAACGTACGACTTTGTCCTCTTGTAAAAGAAGAATCATAAATTTAACAACACGTGATAACATGGAACCCCATTTTTGATTATTCTTTTCATTTCATTTTTTATTTTTTGAAACCAATATTCTCTACACGGTTACAAAGAACATTAGGGAAATCGTTTAGGCCTACAGCGAAACTTTACTCTTCTGTCCTTCTTCAAAAATTCTTCGTCACCAAGTAATAATCATCAATTGAATGGTTTGTTTGTAGTACAAAATAGTTTGTTTGTGGTACAAAACAAGAATATTGCACGAAATAGCGAAAACATTGTGTACACAATGCTTTCGCTATTTCGTGCAATATAATTATCAATTACTTAAGCAGCTATGTTTGAGAAACTATCATTTTCTTAATTATTATTGTGTATCAGTGATTATTCTCCCCAATGCAGAAAATGATCTCTCGACACTGTCTGTAGAACATGGGATGGTAAGCACCAGCAAGTCCAGCTTTTGACTTGCGGAAACTTATATCATAATTTTTTTCTGTAGGATCTCCTGGTCACTTTGTTAATAGTGTCAACTGGAGCCTTACCGAAGGTAGCCGACGACGTTGTGTACATGTAGACAGATGCTGCTCACTCAATTCATGACGTTTACAAAGATGTATGTCAATTTTTTAGGTCTAAGTAGCGTGATTCTGTCTACACCAATTTTTTTAAGAACAAGAAACAGGGCCTGTACTATGATACTCACTTCACAGCATCCACAAATCCATTCAAAAGAACTTCAGAGTTGTTAAAATATCGATGTCCTACTTTAACTGCCTCTCTAAAAAATATATTTAGTTTCTTCACTGTCATCCCTATCCCTATTATTTTAAGCTTCGATGGCTGATCTTTTCTACTAAATAGTTTATCCAAGAAATCCTCAACTTGATTCTCATTTCGATACAAAAGCTGGGCTTTAGATACAATGCCAGAATTGCATGCGTTATCATCACTTTCAACTCTGATTGCAATATAGACTTGACTGAAACACAATGGAATCAGCGAATGCCGCAAGGTTCTGTTATAAGGAATGAACTTACGCTAGCCACGTACATGCAAGGTTCATTTCCCTGTAAATTCCGTTTCCTGTTTTGAACATCTGTAACGTCTTTTAACCGGTCGTTTGTGGCTAGCTGTTATCTTATGTTTGTTTGGAATTAGTGCTAATTCGTGAGGAAATAACAAAGTTCCATGGACATGAACGTAAGGCTTCCAAACCTAAATTGAAATAGATCTCAAAAGAAACAGGGCATTCAGATATGTGGCAGGGGGACATGATATCAGTTGCCACGGCCTCCAGGTATTCCTTGTTGCTGATAATCTTATCCATTTAGAATAAAATAAAGATTTTCGTGCATTTGACATCAAGTTCTGCCCCTCTCCTGCAGAGCGACCCGGAGAAACAACAAGGTTTTAACACGGATAGGGACATGGCATAGGTATTTTTTAAAATTTTAGGGCATGTAACGCATGCCTTGTATTATCTAGCGGTACATTCCTGTTTAATACGTGTATATAAGTTCGACTATAGACATGATGTTGCCTGCAGCAGATGGCTTTAGAGGAGAATGCGTGAGGAGCTTCAAGTGCTTATGTAGCTACACCAATACTGCCAAAGACATTCTTTGCAGAATATTTGGAAGGCTACTATCCAGAAGAAGACAAAGATATAACTTTTTGCTTGCAAAGCGACAATCCTCCTCTGTAGTTTCGGTTAATTGGGTTCTTCTCTCTATAAAATATACTCAAGACAAATATCGTTCCCCTTTTACAAATTATTTTGCTTCATGGCCCCTTCCCACACTAAGCCAGCTTCGTCACTAATGTCAGCACACCAAAATTGTCGAGTTGCACCAGTGGCGAGCGCCCCACAGCGCACTTTGAGGACAACTGACATAGGCCCTTTTTCAAAAGTTATTCATAAAATTCAAAGCGAGGCTTACTCGGCAATTTTTCATCAAGCAATGGCGAAGCTGAGGCAGTGCAACCTTCTAACCATATAACTCCTCCAAAGCTCTTGATAATGTACCAGTATTGAAATTAAAACAATAAATGAAGTAATCTATTCAATCGATATGATGTACCGATGTATTTAGTCTGAAGAGAATCGGCGAAAAGCTTCACTAACACTATGAGAGTTCTTTTTCGGAGTAATCTCTAGGTATGTAGAACATTTGCTGGCATATCATCATCCATTTCATCACACAGCATAGAGACGTAGTGGTAATGTCATTGGTTGCCAGTGCGGATTGTCCATTTCTATTCCAGAGTTTGGATTCTTTTATCATATCTTTATCATGTCTCTCAGTCAATTGAAGCAGTGACTGCCATGTCTTCATCTATTTCGTCAAACCTTATGTATGCGTAGTGGTGATGTCGTTGTTTTCGAACAAGGATCATGTGGTTGTGATGATGATAATGGATTCAGGTTTGGTAGATTTTAACATAATTTTCACTAAATTTTATCTCAGGTGATTGGGACGTAGCTGTTATGTAATAGGTTTGCTTTGCGGAATTTCCATTTCCATAGATTTCAGATTATTGTTGTATTATTTCTGACTGTATTTTTTAAGTATTTTGTCTGTGTGAGTGTATGACGAGGTTTGTCTTATAGTATGGTTGTTAGTTTTACCCCAAGATTTGGTTAAAGCATTTTGACTTTTGTTGTCGGTAGTTAATTAATGGTAGCAGCAGGTACAGGAAATGGGTTTTTTTTCGAAGGTTTAAGGAGAATTTCTTTAATGAGAGTGTTCTCTTGCTAAGTAATTATGATCATTATTTAATCATAACTAAATAGCTCCCCAGAGAGGGTTTCTGTGCTTGAATGTTGTAAAGAGTAAATACGGATAGGGTCTTGTATGCATGGACTTAGAGAGTAGCTGTCACTTTGAGAAATCTAGCTGTCCGTACTAAGAATATACTTTTGCTTACAGTAAAGAAACAGAGCGGAACTGGGTTGAAGTGGATCAAAGTGGAAAGCGGGTTGGGTGGGACAAAGTTGAGCGGCGTTGGAGTGGAACATAACTGAGCGCCTTTGAAGTTGAGCAAAATGGAACGTGGTCAGAGTGGAACAAAGTGGAACGCCCTTATTGTTTAACTCAGTGGAACATGATTAGTGTGGATAAAAGTTGAACATCTTTGGAGTGGAACAAAGTGGAACGCGGTTGGAGTATGCCAAAAAAATCATTCCAACTATTGCTCAAGCATTACTTTACAAAGCACCATATTACTTCATCATGCCTATTGGGTTTGGATTGCATTTCGAAAGAGTTTGTGTATTTGCTTGAAAACAGTTTAAACAAAAATTATGCAAACCTGTAAAAATTTCGGCAGAGGTTTCATGATGCAAATTTCAAACTTATTATTTCCAAGCAGATGTAAAGCAATAAAGAGAAATTCACCCAAATGGGCCTGTCTTAGCTTTATCAATAGATCCTCCTGGAAAGTTTATCGGGAGGTTACCCGATAGCCAATTTCGTAACTTTACCACGCGTCAATGAAATAAATCTTGTTTTGGTTAGTGTCAGCTAGTGCCAAATACAAAACCATCCTTACTTGTATCAAAATACTATTTTTGTTTACATTAGTTTTCATTTTATATTAGTTTCCATCCCATTTTAGTGCCCAAGGTCTGGCAAAACAGAGTCTGACTGCCTGTCTGCCTGACTGCACAACGAGTAACTGCTCTGACTCCATTGGAGTTTATCTGGTGCAATTGACTTCCTTTCTGCACCTATTGGTCTCAAGTTTGACTTATTGTCTGCTACAAACGCCAACCTTTGCCATTTTTTGTACCTTAAATATAAGTGTCGTCCATTAGAGAGAACTTTCCAAATTGTTAATTGTACTAAATCTGATATTGTACCTTGAGTTGAATCAACAGTCTCCTTTTAAATTTTGATACTATTTCATGAGATGTTTGCAATGTAATGCAGATTTTACTGCCCCTTTAAAAGCCTTAAATTAATTAAGTTTTCATGTAGTTGACATTGTTTATTTTGTATCGGATCTCTTTTTTGTAGTGATTGACTTTTTCTTTCGGAGATTGCTGACGATTAATTATTTTTTTTTAGCTCCGAGGTTAAACAACAGAGTTAAAAGAAAAGAAAAACTACAGTTAATGAAGAAAAACAATAGCGACTAAAGAAGGCCTCTCTTCCAACATCCCTTCACGGTGTTACACAAGTTACAAGCACCCGAGATTAACAGAATTTAATAGATTTATTGAGAAAGGGATATTTGTTCTTTCTCATATTGAATTTATTATAGAGTGGGAGATTCCAGCCGCTTCATTAACATTTGTAACTTTGTGATGCAATCAAAAGTCTTGCAAGGTGTGTACCTAAAACTTTGGAGAAGACAAGTACCAAAATGATGAAAAACGTTTAGCAAACCCTCAAATTTGAACTCTGGTGACTTTTACAAAATTGGCAAAACCCTGGTTTGTATTTCCCTAAACATAGGTATTGGCATCCAAAATGCGTGTTTGCAGCTCTTATTTGTACGTTCTCGAATCATCCACAAGATACTCATGTATCATTACTTACCACAATAACATCCACGTTAAAATGCTTACCGTATTCCTCATCAACATTCGTTTTATTTTCACAATATAAAAAAACTTAAGTTTGCTTAGAATTGTGACGTACAAGACGATCGTTGGGCATGGAAAGCTCTTACCAAACTTGTTTTTATGAAGAAGGCAGTATGTTTATATGTTTATGAAGGAGACAGTCATCTATAACTCAGATAACAGTAGTAAACTCTTATAAATTACTACAGTAGTAGTAATTTCTTTTCATCTTATATAAAATGAAGTTGTCTCAGCTAACATTTAAAGCATTTAAATCAAATGCTCGAAAAAAAATAGGAGGATACAAATACACCTTGTCTAACGCCAGCGCCTTTTGTGTAAGGAGGAAAGAGATAACAGAGACTACTGTGGCTTTATACTCAATAAAAGGATCCTTTATTGTTAGAAATATCACAACTGATACCCTTGCATTTCAGTTACATAAATATATAAGAAAACGTGACTTTTCGTGCCAACATTTCAAACGATTTCCTGTTCCAAACGATACAAGCATGATGATATCCCAACGGGTAAAGGCAGGCTTCGTTTTGATTGCTTTAGATGTTCTCTCTTGTCTTTTCTTATACCTGTTAGTTATATATAGGTAGAATTTCGTAGTCTGACGTAAACCTTTCGATTGTTAGAACTAAAGCTGCAGAAAAGAACTTTTATAGATCTTTGTATTCTGGTGGGATTTTTCAGAAGCACTTTCTGTGAACAATGCCCGGTCCGGATTCATCATATTCCTGTTTAGAGATCCACATTTGTTGAAACGTTGATAGGGAAGCCAGAATAGAACCACCGATCCAAACGGAATATTTACGCTCTGGGGGTGCTATTATTTTTATTTTCATCGTCGGAGGTGCCAAAGCGGAGATCTCTTTCTGCATTCGATCAGCAATGCCTGGGAACATTGTAGTCCCACCAGATAATACAGTGTTGGCGTAAAGGTCCTTCCTGATGTCAACATCACATTTCATTATAGAATTGAAGGTAGTCTCGTGTACTCCAGCCGATTCCATACCAATGAAGGCAGGTTGAAATAGCGTCTCCGGGCATCTAAATCTCTCGTTGCCTATAGTAATGATTTGTCCATCAGGAAGCTCGTAACTCTTTTCTAAGCTTGAGGAAGAGGAAGCTGTGGACATCTCTTGATCAAAATCAAGGGCGACGTAGCAGAGCTTCTCTTTGATGTCTCTAACAATCTCTCTTTCAGCTGTGGTGGTAAATGAATAGCCTCTCTCTGTCAGGATCTTCATTAGGTAGTCAGTCAGGTCCCTTCCTGCAAGGTCTAAACGAATTATAGCATGAGGGAGTGCATATCCTTCGTATATTGGGACAGTGTGAGTAACTCCGTCTCCTGAATCTAGCACAATGCCTGTGGTCCTACCAGAAGCGTATAGTGAGAGAACAGCTTGAATAGCCACATACATTGCCGGTGAGTTGAAGGTTTCGAACATAATCTGCATTAGGAAATTGGAAATGTAACATATTAATTATATCAATTTTGGCAAAGCGTTATGGTAAAGCAAACTTAAGAGGAGAATACCCTTCAACTATGAAAATAACCTAACAAATAATTGTATTTTTGCCAATTTTAAGTATCAGGGACATAGACTGTTGCCTTACTGTATTATTTAACAGCATTTTGCATCAAAACTAATTTTCATTAACTAATTAGCAAGGGAGGACAAAAATGTAAGAGTTTGCCCATGCTCTTGTTTCAAACCCTACGTGTCTAACTACGAAATGGGCAACACGTTTTATTTTCTGGCGATGTTAGAGACTTCATCTCATTTTTCCCAATACATGTCTCATCGCAAACACAATTCAGCACAGTCTTAAATAATACGAGTATGAATGTGAGAAGGCACTGATTGCAATGACTAATCCCTGAAGCATGCCTACCTCGATCATCCATCCATTGCCACGCACGAATTTGTAGTGCAACGTACGTAGGTAGCACCAACCCTTTGTATCTCTTTGTCGACTAACTCTTTACAGTAATAGTTTATAAGATCATCTATCTAGAGGGGACAGCTTTAAAGCTTGCACTGTTGTTTGATTGTCTGATAAAATACAGGCGTGTTAGTTCATGTCAAATCTCACTTTGAATGTGCACGCTACATGTTACAACGCATGAACTCTTATGTACCAAATAAACGCCCGACTCCGCCTATAGAATTTTTAAAGAAATTCTAATTCGTATCAATTGCCTCCTTTAACCACCACTTTCATCGTTATAAAAGGATGACATATATTAAATAGATTTCTCTTAAATACTTATCTATTAGATACAAACAAGCAAATATTTGTCAAGCGTCACCAAACTATATTAAAGTGTTGCTTAGTAACTGTACCGTCGGAAGATAACGTAAACGTGAAATTCGTTTTCGTAAGCCTCACTTTTACTCACATCCATTCACTTGTATGAAAAGAAAGGGAAGGGGACTCTCTTGTATATAGTTTAACCAGGCATCACCTGCTGTTTAACTGTCATGTTTGGTAGCAAAAATGTCCATAGGAACTTTAAAGAATGTTTTAGAAATTAAATAAAGTTACCAGTAGCATTTGATAATTTGTTGAGGTACCACAGACATTTCATTTTCATGAGATAAGTTTAATTCTGGTAGGCTGTTGAGCATCTTGTTTCACCTTTAGATAAATCGTAGCCACAAGACCACCATAAAATAATGAATTCAAATAGTGTACTGCTTGTGCTGAAAACATCCAAAGACGCTGTACAGCTGACATTGTACCCCTCAACTTATGTTAATATTATTTTCCTAATCCACATTCTTGGAAATGAAGCCACATAGCAACCCACAGGTGCATTATTCCAGCATAGCCATGCTCCAGCTTCACCCTTTGGTACGCTTAAGCTCAAAAGGCTTCACATTTTGCTAGAAGATATTTCAGATATTTCAGACTCTTATAACTCTTAGGTTATATGCCAGCTGCCCTAACCACTTCGATAAGAAATTTTTCATATAAATGTTTGTCTGCAGTTAATCTGAAAGCCATACAATTGAGTAACCTGGAGGGTTACTAACTATTCTTCAGTCCCCCTCTTGTAATACCACAGAATATTTGAACCCCCAAGCCAGGTTATGATAAAGCATATTACATGTTTAGCTTACAATATGTATCATTATAAGCACATGGTAATTGTGTTTTACCTGAGTCATCTTTTCCCTGTTTGCTTTAGGATTTAAGGGCGCCTCTGTCAATAAGACCGGGTGTTCTTCTGGTGCAACGCGAAGTTCATTATAGAAAGTGTGATGCCATATCTGTGGAGAAGAGAAATGGGAAGTCATCAAAGATAAGCACATTGTTAGGGGCTCATATAAAAAAACTGAATGTTGAGAATAGGAAACCTGCTTCAGAATTTATATCGAAAGTGAAGTGTAATTGCAATGTTTATAATCGTAAATAAACCACTATTTCATTGATATCAATAGCTTCTAATATATTCTAAACTGTTAAATTAATGGTCATAATAGCAATAGAACAGAAACAGATGCTGCCATCCTTCGTTGATTTTAACTAACGATTTGATTGTTGCAAAAGAAACATTGAGAAACATAACAGACTTGTATTTTACGATATATGAAGATAAGCTTCTTTTTTATAAGGGGAGTTTTGTTTTGCAAAAGCCCGATGCCACACTTTTGCAGGTTGGTGCTACAAGTAGTGATACCAAGCAACATGCCCACTATAGTCCAACACAGAGAGTTTTCGAATTAAGTTGCTGTCAGCTTACTATTCCAACCAACGAAATTCTATTAAAATACAGTTTAAGAGTTGTTCATTTTATCCAAATCTTTCAGGCATTAATTTTTAAATAGGTTACCCCCGCTCCCCGTCCCCTTCAGTGTCAAAGGGCCTATTGAACTCATCTTTTTCTGAATATGAACAGCTTTGCACAAAAAGTAACTTCTGGTGTGTTAACAAATACAGTTGAGACCAGCCATAGGTCTTAGGTCCTAGAGTCTAGCTAGGTCACCATATTTTTGCAAATTTTAAAAATGACTGGTCTTAACCTTTTATCTCGTTTATGAAAGTAAGACCGCAATCGAATCTGTCTGTTTTTCCTTTTTATCTCGGCCTAGAAACATTACTCTAACTTGAAATAGTATTTTATAGCAGCCAAACTGTGGAGCTATCTGCATAATTGTTTCAAAGTTTCCATTTATTACCGGGGGAAATCCGTAAAGTAGTTAGGGATAAATTCGAGAAACTTTATTTTCTCCTACTTACTGTGTTAGCTCCCAATCATCCATCATTGAACATCCAGTAAGAGATAGTATTTTTGTTTAAAGGACTGCTCTTTCTAGCTTTCCATCTTGTTACCTAGCTTACTAACTAGCTGACAGAAGAACTGGATCCCTAGCTGGCTTGTTGACTAACAAAACCACATACTTACGAAACTAACTTATTCGAGTCAAAGTCTTAATCGGCCAACGAGCAAGCCAGCCAGCCAGTCTGTCAGTCAGTCCGTCGGTCAGTCCGTCCGTAAGCCCAAACGTCTGTCCATCGGCCCATGAGACAGCCCGTCAGTCAGCAGGTCAGTTGTTCCATTAATTGGTTACTTAGTTAGCTTACACTTTATCGTTACCTAATGTACGTGTATGTTATTCTAGCTTACTTACTACGTTACATGTTTACTTGTATAATCAGAAAATGAAATCAGCTGTAATTTGTAAAGTAAATCAGATGGGTACTGTTTCCTTATAAGATCCAAGACGTGTTAATGGAGTTACTTTATGACTTCGTTGTCTGCGTTAACTCATATTAAGGCCTTTTAACCTCGTAGACGATAAAAAAAAGTTACTTTTCAAGTGGATCAGATGTCACACTGGGTATTGACCATTATGGAAATCTAATGTCCCATCAAAAAGTTTATAGAGACTTCGACTACTTGTTTCGCTTCGCATATCTCCGTAAACAAGGGAAATATAGTAATCTATTGCACAGTACCTCCTACAAGTTATAATGAAGAAGTACAAGGTAAAACTGCCCCTTGCAGTACAGGTAAAGGGACTAAGTGAGTTGTTCTTTGTCAGATAATTGTAGATACCCTCAATAGCAGTATCATGAAAACTCCAAAGAAGAGTTCGATGGCACCCCAACTAAAGTATCAGTTTAATTCAAACAAATGCCGTTTGTTAAAGAAAACATAGGGTAATTAATTTTGCTTGATCATTCGTAAGCATCGAAGGTTCGCTTCATTTTAGTATACAGTGTGGTGTATCATTTCCAAAAGTGGTATGATACACCACACTGTATACCTGTTTACCATTTTCGTTCTATTGTATTGATTTTTTCTTATGTAGAATTACCAGCAAGCACATGAAGGAGCGCGATGAAAAGAAGCTTTGCTTTCCAATCGATGATGATCAGTACTTTGTGCCACGTGGTGTTCACATTATGCCTACTCTCCGAGGTAAGGAAATGTTGCTCCACGATGTCTTTCTATTTTAATCATTATGTAGGAAGATTGATCATAGACCCTACCCAAGCATACCAGTGAAAGGGGATGCGCGTACTTCCCAAAATGTTATGGCCGCAAATACATGTTCATTCATTCATTGGATCGATCTCGGTCGGATTGACATGACACGACTTTTCCATTGTCTTCTGTCATCCATGGCTGTGGCGAGCTTTTCCTTAGGGACGCTTGAATCTTCTGACAGTTGGTGAATTTACATTCTGCATGGTCTGACCCTTTCCATGTGAGGGTTCCCACAGAAGAATCTTGTGGACTACTTTCTCATTGCTTTGCCAACAGTGCCCACTAAATTCTGTACTTTGTACTTTGATGATGTCTGTTATTCTTGTAATGTTGTCGTGTAACTGTGCGTTTGTCACCTCTTGGCGCCAAATACATCTCGTGTTTTCGAAGGGAAAGTAATATTTTATTAAGAATATTTGAAGTATCCATCAACAACTACACAATGCAAGACTTCCAAACTATATTGTTATTATATCAACTAAAACGAACTAAGCTTTATAACAAAATATTATAAACAATCAAGCAGAACACACATTTAATGGTAGTGATCACGACAATTAAAGCTGCGGGGAAATGCTTCCGATGTAGTAATACCGTAGAGTGCTCAGTGTCATATTGTGAGAGAGATGTAGGCCTACATAGCAGGACATCATTCTGGGTGTGACAGAGGGCATAAGGAGAAGGTTAGAGGCTGTTTAGAGTGTGGTGTGAGTGATTGGCATCACAGAGGTACTATGCTACACGTGGCGTTGGATGGTCGGATGTGGTGGCATCTCATCAATACCAAACGTTCTTATTTTAAGGGATTACGTAACAAATGAAGGAACGAATGCATCAGTAAATGAATGAATGAATGAATAAGTGAATGGGTAAACGAGTGAGTTAATGAATAAATGAATGAATGGGTGAGTGAATGATTGAATGAATGAACGAATGAAT
>JAAAKM020006971.1:118580238-118590578 GCA_010016025.2 Alatinidae sp. Z8VKAUB7J3
CAAATACATGGCAACATAAGCTCGTAACTCAGGGCAAGGGACTTGGTATAGTAAGAGTAGGTGTTGGCAAATACATGACAACATAAGCTCGTAACTCAGGGCAAGGGACTTGGTATAGTAAGAGTAGGTGTTGGCAAATACATGGCAACATAAGCCCGTAACACAGGGCTGGGGACTTGGTAGAGTAAGAGTAGGTGCTGGCATAATTTCTAACATAAGTTCTTAACTAGCCAAGTTTAACTATTTTGCCTTAGGCCCTTCTTGATATTCCATCGTTTCATGCACTGAAACTGTGCCTACGGTTGTCACTGAAAAACTGTGATATTCGTGCCTTCATACGGCTGCCATGTGCTTAAATAGCACTTGTAAAGCAGCTTGTCGTAAGCCTATTTTACTGTAGCCGTGATTCCCCAGACCGCATTTGTCTTACTGACTACAAGAAGTGACCAACCTTACTTTTGCAGATTTGATGTGTGAAAGCGCAGAAGTGCCTTGTGTTTTAATCAATAGTTGCATTGTTTGTTATACTGAAACTCGATATAATTATAGCTTTCGCCATTTGAAAATGGTTGTCTGTGTTCAAGATTGTAAAATAGTTGTAAAAGTGATACTTAGATAAACTGTCAACCTCTCTCCTTTGAAGTTTGTTAAGAAATGCCTATACGCAGTTAATTCACTAATTATTATTAATGATGGGGGCTGATGGTCCATGGCAATGTGTGTGCAACGAAAGTACAAATGTGTTTGTAAATGGAATAATACCCCATCGCTGAAACGGAAAATGTCATACTATAACATCTGCAGCCTTTTGTGAAAACACGGATATATTTTGTACTTCTTTGTATTAAATAAATTCATCGTAACATTTTGGTGGCAATTAAGCTTGACTGTAATTACAGTTGCCCTTAAGGTATTACCCTAAGGTAAAGATTCAGAAAGGAGTGGTGCTTTTGACTAAAATTGCATTCTTTTATCTAGGGTTTTAACAATCTTTTTAGCACACACACCAGTTTACTACTATCCCCATTTCACTTTGATTATTCGGTAATTTAGAGTACGCAAAACGCGTGAGTTTCATGACATTTTTCTTGTCTTTGATGAGTAGGGGGTGGAAACGGGGAGAACGGTCGAAATAATCTTTGTAACTGAGGAAGACAATAGCTGTGCACCAATCATGATAAACATGCACGTCACCAGGAAGAAATACCACGTGCCCTGCTTCCTCTTTTGATAGCTTGTGGTCTGTCTCCTGCAAGCATCTAACGCTTCCATGTACCTTGAAAAATTGACACAAAGATATTGCTCGAATGCATTCAAGCTATTTAAGAGCCAGCTATGCTTTGCTTCCTTACTGTACTAGCATGAATGGCAATTTGGTTTTGTGAGGAGAGACAACGGATAAAAAGTAGCTATTTTATAGGTCCAGGTTAAGATATGAGTCCATTAGGCCTTTTGGAGGGGGGGGGGGGGGGGGGGGGGGGTTTCCTCCGTGTCCTAATCAGAGGGAATAGAGGGACGCGGGAAAAGGGGGAGAAGATCAAAGTTATATATTTCCATGATTGCACCCTTGAACCAATGCTGGTGACTCAAGACAGTGAAAATGGGCTTATCATAACAAGCACTCCAATATTCGAAAGTTCTGTTAATTTGCTTGACATGATGTAATACTTACTCAGTGCTTTTTGTTTAACTGTGTATTATTTTACCTTTCACTCTCCTCAGAATTGTCAAATTCCACATTTTTGTCGAACTCCAATGTATCACCGTCAGCAATATCTGATAGAACACCTTTAAGTTATACAAGCAGGAAGACAGCATTCCAGAAGTCAAAGGTAGTTTAATGTGTATCTTTTGCTAGTGCAAAACCTTTTACTTGAGTCTTAAGTTGAGTTGACAATGTAAGTAGAAGGTGTTGCTGTTTTCTCATGATCTGTTGAATAGCTTTAACACAGTTTAGAAGATTTAAACATTGTTTAATTACAATAATAATCTCTTAACCATCATCTAGAAAAGGACCCTCAGGATACAACATTCTTATTAATGCAATGAAATTTAAGAAAAGAAGAAGAGATTGGCAAGATGGAAAGGGTCCCTTAAAAGAGTTGACCTTCAAAGTTTTGGATGACTAATATTAAATAGTCTAAACGGGTATAATAAAATACAGTTTGCAGCTCTTTATTGTTTCACCTTTGTGTCCAAATAAAGAGAAATGGATTTAAGAATTTGACAGGCAGAAAGGACAACCATTTCTCTTCATGTAAAACTGTTAACATTGAAATTTGGACTTGCCTTTAAGATTATGTATAATTAAAGTTCTAAGCCTTTATCATAAACAATGCGCCAAAATGCTGTAGGGTATTCTGAAAGGTTGCCTGCTTTTTTCCTGCTAGGTTCACTTGTCTTCTGCAGCCTGGTGGTGCTTAGCTACAATCTTTTATGCCATTTTACTCCACACATCTGTATCAGCAACCAGCCAGATTGTACAGCTCACCTTAAATGTACCAAAAAGTTGTATCTGTGTGGATAAGAAAAATTGGTTGGGGCATAGGTTAAAGTAAGGAGGGGTATACCAGATGAGGAACATAAAAATGCTATCCTCAACACAGTCTACCCAACTGATCCCACAGAGGTTTGCTTACTCTTGAGTAGCGTGTGATATTATGCCAGCCACATACCTAATTATGCAGCTACAGCTAAGCCATTAGTTGAATTGCTTACCAAGGGTAAGGTATCTGTATGGACAAGGCAATGCCAAGAGGCATTTACAAAGTTGAAGGAGGCCCTTGATAAGGCAATCCAACTAAACTATTGTCGTAGCAGCGGAGAGACAGAGACCATCCTTAGCTGTGATGCCAGCTTTAAAGGACCAGAATTGTTCTGAAAGGGTACAAGGGGAGGAACAAGTGATCTATGCCAGCAGGAGCACCAGCCAGGCTGAACAATGATATAATTCTCAAGAGTTGGAGGCTTTAGCATGTGTTTTACAGATGGAATGGTCTGATTTTAATGTTAAGTATGTCAGAAGAATAGCTTAACACACTGTCACACCCCTGTGCTACTAGTGCAGATTTTGACAAAAAATGGGCAATATTACCGTGTGGTTTTGCTAGTGTATGAATTCCCTTCAGGTTTGTCTGCAGATGGCATGATTGTGTTATGTGGGAGTTAATGGAAGATAAAGATACAATCTCCCATGGTATATGATAGAGTTGTTGTCCCAGAAAAGTTACGAAATGCCTTACACAAATTAAAGAAGGGCATCCTGGGTTTGTCAAGGCAAAGTTAAGAGAAGCTGCACAGTGGAAAGGATGTAGCAAAGATGTTTGCAGTTTTTAAAGAACTGTAATGTCATAATTGTAACTGTAAGAGCAAAGCAGCGTTTAGAACCAAGCAGTTTCAAGACGTATCAAGGGAAGAATATTAGCCTTTTGAAAACCTAAGTTTAGATAGCCTTCTAGAAGCACCTTGAGGGTCTGGATATATGCTAATGCTTGTAAACTGTGCAACAAGATTTGTAGAGGAGTGGCCTCGACAAGAAATTAAGATAGGCTTATGCAGACATTTTTTAAGGTTTTAATTTAGCAGAAAGGTAGTTACAGACCATGGTACTTAGTTTACTAGTCTCCAGCTCACAGAATTCTTAGACATTTTTAAGATTAGTCATCACAAAAGTAACCAGTACTTCACAGAGGGAAATAGCTTAGTCAAAAGAGTAAACAGAGATCTAACATCACACCTCCAAGCAGTCAGTAGAAGTAATTATAGTAGGGATCAGA
Source organism: Alatinidae sp. Z8VKAUB7J3 (assembly GCA_010016025.2). Classification (NCBI taxonomy): domain Eukaryota; kingdom Metazoa; phylum Cnidaria; class Cubozoa; order Carybdeida; family Alatinidae; species Alatinidae sp. Z8VKAUB7J3. The sequence continues at coordinate 118,584,015 of JAAAKM020006971.1, forward strand.
AAGATGTCTGGAAATCAGCACTGTATATATAGTTTTTTTGCAGAAGCAGAGATCAGTCATCTATAGTAAGTTAGCAAAAAGCCCATCAGAGTTGTTGTAAGAGAAGTGAAGGGTATAGAGATTTTGCTACCAAAGTCAGAAACTAGAGCAGATTGGGATAAGGCTGTTACAGTCTTAAAGGAGGCTACCTGGGTGCAGGTTATACTAACACAGGAGGGGTTTGGTAAACTGGCCTCCAAGTATTCTCAACCAATCCAGGTAAGAAAGAGGGTTGGTAAATATGTGTATGAGTTGATGGATGGCCGTAGGTGCAATCTTAGGAAGTTAGCAGGTTCCCACCCCCCTCAGAATAGTACAGATATGCAAAAAGAGTGGGTTGGTGTGGAATTCCAGCCCCCCACAGACAGCTCAACATTAACGGACTCCAGACCGACCGTTTAGGGAGTGACAACGGACAGCATATCTATGGAGTTAGGTATTGAGTTAAAAGTATCAGCAGAATATTAGTAAATTTGTAATTAGGAACCAGCTTATATTCTTTAATGTAATTTTTAGGAAGGGGGAAGTTGACATGTATGGTTACCAATTCAACACCTGCTTTGTATTCATGATTAACAATCATGAACGTCAATGTTACATGTAGGAGTTCGAATCTTGAAATATGCCAAAGCAACACATCCTACATCCTCCCATCATAACAATGATACAGCAGAATCTTGGGTGACATTACAACATCATGTATTTAAATTAGACTTAATTGATTTGTATGTATGGGAAAGTATTCACTTTAGTAGTTTTACCTGTATTCAGTTGAAGACCGATGCACCTCACATTCAGGTGTATAGTGAATCTATTGTCTTATCATTGTGGGATGTTCTCTTCAAGGTTTTGTGTGCGATATCTGATTGGGAACGTTTTGTAATCAACTGGTTCACCATATAGCAGGTCCAATAGAGCCTTGGATTCCAGTGTGGACATGGTCCATAAGTCACATAGCAGACAATTTGATGTGCAGGATATGCCTTGGACTTTGTAAGTGGGATAACTTGAGCCACTTTTCTTGACTGAATAGCAGTCCAGGGCTTACTGCCATAGAGAAATAAGCTGAGGCTATGTGGGCAGCCACCTGGGTTTGGATGGTCAGCTTGCTATTTTCCCACACTCTCATGACTAATGTTGCAATTTAGCTAAGGGAAGGCCATCTGACCTTGTTGAACGCAGGTATGTGAACTCATGAGCATACTCCTGCATGTATTTGCCAACAGTGAATTTAAATAGTGGTCTTAAAGACTGATGATCAACTTTAAGCCATGAGATTTTGTAGGTGTTTTTTAGTATGGGAGGCTATGGCTTCATTGTCTGCAAAGAGCATACCAATTATGATAATCTTTCAAACCAAGATTATTAGAATTTAAAATCATTCTATCTGATATACAACCAAATATTCTTCAGTATGACAGCAAAGAAGATGCAAAACAGGATTGTAGTGAGCATGCACCACTGCTTTAAACACTTATGAATGGTGAAGGTTTCTGGATGATGCCTTTCATGGCAGTGTGGAATAATTGTATCGCTCTGGGAAGTTTGAGTGGGTAGCCGCTCTTTGCTAGGATGAGGAACATGCAATCTCAACTCACAAGATAATGGCTTTTGTGAGATCAACAAAGGCAATGCCCAACTGCTCTCTCAACGCTCTTCACTTCTCCTGTAGCTGACACATAGTGAAAACTTTATATATGATTGGGTACTCTGGTGCTGCAATGGGACTAAGAGTAGACTGTGTCACCCAGTTTCTGCAGTCTGTTCAAAGCAATGCTTGCTAAGAGTAAGCTGACAATGCCCAGAAAGAAGATGCTCCTGAAGTTGTCACAGTGGCTCCTCTCGTCTCTATGTATGTCCCACGTGATGATGTTTCTGTCTCTCGTGCCCTTTGGGACTTAGGGACTGGATGGAGCCATGTTAAGGCTTCTCAACCCTTATTTGTATATGTTTGCTCCCAAATGTTTGTTGCTTTGGATGTCAGTCAACGTCAAGTGAAATTTAATGGAAAGTTGAACCCATTTGTACAGTGCGTAAGGTAGCATAGTCTTTGTACAGTAATGCTGCAAGTTGTGTCAGGGCTAATGATTCATTCAGTGAGAAATCTAATGTACATTTTTATGTACATTAGGGTTTGTTTCTTAGTCCTTTGCTGTTTATTCTATTTTAAGAAGCATTTTCAATGATATTCAGAACAAGGAGTTCATAGGTGTTTTTGGATGTAGATGGTTTAGTTCTCAAAGCTATGGATGAATTAGTTGAACAGGTAGAAAATCGGAAGAAAAGACAAAAAGATAGAAGGTTGGAAGCCATTGCAATAAAAACGTAAGCCATGTTCGGCAGCCCTGAAACTGAGAGTGGCCTTCATGATCGACAATGGCCTTATAAAATCTGCAGGAAAGGATTTGGTAGTAGCCCACTTTTTCGCCAGGTTTGTAGGCACTGGTAACATATAAAAGGGCATCGGTACAGCAGGAAGGCAACAAGCTGATATTCAGTTTGTATGTAAGCATTGTAAAGGTGAGACGATGGACAACATAGTATTCCAGCATTGATAATGTATAGCGGTGTTTCATTAGGGATAGGTGAGAGCTTCTGTTACGTAGGTGATGCATTGGATAATGAAGGGAGTGTCAAAAGAAGTGTTATCTATAGCCGTTAGTAGATCTCATTTAATCCATGCTTATATGGAAAACTGTTGTTAAATGGAAAACGATGATGAAAATCTCCCTTATTTTGCACTGGTCCTACTCACCATGATCATTTGACATCCTTTTCGATACTTGCACGGAATGGATGTTTTTCTCTGAAAGCTCCTTTCCAGGTCTCTTATTGTTGAGCAACTTTCTTTTGCAATCCTTTTGTCTTGAGATCCCATCTGATTATCTGGTTCCTGGTCCTACAAGGTTCCACTCGCCCCTCTAGTTCCATCAAACTCTATTAACCTACAGCTGCTGACTAGATTTGTACTGTCCATTCCTTCCAGCTATCACAGGTATACATAGGTATGTACTATGGTGTGTTGCCACACACACTCAGTAGTCCTTATGTATCGTATTTTACCACGCTCATTTACCACCGCTAAAATTAATTAGCAAAGAAATAAAATGGGAAAAGGTACATATATAGTATCTTTTTATTTTATGTCAAGATCAATTTAGTCATTAATTTTATTGTATAAAGGGGAATCAAATCTATCTAAGTTGATTTATGTGATTAACGTATTGCTATAAGAGGGTGTACCCGCTTGAAACTTACTTTTTATACTCGTCCTAGTTACACAGCAAGTTAAAATGCGCATTGTTAAAGAATATTATTCACATGACAAAGAACTTGTGTCTGTTGTGAATTTTCTACCAAATAATATTATCTGTTGTAGGTGCCATTCCATGACTTTGGCGGCAAAGAAAACCAACCAAGGACAGTACGACCACCACTGAGCAACTATGTGGACTTGTCACCATTACAAGAGCATGACAAGTCGACGACATCTGAAGCAGTGTCACAAGATTCTGTTTTAAATTCAACTACTGAATCACAAAGTCAAGTTAGGAGAAAAGTAGCAAGGTTAGAAATCAAGTTTGTAACACTTCTACTGTAATGATCAGCATAGAAAGATAAATGCACGTTTGTTTATATGCAACATAAATTTTCATTTGAGGTAGGCGGTTGCTTACTTTTTTAAGGATTTCAGGCTCATTTGTTGCTTAGTTGTTATTGTTTTAATGCATAGTTATAAAATATACCATATGTAACTCTTACTAAAGAAAAAAGGGTTAAAAAGCACTTACTTATTTAAAAATATCCCATTTGAAATTGTGTTGCTTGACAATCTGAGGCTAGCTTGTTGCTTATTTGTTGCTTAATTTTTCACGAAATCTCAGGCTTATAAAGTGTTGCTTATAATCAAAGCGTGTGGATGGACGGACGGACGGACGGACTGACGGATGGATGGATGGATGGATGGATGGATGGATGGATGGATGGATGGATGGATGGATGGATGGATTGATTGATGGATTGATTGATGGATTGATGGATGGATGGATGGATGGATGGATGGATGGATGGATGGATGGATGGATGGATGGACGGGTGGACGGATGGACGGATGGACGGATGGATGGGTGGATGGATAGAGGGATGGGTGGATGGATAGAGGGATGTATGGATAGATGGATGGATAAATAGACCTTTACTTTAAATGTTTACAATGACTTTTAACCCACTACAGGAAAAGAAATGGAAAGACTACCTTGGAACCCTGTTCCTCTAGCCGACGTGCAGTAAAGGGACTGAACTCCAATAATCTGTACATGTCTGGTTGGAGTCGTGTATGTATTTTGTAAGGGATTAAATGCCAGTATCATCATTATCGAACCAGACCCAGTGCCTTCTGACAGGAACTTCGGGACTTAAGTAAAAGAATTGTGGGCGGGATCTCTGAGATTTTCCAAGGCGCCTACATGCATGATGTGAAGCAAAAATAACAGGTTTTCTTTCAAGAGAATTAGAGGACATGGCCATGCAGCTGCCTATGATCAGAGAGTTGGCAAATTCTACGACAGTATGTTTCAACCGCAGTAATTTAGCACACTAATGTACCATGGAAGATTGACAGGGGTGCCTCGTATAAGGTTTCCAAATTCACATAATTTACCTGAGAAGAAATAATCTGTTTTCTGGCAGTGCTTTATTGCTGCTGAAAAACGAAAATCAAATGGTAAACGGTAAATGTTCACAGTTTGACACAGTCCGTTGAGAGGTGGAACGTTTTGATCATCCTCGTAAATTTCCTCTATATTTGGGGTATCAATGGAAACAAGACATTAACCAAAGAAACTCTGGCCGCTTTTCAGCCGCACTACGCAGCCACGCAGCCAGTCAAATATTTGTGAGGGGGGGGGGGGGGGGAACTTAAGACAAAACCTCTTGTCTTCCCAACTTCCTTTTAAGCCAGCCCACCATGATTTTATTGACTGGAAAAAATATGAATTTTTATAGTCCCTAGAAGGCTCAAAATTGCATTTGAGAGACCTAGACTTCTCATCTTTCTTTCTTCTAATTTCTTCTAAGGATTTTTCGCGGGGGTGGGGGGAGCAAACGTGGGCAAGTTTTGCCTATTGGGCGGGCACTGCCCCCCCCCCTTTGGCTGCGTGCCTTGCTCTACGTTAGAAGTGGCTTGTTCATTAAACTAGTGCGTGTTGTGCCACAGTATCTATAAAATCAAATACATTTCCGAGCCTCGAGATGGTTAAAGACGATTGTTAAGGATGAATTAGGTGTTACTGCCATGTGCTGCACCTTACTCCCTAATGACATAAAAGTCAATAGAATGCCAATTCTTAAATCTGGGACGTAAAATTTAGCGTCTTGGCTTATGCGAAAATACCAACAACGGAAGCTGTTTCAATTTCAAATTGGAGCATCTTGTTTGCCTTACTGAGTTCATAAAGATGCAGCGAGTCTTTCTGACATTACTAATTGCTAAGCGACACTTGTAGGACATAATTTGCATAATACACGTAGATTTGAACTCTACAATTTCTTAACACGGATCCTTTTCCGTGACATAATAACTAAGACGTTTAGCATGAGAGAATAACCTGCTTATCAAACTTGATACCGAACGTCAAAGGGACTGGACCCAACTCATTTGGAATTAACTTCAGGCTTTACTAAATTATTGCGTACAAATGATATTAATAGACTGCATACTTACTGTTTGTCGATTTATTCGTTCCAAGGGTCATGAAAGACAGCGCTAGAAAGAAAATCCCCAGACAGTCTGGACGTCACCTGAGAACTTTAAGCTCTTCTAAAACATACATGAAATAATATTTTAACCCAAAACGTATCTTGGATATTCATTCTGATACCTCCCATCAAGATAGCTACATTTTTTTACTCCGACGTGATTGGATGATGATATATAGAATGAAAGTCTCAACGGTGAAAACGTAGGACCACGAGGAAACTTGCCCAGTCCTTCACCGTTGCAACGTGCTGTGCTACCATTACACCATGGTCCCATACCATTGAGGCATAGGAATTTGAGATGTCATTTGGTTTGATTAACGTCACTACAAGTCTAACAGTCCCAGAGATAAGTACAAACATTTACGACCCTAAAGAAATTGTCAATGCCCCTTCTAAAAAACGCTTGAAGAGAAGTTCGTAAGGCACCACTCAACTTTCCTTAAAAAAACAAGTTTACATTTTACGTCTTATAAAATACAAATATTTTCCTGTACAAAATTGCTTTCATCTAGGTCAGTTTTTAGTAATCTGTGATAACTAATTTAATGTACCATTTTGACAGATATAAATCCAAATAAAAACACGTCTGTTCTCTTCAATATATTTTTAGATAAAGTAGTGTATACCAAGGCATTCATAATTCCAACTTCTGTATACATTTACCGTTAATAAACTATAAAATCTGAATTCTGAAAGCCATAGAAGCATATATACGGAAAATGTGCCAATATTCTCCGATCCTCTGGTTAAACAAGTTTCATATTT
>JAAAKM020006971.1:118590678-118609704 GCA_010016025.2 Alatinidae sp. Z8VKAUB7J3
CCTATTTTTAATGACTTGGTTAACTTTCATGCCTTCTAATACCGCTGGTCAAAATATGTACGCTTTTATGTTTTGCAGGAAATAAGAATAAAAAATTTACATGTAGCGAGTCAATTTGAAAAATCTTTGACAACAAGACAACTTCATACAAGTACTAATGAAAAACTCTCTCGTTCTGTTTTTTATAAGATTACATCTTTATATGTTTGTTTTGATAAAGGCATTTATAAGAAATTGCATGATATTAAAGAATTACAGATTTAGCAACATCTTAACGAATAGAAACAGGCATATACATGGCTTGTAACGTAATTTCTAAGCTTAATTACTAACACAATTATCTAAAGGTTTGTTGGACATTTGTCAAAGCCCGATCCTAGATCTTCCAAGAAGACACGGAAATTATCTTATCTTAGGGGTTTCAAAAAGCACTGCTAGGAGGTCATGGTACGAGAAAAATGGTACAATATTAAAAGATACACTTGGGGAAAATTATGTCTTTGTTAAAATTTCCTTAATAATTTTGTGCTATCTAAAAGTTGGCTAATTTTAAGGTACCTTTGTACAAACAAGAATTAATATGATTTGGGTAGTAGAGCGTGTCTTTCATAGCATCTGGCAAGTTTAGTGAAGCGATACTCCAGGATATCTTCCTGCCTAGTGATATGAAATATCGTCTGCTGGTAAGGCACGACAAAAATTTTTACCGACTACATTGCACATAGTTTCACTTCAGATGTAAAATCCTAGCTAGCTTTTAGAGTTTTGGAACGTATGGAACCCAGGTAAGGATATTTACATGTTGCTAAATTAACACTTTGTTCTTTGTTATTCCTGGTGTGGAGAGAAAATCTGAAGAGTACGTGTGTACGATGCGTCCGAATAAATTTTGAAGAGTGCATGGCAACAATCTGCTTTTGTACTTATTGGTGAAAAAAAATGTTTGATAAATGTTTAACTGATAGATGTAAGGTGAAACGATCTGCCTCGTTAGGATATCTTGTACCATAGCTACTCATCCTTCGCGAAGCTGGTGGCGGACCTTGAAGAAACGGGGTACGCTTGATTTTGGTTAAATTGCAAGAAGTAAATAACTACAGTTAAAAGGAAAGACGTCGCTAGTTACATACAAAAGTTAAATTATTCAGCAGTATATTATTAGGAACGAGAGAAGGTTATGAATAAAGAGCGGGACATTGAGGGTCCACAAAACTACTGTTGTGCAAATTTTCTGAGGAAACACAAACTAGTGCTCCAGAAAAACACACTTGTTAGGCGTTGCTTCGTTCTAGCGGGTTAATTGTAGTTCTAGCTCAGGAATTGCAAAAGCATCATTTAAAACTTTTACTTACCCATGTTTTTCTTACTTTTTGTGCTCCTGACGACATATGGTAGGCACGAAAGTATGCGAAAATGATAAAATCCTACCTCGAAGAAACAAAAATTACTCTCAAATCCCCATTCATGAATTTAATTTGTAAACAAGGCAGCAAAGTTCGAACAAAAAAGACCGAGTGTAAACGATATCTGATGCGTCCCCCCGTTTAGGAAACGTCTTCAGAAAAAGAATACAATTAAAAACATGTAACTTGAAAAACAAAATTTCGTTATCCAAAGATGTGTAAAGAACTATATATGTAATAGAAACGTAATTAGATACAATCGATACATATAAAACTTTCGGTAAATGCTGACATTGCAACACTGCAATTACGTAAAATTGTAAATTAAATACTTTGAACTGTTACATCGTAAGCTGGACGGGGGTTGTACCAAACACCAAGCTTCGTTCTATTGCATGGTTGGTATTTTTATTTCTGCTTCAAAATGTCGTCCAAAATGGCCGGTTCCGGATCATTAGTGTTTCTTCTGGAGAAATATCCTTGATTTTCTATCATTCCTCGGTTCATCACGGCCATCTTAATGCTTTGACGTACAAAAAGGCTAGTAGATAACGGTAAGTAAATATTTGAATAGAATCTATTGTGTTTATTGTCATAAATCATGCAGTTTAACCGAAATCGAACGTACCACGTTCCTTAAAAGCCGGCAACATTGCACAGCCTTGGAGTCTGTTGCATAGACCACTGGGGTTTTTTTCTCTCTCCTTTTTCAGTCATTATGTAATTCTATCTGACTTCCATGTATATGGATCAGCGACCTGTAAATTGATACACACTTTCATTGTGACTTCAGAAAAGTCGATGATTGTGATGATTTTACTTGTTCATGTTAGTTTCACTGCCGAGATCCACCATCCTTGTGTAGCATGGATAACTGTGTTATACGATATCCTAAAGAGGATGATTGTAGTTAAACACATCTATATATATCAAATTAACATCGATAATTAAATTTTGGTTACCAATAAGTAGATTGGGAATACGAACTTTTCCGAAGTCATTCGGATACTTCGTACATTTGTGCACCACACGCCATTGTGTTTGTGATGATTTTAGTTCTTCGTGCTAGTTTCGTTGCCGAGATTCATCAGCCTTGCCATAAAATAGGTAGCTGTGGTGTAAGATATTGAATGGAGGATTATTGTTAACCATAACCGTTCAATATCTTAAGATTTTTAGAAATGGCTGGTTCTGGTGGCTTTAAAAACAGGCCAGTCCTATCACCCTCTTCTATGATGTTTCTAGTCGTATCATGTAGGTCACAGGTCCAGATGAAACATCCATATGATAGATGTTCATGGACGAGATATTCATGTCCTTATATTTCACAAGTTTTAGTTTTCGCTACAATACCTAACAGCCAAATATCTCGAAAAGGTTTCTGACATAGCTTTCCCATTGCAGTGTCTGGTCAATCCCAAAACGTTGGTACCTTTGACTGTAGTATCATTTCTGTTCCAAAATAAAGTGGAGAGAATGGCATACAGTGATTTTGTTTGGTCTTCTGAGGAGAGAGGTATCGTTAGGTAATATTCGGTTTCAATTTGTTACAGAATTATTCGTTATATATTTTTAAGAACTCCAAGTTCCATTTCCGTGAAGAAATTTTTTACATTTGCTCCTTTAATAAAGTAATAAAATATGAGTATATCTGCAAATAAAACTATTTCTAGCTTAGTTGATGGCAGGTATCGACCATCCATCTCAATCAAAAATAATCGCCTAGGAATGCTCCTACGAAAATGATACGTATGGGAAAGCCCTTCGCTACTTATCACCTGCTTCCCTTTTTCTAAGGTAGTATTCTTTGCTGTATAATGCTCTATTTTGTAGTCAATATAATGGCAATTTCGACAAAAGGATGTTATGATCAGTCTTACTAAACGTTAAATGCAAAGCACCAAAGAATAAAATTCATGAAACTGCACAAATTTTGTACATTAAATTAGTTTAACTTAGCCTATGGTTACTATGCTTTTTCAAAATAGATTTTTGGATCTAATAGTTTGTTTGTGGAACAAAACAAGGATATTGGACGAAATAGCTGACTGGCTTCTCTCTAAAATACAGTTACGTATACTCTTTCACACATTCCATATTGGTCATTTTGACGTTAGTACTCTGAGGAGTGTCAGACGAAAAAAAAGTTTTTCCTTACACAATGTTTTCGCTATTTCGTGCAATATTTTTGGATCTGTGGTATCAAATACTTTGAATGGTGTATGGCCCCTTTAGCTACTTCGTTTCGGACTATGGCATTGTCGATTTTTTTATTCATGTATGTCATCAGGGGCGGTGGCAACGAATTGCTTCACGGTCTTTGGCAAGGAATGGAAATAGTTTCTGTTCTCATTGACGATAGATCGTTCCCATAATTCGCGAGAGGCGGAGCTGCCGGTAGGTTGAGCCTGCGTCATGGCTTGCTTCTTGCCTATAGACTAAATTGAGGGATGTTGCCCTTGGACGCCCCAGCTGCCATTTATGTATCCTGTTTCGTTATTTTTTTGCTTTCTAGGAAGGTTTCGGGCCCACTGCTTATCAGGGGACTGATTGAGAGATTGCCACTTAATCAAAAGTGGGGGGGGGGGGGGGGGGGGGAAAGGCGCGAGACCGGAAAGGGATGTTGAGGTTTACAGAAAAGTTTCCGTTTTTTATTCCAATCAATAATCAGACACGTCTTTACATCTTTTGACATAATTTTTTGACAAATGACTTTCTTTACCTTTAGGGCACAAACAAGATATTGCTAAGGCGATTTGAATCATTTGAGTGCTTATTTAGTTGTTGGATCTTTAGAACCCGTAAACCATCTTGTACCATTACAATACGAAGTCTTTCTTACAATCAAATACAAAACAATACAGATATTTGAAGTTAATAATGACTTCCTTAATGTTGCGGTACTTCGCATATTTTATGATGTGGATAAGATACTGTGTTGCACTATTTCTTACCAAATATAAGTAAAATAGAAATGAATTATATGCTAATACAGGGGTTATATATGTCTTATTTATCATTGCATATTTTTTCCTGAATAACACCAAGACCACAGTTATGTTAATTGGTATTTAAAGAAAATCTTAGGACAGTTAGACGCATCACAGTTCAAGCTTGTGTTAGGTATGAAAAGATCGAGGGCGTTAAATGTCTATTATGGTTTATGCTGTCATTCACGTCAGACCATATGGACAATACTTTCTGAAAACTCTGTAAATGTCTTGGTACTCTAATAAAGACAAAAAACTTTCCTCCCTGGCTTGTTCTTTGTTAAATTATGGAGATGTAATATGGGAAGACCAAAATAGCCTAAAATAATCTAATTCGATGACAAGCAAACATATTCTGCAAAACCAAGCTGATGATCTTCCATCATGCTGTACACTGTTAGGTCACTTATGCCTTTGTGGCATATAATTTATGCAATATAAGTACGCGTACAATCTTCCATTGTTACTCCAACCTTTTAAAGTGTAAAATGATTAGTTCCTTTTGCCCCTTAAGTCACTTACACTATATGGACGTGTGCACAGACTTTTGCTAGTCCTAACTACAAATTGTCTATAGCAATGATTATGCTACCAACCTGTAAAGACAGGAACATTTTGCTATTAAACGTAAAAAGCAACGTCATTGTCGCTAATTTTAGAGGCGTAAATTTTTATTCTATCTAGCCTGTAAAATGTTATTTTTAGAGTATTATTAAGTAAATTAATTGTTCTATTTTTAGGACTCTTTCGACATTACTATTCCAATGCGCTTTCTTAAAAATACATTAAATAAAACGATAGATAAATGATCAACTGATTTAAACGCAGCAACTTCACTGTTGTTTCTAACAAAGGAAGCACTTTAAATGGCATTTTTTGTGTAATTATAAGTAATTTAAAATGTGAAAAACCTTTGCTACAGTTCTTTAAACGTTTTAGTTACAGATGTTTTGCATTACATACTTTTTAGAAAGTTTTTCTGACTGCTCAACATCAGTTTCTGGAAATGAGTTGGTGCTGTCACCCGCGTGAAATTAAGTATCCTCAGGATATCCCAGTTGATAAGCAATTAAGACGTTTTATATTTTAAAGACTCATTTCAGGGGCAAATTAGCTATACCTCTTGAGTGCAATGACATAGGATGGTTTTACGTCTTGGTGGTTTTCCGTCTTGGTGGTTTTCCATCTTGGTTGGAGCTAACGGTAAGTACATTGTTTAAGGATATGAAGAAGCTAGCAGTCGAAATGCAACCCAAAATGCTTTGTTCTCGCAATAAGACAGAAATCGTTTGTAGCATATCGGCGTCTCAGTAAGTACACGTCGGTGCTACCTTCACTGTTAGTGGTAGATATACATTAACATAATGATGTTAGACGTTTGTTTCATTTATTTTCTATTTCTTGTTTTATGTTAGGAACGTCTGAAAGCCAGACAAGTAACAGCAGGGACTAGAGAGGAGCCCTGATGGTGGTTTGGAGGCAAAGCTCCCTAAATTTTAGCTTTTTGGATGAAATTTATTTTGTGGGAATAATATTTCTTATTAATCTTAAGTTAACAAGTACACTTGCACTGCAATAATAAATGTATTTAAGACGAAAGCAAAGCAAAGCCCAATTCAGGTTAAGAGAGTTAAATATAACCTTGCTGAAGTTATAAATTCTGGCATTTGGGGATAAAATCAGTAAATTATTACCAAGAAAACAAACACAAAGAGGATAAGGTTTCTGATAAACTAAAGATTACGCAATTCAAACTTTACTTTGCAGTGTACAAGTCATAAGTATCATTTGAAAGTTACGATTTTAAGGTAAAAGTAAACAGGCTCTCTTAATGCTTGAAAAATTCAAACAATTTGTTCAGATAAATCTTTCCTTCAATAATGCGTTCCCTTTTTCTTTTCAGGAGATTCTCGCGTCTATTAGTCGACACAGTAGCCCTTAAGTAATTATTATTGTATTTAAATAATTATTACAAAGTAGTTATTATTTTGACTTTACAGTGCACTCACTCGGACGAAGTCAACGTCAGCAGCAAGGTGGCAATGGCATTTCTAATCTGTAACAATTCAGATACATGTTCTACCTAATTTACTTCACTAAAGACACTCTTCAAGAATGGAGTTTAATTTAACATGGAAATATGGAGTTTAAATTTATTATTGTTTTCATTGAGGTCCAAAGCATGTTGATTATACTCTTACTTTTTTTCATTGCACTTCTTAAACTTCGAAACAAGAAATTGCTGGCCAATTACAAATAGACTACATCTTTTTTAATGCTTTATGTACACTTTATTTTGCTAAATCTGTTAGTAGAAGGCAATTGCTTAACTCCATATTTCACGGGTCTGTTTAAAGAAACACTGACTTAAATTACTTACTCCTTTCTTCGCTTAAAAGGAACGGAACTTTCTCCTGAAATTCTGAGCCATCTAGAAAAGGATCAAAATGCACAGCTATTGCTTTGAGGACTGCTTTGCTATCACTAAAATCCAGCGGGGATTCACGGTTATTATTGACCAACACCGTTTAATCTTGACTGATGAAACTGGCATCAATTGCCTGGGCGATACGTGTGTAGGTGGATGCATTGGCAAGTAATGCCTCAAATTCTTCAACTTTGCCAAGAAATTGCAGTGTCGCTAGAAATCATTGATTAAAAATCTGATATATACTTTCCTATTATAACGAATAGAGTATGATGCGGTAAACTAATGAAGTCAATCTAACATATTAGTAGCTACGTTGTTGTTTAGAAAACTTCTTGAGCATTGCTGAATGCAAAGGTTATACATTGAAATCGCCATGTCGCATCCCATCGCATACTTTCTATAGATAGAATTAGTACTTAGGTTACACAAGGTACCAATAACTTCATTTCGACTCATGCGAGAAAAGTAGTTTACATTGCAAGAATGCATAATCTTCAAATATGTTGATGGTAAATAATAATTGATTTCAGCAATGAAACAAGACAAATTATGACAATTCACTTTTGTTATTTTTGCAATGCACATGAAGAGGTATATGTGTATGCATATGAAGTAACACTTTTAATGCAATCAAGCACTTGAATACATAAGTAACAAAAAAATTAAAGAAAGACAGCATCAGGACCAAATTGCTCACTAAATCAACATATTTATAAGCAGATCCAAATTGAGTTTCTAAATATAATCCATTCATGTATGTCCATTATTTGCAAGCCCAATTATATTTGTAGAGTGATTAACTTGTTTGATATTACTCTAATTACATCCAGAATTGGTCACTTAACAAACCAAAAACCGTGTATATCACGTATTTCTAACCATCTCCCTTCTCAAACGTTTTATCTATCATAACTGTGATTATAGTTTCAGATATATACGTTTCAGATAAACGAATAATTTTGCAGTTCACTGGGTCTGCATGCTCGTACATAATTTAAGAATATTTAAGATATTATATTAAGAAATGTATTAAAAAATTGTCTGTTTTCCTTCTCGAGTTAGCCACCGCATGAGGTTGTATGAAGATTTGGCTGGACAGACCACAGAAACGAATCGCATCTTCAGCTCTCCCATCGACATACCAATAATTTTGAGTACTCTGTGTAAAGGTGTCCGATTCCTTAGCATCGAAAGACTGAGGATATTTCTACACTGTCTGCCAAGTGACGAGTAGCCATAGCTCAACTTTGTTACACCTTGCGTTGACAGGCTTTTGAATTTCATTTCAGAGGAGTCGTATTGCCTCAAAATAGTGAAAAGCCTTCTCTTACTTTATCTTTAATTTCACAAGTCGAGTTCTTTTACCTTTTATGCAATTATTTGATTGTACTTTTCTTATTGGCGTTTTTAGTCAACCATATTCAGTTTTATAAAAAGGAAAATTTTTTAAAATCTCTTTTTTTTGGGGGGGGGGGCAAATTCAAAGTTTTGTGGCACTGCTCCCTTACGCCCACCCATGGCGAGAGGCCTGCATCAGGGATTAGTCTTAAGATAGGCCTCATTAAAATCTTACATACATTAAAAGACATTAGAAAGATCTGTTTGTCGGAAGTGTTACAAGAGTTGTTTGAAGGTTGCAATTTCGCACAATCTTGAAAAGAAGAGAACAGGCGTACTGCTATGAGAACATTTTGGTTGACGTCATACGAAGCGACATCTCTGATCAGTAAGAGTATCTACATGACAGTGATACAGATTACGTCTGGGCATCTAACATGTCAATCGCGGAAGAAAAAGTTGCTTTGAAATGCGGCATTTAAGAAAAGCATTGAATATATAGGCATGGCCCAATGAGGGAATAAATTTTTGTCGCGTTAACTTTTACTTACCTGTGTAAGACTTAAGGCGACACTTAAGGCGTTTTATTTCATATCTTATTAAATCAATTCTTAGCTTTTACTGAGTTTATCCAGCCAAGCTAACCTGAAACAGGCAGTTATAACCATTCAACTTTAGTCTGTTTTTTGAATAACACTGACTTCTTAAATCTTGCTTTTAATTTGAAGCAATGCGTCAATTTTGTTTCCTCAACACCGTACCATTTACAGAGTGGCCTGTGCATTAAATACTCTCCTGCGTCTAACTGTAGGTGGTTATAAGAGAGGGGTTATAATTTTCTCCGAGCAGAGGAGCCGATGAGTAAACAACTTTGAATATTCTCCAAGAATAGTTGCGTCCTTGCACTTAAAAAGAGTTAAAAATACTGTTAAAGTACTTTGTAGACATCTCGGGTTGGCCTCGTAAATTAAAAGACCAAACTAGGAATTTTACGCCTCTCCTATAATCAAACACTGGCAAATACATAATGATAGAATTAGCCAGTTTCTGCACCATGTACTTCTCCTTAACATATTGATAATGCGATAACAATAACTATGTTCACACTGCTGCTTGAAACCGTTTTCTAGTCAGTTTTGAAAACGGTATCAGTTCCTAAATCAATTCACACGTGTCAAAATCGTTCTGATAAGGATCGTTTATTAAGGAGAAGGTTCCAACACAGTTATAAACTAGACCAGTTACGAGTAGGCGGAGCAGTACTCAGCATTTGATATTGCAAAAGTGAGACGTCTGATGTAGTATACGGGAAGAGTAAAGGCGAGGAAAGAAGAATCGGAAGCTAAGGTCCTACAGGGGTGATCAAAAAGTTATCTTTCTTCGGTATTGTATATTTTTGTAAATAAAGTGAAATTTAGGAAAAAGTAAAATATCTTGAGGCATTGAGAAGACATGTTTGAGGAGTTCATCAAAATGGTGGTAATATTGATATTAAAACGTTGACTCGGCCTGCACATACAATGACAGCAAAGACAGGGGGCAGGAAGTACCCCTCCTCCCCTGTTAACAACAATACATTGCATATACATCTACTAACTAGCAGGAATACGCGGATACTGATGCATAAAGAACACAAACTTTTACAGTGCTTTTTTGATTCTCATGCTGAAACTTTATTTTACTGAAAAAAATGTAATGAAAGGACCCCCTCCGTGTTCCGTTATCGGAGCTTGGAGTTTTTACGCATTGACCTTAGGTTCGGATTTGATCTAGCAGTGTAGGAGAAGAAGAGCGACATATAAACAAACAAACAAGAAAACAAACATACATACGGACACGCAGAGAGGTTGACGCTTTAATATAAGATAAGCACGGATAAATGAAATTTTCTCTTCTATCGATCCACTCGATGGTCAAGGCTTCGATTCCTGATCTAATCTCACGGTATTGTGGCCTTGAGAAAGGCGCTTTACTCTACACATCTACTGGAATGTAAGTATTCATATATTCAGTGCTTAGTCCCGAGTCAGTATAGACAACAAAGAATTATTTCTTGCCAAACATATTTAGAAATAGTATGTTTCCATGCATTTTGGCAGTCTAGTGATGATGGTGATGACTCTTGCTAGCATTCAGAGTTGTATTGCAACTGCCACTTTGTCATAAAACAAAGTGGATATAATAAAAAAAGAGTAAAAATCAAGAAAACTGAGGTTGGTGAGGGTTTTAGCAGTTGCATCCTTAGCACACGAAGGTGAGTCTTGGACAATGGATGCTGAATGGATGCTACATGGGAGAAGAGAAGATGTGCTTTCAATAAAAGTGTTACAGAAAATTTTTAACATTACCTGTAACAATTATAGTATAAATAAAAAGCTTTAAAGATATAATTATGCAGAAGTTGAAGAATTACGAAATTACTTAAACATATTATTGGTAGTGCAAAACATGAAGATACTATTTAGCAGGCAAATCATTTTCATCAAAAAGCTTTTCGCCGATTCTCATCAGTAAAGCGTCGCATTTAAAGTCCTAATAATAGAAAATTCCTGCCAGATCAGTAAATTCCTCCCCATAACACACACCATACAGTGTCGTGGTACACTGCTACTTCTGTAATATAAGACTTTTACAAAGAAAGGGCAGCAAAAGAAATAGTATTTATATCTTTTATTAATGTTAACAACCTCTTTGTATATTTGGCACAGTTAAACTTTGTAAAACCCATATAAATTTATGAGAAACGTATCATCAGCCTGCTCTTAACAAAATGAACATCATTTCTCTTGGGTTTGGAATAGAATGGGAGTTCCAATAAATGCATTGGGTGTCAGAAAGAAATCAATCATTCAAATATTTTCTTGAATCATGCTATAAACATGCGCGTCAGCTTGGCACTGAGTTTTCCTTCAGCCGTACAATTTAACTGGTCCTATCAATGTCGTGCTCCTTAGAATAGTATGGGCATCTTTCGAATATGATGTTTGCAGCCAGTTCTCATGTTACACCGCTAGCAGCCATTGGATTTTCCTCTGAGCATTAGACGGGAATCTGTAGGTAGAAGTAGAGAAAACAATGACACAAAGCTGTAATAATTCATACAAATGCAAGAAAACTGATGTTCCGAACGGTTGGCTATTGAGGCCACAAAAAACCTATGAACGTAAAACATAAGCTAGAAGCACTACTCAAATTCTACACTTCAAGGTGTACTGCAGTAGGCAGCAGATAAAATACTAGTCTCAGATAATTTGCTACCAATGGCAAAGGTGTTTTACGAGTATTCATCACCGACAACTCCATCAAAGAAAATGGCAATCGATCGCCAAAATATGGACTTACCCATGAAAAGTTTGGGAAACTTCAGCTTTGCTACCGATTCTTCGTCACCACTGCCTTCACTGTCACTTCAAACTATTTTGGAGGGAGTTCCATACTTTCTTTACTTCATACACCAAAAAGTACAACACTGAGTTCTTCGTTGAGCCATTTTCACTGATCTTTGACTTGGGT
Source organism: Alatinidae sp. Z8VKAUB7J3 (assembly GCA_010016025.2). Taxonomy (NCBI): domain Eukaryota; kingdom Metazoa; phylum Cnidaria; class Cubozoa; order Carybdeida; family Alatinidae; species Alatinidae sp. Z8VKAUB7J3. Next base: position 118,602,354 of record JAAAKM020006971.1, read on the forward strand.
ACATCCAACATGGCGACGGCCAGTTCTGGTCGACTGCAATTATCTGTGCTCAAGTACAATAGATTGCTCGATCCAGCCTTTTTTAGAGATCAGTGAGTAAAATCCGTCGCTAGGTCTGAGAGGAGGAGCAAACAAGGAGATCGTTTTACTTTACTTCTGCTGATTCACATGCCCGATCCAGTCACTGCAAGCACAAATAACTAAAACGGAGCATTTCACGTCAGAATTTCGTTGACGGGGGTTTACATCCATCTTGATGATTGTTACACTTCGGTCTACAGACTTCAAAAAGTAATTATCACGCCCAAGATACAACCCCCGGCGCCGTGCTTGCTGTGGAACCTGATCTCCCCTTGGTATAAAATATCTGTCAAAATTTGCACCGTCAGAATTTCCGCCTCAGAACAAAAGAGGCGCCAGCAATTCAAGTGGTAGTCGGAAACCAACGGAGAAAACTCGTTGGAAAATAACAAAATTTGTTGTTACTTTACGACGACTTTTGCTTCGGCATATGTCAATCAAATTTTAACTTTCACAGCCAAGTAGTAGCGTTCGCATGCAAGTAAACCTGCCTTTAACATACCAAAGGCCTGCCTGGCGACGGGTTTTACTTGTTGGTGAACCAGGCTTAATAGATAGTGGTTTTCCTTCCGTTTTGGAGTGTGGCGCCGCCTATAAGAGATAACGTCAGACCCTTGGCGTGGAAGTGTGAAAGAAATTACTACTACTGCGAATTATCCGACGTTTTTAAACATACATTAATAAAATAAACTTTAAAATTTTAATCTGCTGTCCTCAAAGCTTACTCCTTTCCTTCCACGGTAACTTAAACCTATGTGCAGTTGGAAACAGCATGCTAGTTGTTTAGTACATACGAAACACGTAGGACATCAACAAACATAAGCGGCCCTCAGAGGTGCCCTGTAGTGTACGTGATATCTTAGAGGACATACGTGCCTTTGAAACAAACAGAGCCACAACGGGAAACCCTAACTAACTTTCATAACCTCATCTGTGGAGTGAGAGGGATTGCAAGTCTGCAGAAACAATGAGACTTTGTACCATAGTATTTTAGTTCTCAATAAATGTAGACAGAGATTTGTAAGAAGTTGGAGTAGTCTTCGGGCATAAGTAAGGACTGTGTAACATTTTCCAGGACATTCAAAAGTTTCACCCTCACAGCAATTTTAACATGACTTGAAATGCCCTTGAATAACCTGTAGTTGGGCTTTCTTAAAAAAGTATGCTGGAAAAGTCCTGGAGTTTTACACAATATTTGCACCATTCCATTAATTTTCAGATTTTTGTGAAATGTGTTGCCACCACGTTGTCTTGCAGGATATACTTCAGATTGCCTCCTTGTCTATAAACGTATTTCTAGGTTTAATTTCTATAAGAACTCTATAATTGCAATCAGAAGGTATTATTGCTCTCTGACAGACTTGTAAATTAGTCTATCTAGGGTTTCCAACAGAATATTACCATCTTCAATCACATTGAAAATTATGTTGACTTGAGTTTTTTATTAGTACTGGGTCTGAGCCAAAATTGATTACCCTATAAGAAAAGTCTTGGAAAGACCAGGGGTTGTTAATTTTTTTTAAAAAATGCTGAAAATTGTCTAGAAAATTCCTGCGAAGTCCTGTATTTTCAGTTAACTTTTCAGCGGCTACTTCTGCATAAACTCAGGGTCGGACAGCATCTTTTTTCAACACCCGAATCATCAGCTACGCTAAAGAGAATCGAACTACTCTCCAGCACCTAATTATAGAAGGGGGCCAATAAATCAGGGAAAGAGGTAGACGCATCAGTGATACTTTGTATAGTATAGTTTGGAGAGCAGGAGAAATCAGTAAATTATCCTAAATTAGAGGAAGGGCGGTGTGGAAGTAGAAAAGGTACTGTAGATAAAAGTTTGAGTCAAGAAAAAATTCTGAGGGAGGAAGCAAATAATGGAAAAAGGAGAGATATTAGGACTTGTCAATTATACTTTATTTATGTTGTTCAAGCACAGCATTTCTGGAGAAGTGCTGTTTAAATCAAGTAGTCTTGGGTTTAATTGCTGAGTTTTCCTCTGATACTTTTCTTAAATATAAATATTTGCTGAAGTATTTACTGAAAGAATCGCTTCATAATTTGTGTGCTTGACTTTTTGTCTGAGCTTATTCCTGATTAATTTGATGACTCTTTGACCCTTGATATTTTTTTGATTTCTTGGATCTTTTTTATCAACTTTTAGACTTTTTTACTTTTTTCGCTTTTGAAGGATGTACCACTCTTCAAAGTAGTCTAGTAATTTACAAAATCGATTAGTAAATTAGCAGAGGAGGTAATTGGACTTTGTATCAAACGATTGGGAAACCGCTGTATAATTTATGTTTGACATTATTTCCGACTTCATTTCTGACTCATCAACTTTTTGCCGTCATTTAAAATTTTTAGACTTGTTAAATCTTTATGTTGACTTTCAGATTTTTTTACTTTTTGAAACTTGGCTTGTTTATTGGAAATTAGTGGCTGCTTTTGAGTTCGATCATTTGATGGGTGAAATGGGTCGGTGCAGCATAAACGTCGTTGAGAGCGAGGGGCTAATAACCTCAAAAAACCTGTACGAGATTATTAAGATGGTTTATGTTTAAATCAGGTTGTTAATGATTATTTAAGATTATAAAAGATTATTTGAGATTATAAATTATTGAGATTATTTGAGGTTAAATAAGATAGTTAAAGATTAATCGCGATTATAAAAGATTATTTAAGGTGATGAATTATTAAGGATGATTTGAGATTATAAATTAAGATTATTAAAAGATTAAGAAACTATTTCTGTGATTGTAGAGATTACTTTGGAAGTATTCTGGGGCTAATTCAAAGTATAGACGTCATTAATTTTATTGTTCCTCGGTTTACAACAGTGATTGCCCAACTTTTAGTGCCACCGCCCCCTTGTATGCTGATGCACATGCTTACCCGGTACCACCCACTGTGGAAACAAATGGTTTACAATAAACTTTGTATCTCCATGTGTTCCCTAAGCCCTTACCTTCTATAAGAACCGTACACATTTTACTTACAATCCCTGTTTAAAGTCAAATCGTCAATTTAGATTTCATATGAGTAGAACAGACGTTTATCAATGTAATCAATCAATCGAATGTGTGACTTCCTTTGACTTTTGTCCATAATACTAATTCTTCAAGTGTTTTCTTTACTGCAAGTTTTTAAATCTGTTTTCAAAAGGGCCGCATCTGAAGTGAAGTCTACCTCACCACAAACGAAACGAAATTATGACGTTCTTTTATGTGCAGACTTCAAAACTCACCTGCGATATGAATAATAACATTTTTCTCGCCACAACGGAGTCTAGCAGTCACTCTTATCAGCTATGTGAAACTTTAGACAAGCGAGCCGTATAGTCGTACTCCATAACTAGTGTCCTTCTCATAAATAAAAACTAACCCAACATTGTTCTATATATCATGTTAAAATGCCCATAAACCTCCCAAGGTTTTAATTGATATTGTTCCTTATTTTGATGTGCCCAAGCTGTCATTCTCCTCTTGGAAAACACCCTTGTGGTTGAAAACCACTAAACAAAATCTTTACCCGAAGTTGCCGTTCATATCAATCATATATGTCAAGTTCCTATTAATTCAGTTTCGGACGTTGACCTGATGCAGGGATCAGCTCCTTTAGGATGATAAATTCTTGTACTCTTTGAGGCTAAATCTATCTGAGAAGAGAAATTGTCAGCGCTTTCAGCTGCAGATCCTAGAAAGGCGGCACCCTCCTACACCTTCAATCGATTTCACTTTGTAAGTTTTGCTAAAGATATTCTAGTCTGGTCGTTTGAATGGTTGTAGAATCTTTAGAAACGACAATTACAATGTTGATATTGGCAACTGAAACGGTGTTGTAGAGTATGGAAGTTCATGCAATCCATCTTGTCCAGTGTTGAAATAGGCGCTTTTTGAAGTAACCTCCATCCTCCGTTCGCCACCACCACCTACTAGCAATTCCTTGATCTGTAACTGGTACTTTAAAGGAGCTCTATGCTGCTAGAATGAAAGATAGAAGCCTGAAATTGTAACTGTTATTCTGTTGCCATTTCATTCGTTCTAATTTGAAAAATAGCTTTGATATCTATGTTATCGCATTACACTCTTACTTTTTAAGAACGTTTGGTATGACACCCTACATAAACGTCCTTGACATTTCCACGATTTCAGCATTTTAATTTCTTTCAAACTTTCGTAAATCTGATACCGAGACAAAATGGCAAATTTTATGAAGATCACTTGTAAAGAATTGCTATGAGAAAGGGATGGTAAAAGGCAATTAAAAATGTCAGTAACATGCCCCGCAAGATGATGTATGTCATGTTATGTCAGTAGCACCCTTGTCTAACAAGGACATTACTTCCATTCTGGTGTGTTGTATCACTTTCTACTCGTTTTGTAAAAACATGCGTCGGTGTGATAGTCATCATCTTTCGGCTGCTGAAGCTGGCGACCGCAAATTGTCCTCAAGCCTGTGAACGAGCATCGTATTAAGTGTGTCACCAATAATATGTTGGATGCACCTCAGGTAGCTTAAACTTGGTTTGCCAGGTTTCTTCTTCCCCGTGGGTTGGCTCGCAAAGGGCATGCTGGTAACCGGATTCCTGTTTATCCATCCTTAGCGCATGACCAAGGAAAGAGAGCAGCCTGTTTATCACTGTGTAAAAAATGCACCGGTATAATAATAAAGCTTTGCTTACATTTTCACCTATTATTCTTGCACATGTTAAAGGTACGTGACGTGAGTAGATGGTGACTAAGTGGTGACTTTGTGTTGGCTGGGTGTTAAAAACGTAGAATCATGAGGAATCGAGCCCCCGTCCTTCACTGTTGCAATTCTGCTAAGTATAAGTAAAATAGTTGCAGATAATAGAAAAACGGAGGAACTGGTCCCTCCCAAAATATCAGCCAAAAAAGGGTAGAAGTCCTATCTTTTGTACATAAACTCGTTTACTTGGAATAATTTTGTACCAATATACTAACATATATCCGCGTGCCGCACAATATTGGATACCTTAGAATAATAAATCTCATGACAGATATATCTTATGAATGGCTGGTATGAACCCCTATGCACCTCCACATTTTGAGACAGATAAGTACCCATGGTGGACGCAACGTGTATGCGTTGTCTACTTCCCCAAACCTTACTGGCACACATTTTACGTACCCCATAAATATGAAAGGCTGAAAGGCTGAATGGAACTTTGGATATCGACTCATATTTGCTGCTCAATTATGAAAAGCTTTACTGTAATTAGAAACTTCAAAATTAATGATACAAACCCCTTAATTGTAGCTCTCAATTAATTAAGCTATTTGAAATTTACAAGTTCTAAATAAGCATGACTCAGTGCTGGACCTCCACTGCTTTTCAAGTCAGTAGAGTGCGTGTAACAAAATCTGAGGTCTGTTCGAGGTCCTCCACTGCTTTTCAAGTCAGTAGAGTGCGTGTAACAAAATCCATTTGACCTGAGGGTCAGAGTTGAGTATAGAATGAGCTGAGTAGTATTGTTGTATTATGGAGTTATAGAATCTTTGAGTATAGACTTAATATAGGAATTTTTAAGTGCTTTGATCAGAATATATATCAAAAAGAACTAAGAAGAATGTGTCCTTCATAGATAGATTACAGCTCTGACACAATTCGATTTCTATGTTAATTACAACAGACCACGAGCAGCTTTAGCAGCCAAAATCAATACCTCATTTTCAGCGGTTAGAACATTTTTGAAAGCGTAAACAATTCGTATCATTGTCTTCAACAAAGAACAAATTTTCGTCAGCAAAAAATTATAAAATGGGGATGGAGGTTATAAACAGAGGAGTGCTGGAAAAAACTAGAAATGAACATTGCCAAACAAGTGACAATGTTTCGACCATGAGTTAAATAAAAAAGACCGTAACAACTGGGATGGCAATAGAGGGTTAAACTCTTTTAAATTTCCCGCCCGCCACCCAATTCTCCAGTCAAGTTTTAAACATCTATGGACTTTCCTTAAGCAGCGGCAATGTTAGTCCCAAATCAAAAGGGTTATTTCTCGAAAGTTGATTAGTGGTACAAAATTTGAATATTGCGTCGAGTAAGGGATTCGTAAAAAGAAATGAATTCATTATTTTTAACGTTTTAGCCACACACTCGTCACGGCAGAGCGAAGACACGGTTTTAGCTAAAGCCCGATTTCCTTTTCATTTTGCCACTTTAGAAGTCTTTTTCATCAAAACAAACAAGCCTTTGCAATGTAAACTAACAGAATATATTTACAACTTACGAGTTTTTCAATACAAGTGATAGAAAATGTGGTATTCACGTGTGTGATATTTTTTAGCGTTTATTTTATTCCTCTCGCTTTCTATAAATTTTTCGCTAAAAGCCTTCTTATTCCTCTCTATACGATTGCTGTGACCAGTGTATGGCGAAAACGTTTAGCAGAACGAATCTGTTAGTCGATGCAACATTCAAGTTTATTCCTTGTAAGCTGGGAAATCTATAACCAGTTACTATACTGTATCTAGATCAAGGTTTTCCACCCAGGGGTAACTGCACCCCTAAGGGGGCGGAGCGTGGTATCATCATTGCTTGGGTGCAAAGGGAGACACGTGGACTACTATCAGAAAAAAAGTGTTACGTTTTAAGAAACATTTAATTAGGGAACAAAACATTATTCGTAACATTTAAGTAGAAAAGCTTAATATTTTTAAGATTGTGCAACTTTTTTTGCCGTAATATTACTTTCTTTTGCAAATGTTTTCATCAGTTTATAAAATAATGAAAAGGAATAATACATCTTTGCTCTTAAATAATTTAAAGCTTAAGCTTAAGGAATACGAGGACCTCTTAATTTTTTAAGGTTCCGAAAATCAAAGGGGTGGAAGGCCCTGATTTAGTTTGTATTCTTTCCCTCAGCATTTTTAAAGCAAAGAGGATGTAGGGAACAGTTGTAAACATGCACTCTCGTCACTTTTTACGAACATCATCGTGAGCTTTCTCAACCGCCCCTTCAGTGAAATCACATCATGTAAACGATTCCATTACAGCGGAAATGGTGAACAAGAACGATTCACACAAGCGATGTGTTCTTCTGTTCTTGATGGTAAATTCCTGTTACATTATGCGGTTTCTCTTGTCAACACATATTTTATGACTGTTCTTGTCGTTGTGGATGTCTTCATTCATTAAAGAGAGAGATTACATTACATAAAATGATTCATATTCCAAGGCATGCGTAAAATTCAGAAATACTTTACAACAAGGATATTACACACTCATTCATATGTTTAACATTGTTTAA
>JAAAKM020006971.1:118609804-118656599 GCA_010016025.2 Alatinidae sp. Z8VKAUB7J3
CCAAGGCATGCGTAAAATTCAGAAATACTTTACAACAAGGATATTACACACTCATTCATATGTTTAACATTGTTTAAATTTGATGTACTCACCAAACACGCAAACATCACAACTGAACAACAAAAATATCCTGCAAATTTCACAAAAGATAGAAAAGTTATCTAGCTGGTGTGAAATAGGTCAGTGAAAGTATGATACGTCCATATTTATGCTATGTTAAGCCTACGGTTGGGGTGGGCAGACCTACGGCACGTTAACAAATTTGGTCAGTAAGTTTTGTTCTACACTATATTTCCAATATCTCCTCTTTCCTTTCATGACTATTAGTCTCCTCTGAGGGTCAAGAAAAAAAGTATCTCTAACCAATTGATATACAGCGATGGGACGTTGGACATCCTTCCCGCATGCGAAGAACCAAGCAAAATTAACCATTTATTATAAATTAGTTTTTAGCTTTTTATGGCCCCCCATTCCTAGATTCCTTGAATATTTCTTATAAGCAAGTCAACTCAAAGTTGGAGAAACTTAAAGCATCTCTAGAACTAAGATTTTTTGACCGGTGAGCACTTGATTACAATATTGTGCATTTTATAGACTAAATTTTGGAAGTAATATACTCCTGCTTGTTGAAGATACTAGAAGGTCAACAGACGTTATGCGATCCCTCAAACAGGAACATAATATTTGTTTCGCCAGCCCTCATTGCCACACCGCTCTTTCTAACATCTATGTTTAAAACTAACACACCTGTACAAAAGAATCTAGTGAAGCAACATCAGTACTGTTCCCATCCTTACAATTAAGAAACTAGAGACCTGATCCAGAACTTACTTATATGAATAATAGAGTAGTAGGCCTACACAATCAAACATGGGGAAAAACCTGAACATGCTACGGACTAACCGTCGTTCGACATTAGTACAATAACTGCACAACAGCGCAAATATATGGGACAGCAAATTTCGACCTGTAATTTCCGACTGAGTTTTACAATTTTTTAAACATTTCCAATAAAGCCGTGAGCGATATATATTTTCGGATAGTTTTATTTTACATCGGTAAATATTTTAGCCCATCAAAATGACCGGACACAGATTTTCGGACAATACATTTCGGCTGGTATCGGTGGCTCCCGATCAGTTGAACTAAACCTGTTGCAGGATCATAATATTGGACATTCTTGTAAAGGCAACAAACATTTTGGCGGACGAGAAAGCACATAAACCCATCGAACGCAAACGTTATCCGACAATTATATTTCATACAAGGAGCGTTATGTGCCCCATTTAGAGACTGGAAGTCAGCATATGAAGAAGTTGGCCTTCAAAGATTAAATCTTGAACAGGCCTACCTTGTGTGTATACAAATTTCTGTAGTGAAAGTTGTTAAAGTAGGCCTACGAGCCGTTAGCTTATGTAAGATTTAAGAAGGACTTCCTTTATTTTCTTAAAGGTTTAAAGCTCAAGGTAGATGGGTGTTGCTGTTTTTTAGCCGTCAGACAAGTTTGCATTTCACAATTACATAAAAAGATCAGGGTTCAGCCAAATTTGTTCATTAATTAAGGCCTAAATGCAAACATTCATACCAAAAGTGCATCCTCTTAAACGTTTACCGCGTTTCATAAAACAAATGGGAGATAAATTACCAAAATTTGGACTGGAAAGCGACAAACCCAGGATATAAAATTTACGATACACATATCAAAACAGTACATGGGAGAAATGCTCACGATAGCGACCAACGTCAGGGAAATTATACGATGAGTTTAAGAAGAAAGCGACGAGAAGAGCTTAACTAGAGACCTGCAAGAGACAGCATTGATAAGTATTAAGGTAAGATCTACAGTAGAAAAAGTATAGAAGTAAGGAAAACATCAGGAGGTAAACTTAATGGTAGACCACAAGAGTCAAATACAAAGGAATGTAATAAGTGACAGCGCTAGGCAAAGCACAAGAAAGACAAGATTAAAGACAAGAAAGGGAATGTGAAAAAAATCCGACAAAGAAACGCAAAAGAAAAGATAACAAAAAGAATTGTAGAGGGCAAAGTGATTGTTGCAAGATAAAATTCTGTCGTACAAATTTGCTCTCACCTGTGTTTGAAGGATACAACTTATTATCATCGATAAGCCCAAGCTTAACCTGTTCATTCTTCACTCTTGTATGTTAACCCTTGGGAACCAAGATGCTTTATCCCTGAAATATCCTCTCTTGGAATTATAATTCACTATTAGAATCGAAGAACAACGTGTTAGTTAAAAACCCGCCATTCTCGTATGGCTATCTCGACACTTCTCTTCTACGTTACATGTAGCTGCCTTTTGTTTCTTCTGTTAATCTTGCTTGAATAGGTAGAGGAAAACCGGCACGATGAACAAATTGACACTGTAAGGAAAGACAAATAACCATATTTCCTTAGGGTAAAGAAGTCATTATCGTTTAAAATCCCTTAGATCAATGGTATTCTCCTTTCGGCATGGTCTTATCTCCGGCAAGACACGAATCGTGAGTAGAAAGGTTCGTTGCAATACGAATGTTGTGCCAAATCAGCCGATGCCTCGAAAATGCGATTTGGTTGTCTCCTCACGTAGCCTATTGCTTTCACCGTACTTCTAGATTTCTTCAAGGGACAACAGTGCTAAGATTACATTAGCTATTGTAGAAATATCAGATCGATGCAATGTGCAACCATAAATTTTCTAGCCATTCAAAATGTACATTCAGTAAGTCCTCTTTTCATACCAGCTTAATTTTATGTACAATACTACATCTTTCTTGATCTTCGAAAGAAAACATGTAACTGAATTACAATTTCTTAGACAATGACGTTTGTAATAACTTGAGTTCATAAGCACATACCAAAATATTCAGTTACTAAACGAGGGCCTTTTTTCTTGCCCCCTGCTAAAGAAAAAACACCGAAAACTGTAAAAAGTCTAATCACTAGAAGATGAGAACATTGCAAGATCGTACGATCATGGGCAAAGCCCTTAAATCTTTAAACATCGTCCCAAGTAAAACTACAGTTGGAATTTATGATGAGTTTTCTAACTATCTGGAAGATAGAAGGTCATATCTTATTTGCATGGACGTTCAACGTGTAGCTTTAATTTTATGCTCTCTGCAGCTTCATCCACTCTATTTCGTTCCTTTATCCATAACACTATTCCTTTCCCAGGCCACAAATCTACATCATAGGTGATAAGTATTTGCTTGCAGCGTCATGATCTATAAATACCCTCTTGCGAAATATTCTCACCTATTTCAGAGCAAGACTGAGAAAGAGCAGACAATTCTGTAATGGGATATGATTTACATAGCTAACACTTCTCAGTGGGAGTTCGTGAGGCACGCACTGGCATGTCTTATCATTACAGCTTTCACACGATTGTAAAGAGAACTAAGTTGACCTTCAAAACCATTTTCTGGAAGGGTAAGAGGAATTTACCAGGCGGTCTTATTCTTTAAATGTCCCGGATGATCAATATCAAATGGCATCCTGACGACTAGATTCTCAATATATAATTGCAATCAATCGGGCAAAATCAATCAATTAATCAAAACTGAAAAATTTACTGACCAATAATTGCAATTGATTTAAAAGACGTGGGATTAATCGAATCAATGCAAATTAATTAAAGCAATTGCTGAAAACGAAGCAGGTATTGTACAGAGTAGATGGAGCCAAGATTCCAATAATTTCAAATGCACTCTGCAAGGAACTATAATTTTCGAAATTGAATCCAGACCTAGTGGTGGATATTAGGGCGCGCACTCAAAATATTTTTATGATAATACATTGATAATACATTTAAAGGAAGAAATATACTCAACTTGAATAAAACAGTTCGTTGTCATCGAACGATGTTTGAAGTCACTGAAATCAATATATCTTTGATATATTAACTTTAAAAATTTTGTTAAATTATAATTATGTAGAAGATTTATGAATTTCAATCATATAAAGGGAGAACACTTTGCTTAACATAGGCACATGTTAAACAAGAAGGAAACATATTAAAGCAAATGCTTTCTGTTTAATTGATATTTCAGGATCATCTAATCGCAATCAACTGATACCCCAGTGATACCTTTTGACTAAGACCGAGCCTTTTCACGTATTACTAACTTTCTTTAGGGGCTTATAGTCCATAGCTGATCTTAACTATTGTAGAAAAAGCAAAAGTATCGAAAGGAAGACCACCAAATTTCTAGTTTTTCAAAATTTACATTCACTAACCCCTCTTTTCTTAACAGACACAGTTTCATGTACAATACCACTTCTTTCTTGATCTTGAAAAGAAAACATGTAATAGAATTACAATTTTGATCGACGTTTTGTAATCATGACTATTACTTGAGTTGATAAGCACATTGAAAAGCATTCGAATTGTGAATGAGAACACTTCCCACCCCCCCTGCTGCCAAAAAACATCGAAAAATGTAAGAAGTTTAATCAGCAGAATGTAGAAATCTCTTTGTACTGCATTTTCAATTCGCGGTAAAAAGATTACCCCATATATATCTTCACCTTCCTCTTCCCCCTCCACATAATCAAAGTAATACTCCTTCTCCTCCTGATAGATCATCTTCACCACACTGGAATTTACACGAGTAATTTACGGAGTTACAAGGGTAAGGTTTCAGAAGTTTTATAACATTGGCCCCAGGTATAACTAACATCGAGACTAACATTGTCTCTGTGATGAGTATTGAGTCCTTGCATTAAGTCTTTTATTGAACCTGGTGTTAAGTTTACCTAAGTTTGTTTGTTTGTTTGAGTTAAGAACTTTGCAATCGTAATATAATTAAATAAAGTGATGTAAAGACAATAGATATTTGTCATCAATTTTGTAACGTATGAACTCCGATGGCAACAGCTAAAAAACCCAACGCTGTGAAGCAAGTAAAAAATCTGGCAATATCTAATCTGAACTTAAAGTTATCTATCTTTCTTTATCTTGATGCATTAAGCATTTCGTCCTATAGCTAACAACTGACTCCAAGCCAACTAACACAATCCATCCCCGTCTTCATTTGTGATTGTGTGAGTTTTCAGTCCTCGGCTATAAAATTCATTTCTATTTCGCGTCTTCCAGTGCTACCCGGGGTTTCCCCTGCTGTTACTTCTGTGAAACCATAGATCTGCAGAATGACGTAATAATGTATTACCATGAAATGTAGAGTGTAGTATTTCCATACGTCTGTGTTGAAACCTCGAGACGCTGCTGAACAGGAACTAATTTTTTTTTCCTGCTTGATTCTGTGGCCCAATTGGAAAGCCAAACAAAAGGCATGACCTTTGATGAAAATGTAAAATATTCCAAATGTAAATGGAAAGACAGTATTTCGCAACTTTCCTGTTTGGAATTGATCGAAGGAACGTCTATCAGGAATCACACCTGCTTTTAACAAACAATAAATTCAAGACCAAACCGAATAAGTTTATTTGTGCCAGAGGAAAACCGCGTGAAGCATCAAGCCTAACTGGACAGCGAAAGTTACAAAAGTACCCACGGATTTCAGTAGTTACTGCACTTTCTTCTTGTTAAACGATGAGGTATCCGGAAAAGTTCTGTTGTCACTGGGAGCTGCAAACTGGAGTGAAACTTGCCAATGTCTATGTGATATTACGCTCCTTGTTTGTACTTGCTTATGACATGTGGAGTTTCGTTACTGCTATCGATGCAAAGGATTTCTTTAAAGATAACCCAGAGGACGATGGTCACAAATACGGTTTCACGGCAGAAAACTGGAAAGCAGTAGCGTACTGGAGAGTCGTAAATTTCCTTTTAACATACGGTGTACTGAAAGCCGCATGTTTCTCTCTTTACTGTGTTTGTCAAACCAGGGAAAAGGCCGTAGAAACTCACAGATATGTGGCACTTTGGGTAGTATTTGAAATGTTTATCGGAGTATTCTGGACGTTGCTGTATGGAATCCATCTATGTATTTTATTCGTGGACTGGACAATACCAGCTCCCGTTCTCATTGTCTTTGCAGTCAGTCTTCCTGTATCAGTGTACTCAATATGGATTGGACTTGCTCTAAATAGTGCATACGGACTTGAAGCTGGCACACCCTCTGATATGGACATCATTCGTTATTTCATCGCTAAGTACCGGGCATTGGTCTCCCGTTTCAATAATATAGAACACGTTTCTCCAGTATCTGGTACGGCTACCCGTGAACGCAACTACAAATCTGGCAGAGAGCCTATAGGGCCCAGTGGAACCATTGAACCTATTAAGTTAGTTAAGGTATGATTAGGGGTATGGTCACTCATTTTTTCAAGGAATGATTGTATTATTTGTTCTCGTTCATGGCAGATGCTTTCCATTGTGCGTGAGAAGCGGTCCTGCTGTGAGGTTGAGCTTGTAACGCCTATCAGCTCCCTGTGGTCACCTAAATTTTAATCACCTGTAAAATAATGCAAGTCAAAATCGTTGTAGAGTTAGTGTGGAATTGTTGGATGAATTTATTGTTGTGATTCTATATCTTCCTCGACCCTTAACTGGTGTGCTTCCTCACGCACGAACTCGACTTGTCTTCAGGAGCGGCACCACTAAGTCTAATATTGAGGGCTGTAGTAATTCAATGTTTGAGATTTTATTCTTATCGATGATCGGAGAAGATTTTGCATATTTTGACATCCACATTTGACTAAGAATTCTGTTTTTTCTTTTACTTTATTGTTTCATTGTTTTCTATTTTATAACTTGGCAAAGAAGACGAGGGATTGAACCATCCTCCCCTTTTAGTCATCTCTGAACGCCCATATGCTGCCAACTTTAGTTTAGCAAGCCACAAAATTACGATCAACCCTGTTCAGTTCTTGTATCAAAATGAAACATCTATAGGGTTAACGATTACAGTATGGTGTCGAATACCCTCCTACCCCTAATATAAATTCAAGATGGGCCATTCGTTTTGACATGCTGGCAGTCGGGCATAGCACAGTGTACTCTTCTTACCCCTGTTTGTCAATAACTTTTAGTCAGTTGTCAGCATCCTCTTCGTCATGCGCAGATTATTCTGATTTTTCTACAATTAATAAATAAACTCACTAATAACAAACCTGTCAATGTTTAACGAAATCTGCTATACATTCCGTTCTAAATATGGATACCATATGCCTTTAATTTTTTCTTTAGTTATCGATATCGAAGGAATATATGGAAAGGGGTCATACATAAATGACGTCGTCCAAGAGGGGAGAGGGGTATGGGTGACGTCGACGTTTCACGATGTTAGTAGGGGAAGGGGGCAATCATTCCATTCTCGACGTCGTACCTCCTTGTCAATGAATTATAAACTTGTGTGTAACAAATATCAGGCGACCGCGTTGTTGGTGACCGCAGCGTTGTCCGATGAAGTAGGCGCTTACATATCACTTTCTAAATTGCAAATGATGTTCTTTGAAAGGAAAGCTCGAGAGGCTTTAATCTTCATAGTTAAGCGCAAGGGCGCGTTTTCTTACATGCGCTAGAAAATCGGATGATTCCAGAATGACCATTGTCGTTCGAATGTAAATGGCAGCAATTTAATCCAGCAAACGCTAGTCCGAGAGCTCAACGACGTCATGGGGGTATCACTAAAACGACGCTGTTCAATTAGGGGGAGGGAGTCAAAAAGGAAGAAAATTTGGACGACATCATTTATGTACGACCCCAAATCACTGCCTGTCTTCTTACCCCGTCTACTTTTATAAAGCGTACTCCTAGAGCCACATATGCAATAATACTTTTTACTTCCATTACTAAAGACCGTAGGAGCTCTTCGTTGGACCACTTAAAAATGGTTAAAGACAAACAAACCGCTATAGTTGAACTTGTTTTCGGGAAAATTGATAGTTGCCGCCTCGTTTTGATGCGCAATGGAATTTTGGCGGATGTCTAAAAAGATAAAGTTTGTTCATATTATACAAGCCTATACCATACGTAATAATAAGTAGGGAACAATGGGAATAATTAGTGTAGACAAGGGGGCGCAAACTATAGTACTTATAAAGACAGGGGTCTCTTTGTGGCACCAAACCATTCTTATTATAACTTTCATAAAGTTTTACGGTAAACTTTGTGCCTCTTCCCAATTTTGGTTTAATTTACATTTGAGAAAGAAATTGCAAAATTTGACAGGTCAGTCAAGAAGGTCGGTTTTCCCTTGTGAAGGGAGATGACATCTAAATAACAGTTACATGTTTATTGCCATCATTTCAGCACAAGCTGCCCGTTATTGGAATTAAACTGAACTAACCTGCTTCGCCAGACGTACAGTCGTACTTTACTTTTGAATTAAAATGCACTTTGGGTTATCTTTAAAAAATTAATTATTCTTTCTGTCAAGGCAAGGTGAATATCGTAGGCTTACCAATATACCTTCGCCTGTGTACCTCCGTGGTTACCATCATGCCCCCCTCCTCTTCCCCCAATTTTGATCAAACTGCTTGCCTACTGTACCCCTGGAAAAGTGACAATACCAATTGTTTTCATTTTCTTGGCCTTTGGTGAGCATTGTCAAATAGCGATTATCCGCTGAAGAGATTTCTCGCTACCCGCTTGCAAATATTAGATTTCAGTCACTGTCTAAACATTAGATTCCTATTTTCCATAAAGTACTGTATATTTGTACTACATATATGCCCACATTCACTTCATTTAAACACCAAGGTTTTGCATCCTCAGCTGCGAATGTCAAGAACAATGACTTTCTATTTAGATTTATGTCAAACTAAACAGGAACTGAATCCGTTTTGTTTCGACGTTGAGCAAAACCTATTGTTCTCTGAGCCAAGGAGGATTTTCTTTATTGGCCTTTCGAAGGAAGTATTTCGCAACATCCCGGTTGATTGTGAAGTGCAAACGAAATAGTCCTCTGAACATCTGCGGTTATTTCAGGGGATCTTAATTCTTTTCGCAACAAAAACTACGTCGTATTTCTAACAAAATAGATATCAGATAAACCCCTTCACAGGAAGAGAAGGAGAGGACAAACTACATATTGCCCAAAACTTCACTTTACGCCGGTGGCAGGATGAAGTACCCGGAGAAATTTTGTTGCCGTTGGGAGTTACGAACTGGAGTAATAATAGCTAATGTATACGTTATATTTCGCTCTTCGTTTCTGCTTGCTTATGAGATTTGGCTCGCTTATGTTGCGCATGGTGCAAAGGAATATTTCAAAGCTAACCCAGATGATGATGGACGTAAATATGGATTTACAGAAGAAAACTGGAAGTCGGTTGGGAAGTGGAGAAGTTACAGCCTTCTACATTCGTTTATGTTATTATTAACGTCGTTGTTGTCACTTTATTGCATGAGTCGGAAAAAAGAAAAAGCCGTTCGCCATCACTGTTGGCTTAGCTGTTGGATTTACGTAGAGGCAGTTAGCGGTGTGTTTTGGATGTTGGCATACGGGATTATTCTTTGTATTGTATTTACATACTTCACAATACCTGCCCCTATTTTAACAGTGTTCGTCATCAGTATTCCGTTCTCAGTATACTCAATTTGGATTGGACTTGCACTGAGGAAAAATTACAAGAGTGAGGCCATCTCTTCTTCCTACGAGGACGTAATATACTGTTTGATTAATTCATTTATGGTTTTAATTTACTTGATCAACCATATAGGAGACTGTTTCCTGTTATTTAGAACTCGAATGTATCGATTCAATAGCCAGTCTTTCGGTCCATGTGAAGCAATTGAGGCGTTGAAAGTGGAAGAAGTGTAAATTGAACTTAGTAATTAAGCCAGCAACGATAGACATTTTGTAAAAAGGTAGGGGGGGGGGGCGTTAGGGTATGCTTAAGTGGCACCAGATATGTAGGAAATCGGGATCTGTACGTAATTAGATATTTATTGTACTACATTATTTTGTTATCCTCGTCTGATATAACGTTGCAAACGGAGTGTCATTTATTCATTCGTACACCCCAAAACACATACGCACATATATACATGTAATTTTGAATTTTACAACTAAGAGCAACTGTTTACGTGGGCTATTTCAATATGAGGCTGCACGTGTTAGGTCAGAGGTACTAACACCCCAATTAACCTTCTGGGAGATGTGCACTCGTCCCCCATTACGGACTACACCGGTACCAGGAATGTTATTTAACTTATTTACTGAGCTGTGACAACGTCTGTGCCGATCAGTGATGAATATAGCTTGCGTAATTCAAGGCCTGTCACAGCATCTGATTATTTTAGCCTAACTTTTATTTTGTAAATGAATGGTGTGAACACCTTCAGGTCACGTAAGCTACAAACCTTATAAATCCCATGACTGTCGATATGTTTGCATTTCTCTAGTAGCACTGAGTTTGGAATCTTATCGTGTTAATTGGTAGCAGGGGACATTTTTTTAATATGTGACTTGATATGGTAAAATAAAGAGTACAACCAACGTCTGTTTTCTCTACCTCATGAAGGGTCGCCTCCCTGCCCTTGTGGCTCATCCACGAAAGGCCGACACCAAAATGTTGCCCCGAAAAGAATTTTGGTAAACTCCCATTCCAAGGGCCCTGATAAGCAGTTGGCCGGATTTCGGTCAACCTTAGCTTAAATAAACAGTAAACAAAACAAAAAGGCCAACTAATAAACAATAGTCAGCTGGGCGTCCAAGGCCGGTCTCGTACTTGCTTAACCCTGGTTAGGGCGGGGGAAAGGGGGGAGGGGTTGAAGTATTCATGACTTCCCAACTACCTAAGTTTTTGTCCAGCAATTTTGTCAGTTTTCCACAAATGTATTAGCGCTACTTTTTGTGATTTTTTTTAAAAAAAACACCGGGTTTGTACCTCCGACGTTCATCTCTGAAAAGTTTTATATGTTAAACATGTGATTTTTCCGAATTATTACATGCTTGGGCCTGATTTTTATATCAACTTAATCGTTTTTCAGGAAAGTAGACCACCAAATATATACGCTCTTGATTTGCCTTATTTAGTTTGTAACTAACGTTTAATCGGAAGTAAGGTTTCAACAGGAAGTGATTTGCAAAAGACCGGAAATAGGTTAAATTGTTTTTTCTTGCAAATGTATGTAACATTCCTCATAAAATATCATCTAATTATCATTTCGTATCTGCCAAATTTTGTCCTTATCGATTACTGCTAATAAGCACGTCAGAAGATACATCCAGAGCTGAGTAAGGCTCTTGTGAAAATCCATCTCCACTTGTAGGGAGAACGTCGACGGTCTTACAGGACTATGGTCTCACATTACCACCATCAGTGAAATTACCTTCAATGCTATAATTAGTTTGGATTGTCAAACGGGACATTTTAAAAATCGAGTCATATCAGAGAAGCAAGTTTCCATTTTTTGCCTAAACATTAAAGCATGAAGAGAGAGTGTGTATAACCAATGGGTTACTGCTTGTTCTCTTGTCATCCTAAATTTATGACGTGCTGAAAGGTATGCTTTCCACTCTGCACGAATAATTGCACATTTGATGATCACTACATTGAAATGGGACGTTATTTACTTATTGGTACATCGCAAGGCTTGAGAAACTAGCAACCGCGCCGTGCTATCAAAATCCTTGATGTTACGGGATGTTGACCTGTTGAGCAGCTTCCGAGAGTCTAGAAAAAAACGCTTAAGATTGGTTTTAAAGTTTTCATTGTTGTAGATAAACATTGTTGACTATTTGCCAATCATTTGCTATATGTACATGTTTTGTAAAATTGCACCAAGAACATGCAACATTGCTATGACATCTTTCAGCATCCAACGGAACTTAAGTGTAGTTAATGGCGTATGTAGAATTTTCCGAAGGGAAGAGCATGTTAGCTCCCAAGGTAACTTAGCATCATGACCACTACCTTGGTACAACATTGCATTGGACAGCAAGGGAGAGTCTGGACATTCTTAAAGTTGACCCGAACTCTTCCGTAATAAGAAGCAGATGGACGCAGTGGATTCTTCGAAGTAGAATTCTGATGATGCCACCGGCTTTCCTTTGCCTTAGATATGTTGTGCGTAAACAGATTATTATAGGATATGAGCAGAGAGGCATGCGTCAGATATTCATTCGCCTCGAGTTTCTATGGTTTCTACATACTAACCAGAAAATGTGATATCTCTCTACAAACAAGACGCTGTGTACGCTGTTTAGGCAGAGTCTCTTTACAGCCTCCACGGACGGACTCTGGTTTATGTAAGTGGAGATATGAAACTGGATGCTGCAGTGTTTAAGTGGTGCATTAGTAAGGATACGATAGTCGATGACGTAATTCTGTCACTGAGTTATATATAGCTTTCTACCGGACAAGTACTGACATGATTATTGATGATCATGTAAATCTACCAAGGAGACCCTGAATAGCATAAATAAAACCATAAACATATATGTTGTTTATTGATCTTGACTATTAACAGCAACCGTACAGTCTCAACTACACCGTTTCATTAGATATCCTTTAATTTTGCTTATAAAAACGCTCTGAATAGGACCGCTAGATATAACCTTGGCAACTGAAGCGACAGCCAGTTTATAAATTTCAGAATTACTTTCCTGAATAGCACCATAGAGTATTTCAAAGACTCATTGTCTTACTATACTGTGGCATATTCAATCATATTTTTCTTTCGGCTTCTCCCTTTTAGGGTCACCACAGCGGATCCTTTGTCTCCATACCAGTCTATCGTTTGCTTCCTCCTCTGTCATGCCAACCACCCTCTTGTCCTCCCTCACCAAATTCATGAACTTTCTCTTTGGCCTCCCTCTCCTTCTCCTACCCGGTATTCCCATCTCCAGCATCCTCCTTCCAATACATCCCTCATCCCTCCTATGCACATGGCCAAAACATCTCAGTCTCACCACTCTCACCTTATCACCCAACCGTATTACCCCTGCTGTTCCTCTGAGGCATATTTAATAAGATTGAAAACATGAACAATAGAGTGTGTAGCTGTGGAGGAATTGGTTCTTCGGTGTGTTCAGTCAAGTTCACTACAATAACATAACCCACTTAACATTTTCATTTGATTGAGCAGTCGCAATTTTTATATATTTATATTATAAAATACAATGAAAAGAGATTCATCTAGTTTTTAACAGCGGTAATTTATATATTTACGGAACAATTTTCCAAGACCGAAAATGAACTTAAGGATTAAAATAAGTTCCAGGCACAAATAAGATCATTGGTGTGGGCCTTAAGCGAAAAACTTCCTACTTTAATAAAACCGGAATCAAAAACAGAAATTTGTGAAAACAAATCTGCGTACTATTATGAATAGGTAGGATTGTAACTGCTCAATTTCCATAAATGACAAAATACATTGCCTGTTTTATCAACGAAGGAAGAGGAAGCAATTTATACTACTCTGCTTGTTAGCAAGGACAGTGTGTAGTATCTGTCCTCATTCATTCGGAGAGGCGATCAAACTTGAGCCTGCCTTATGGTTTACTACTATGCCCCGTGGCTTAAATTGAGGTTGTTGCTCTGCTGGTCTTTACTTGTTTTATTACACTGCTTTGAGCGCTTCAGTAATCATTTACGGCCCATGCTGAATTAAGGTCTTTGATTGAGAAATTGGAAATGATGCTGTAAAAAAAGAAACTAGCATATAAATTGTTCCGCTCCTTAACAAATCACGGCTTCATAAACACCGTTTACGTACAAGGAACACTTGTCTACTTGCATGTGAAGATAAGAAAGATTAGGGTAGGAGATCCTTCGACGAGCAACAAGAAAGCAAAAGACTGCTCTTGGAAGGGGAATCTTCCTTCATGATTTAAGTTTGTTTGCGGAGAAGATACAAGTGACAACCGCGATAGATTTATGTAATGATCCGCCAGTTAAACGATGGTGGTATAAATTCCTTCCCTAGTGTGTACATCGAGGACCCTGGCTGACCTCATGGCTTCCTTTGAGCAGCCGATTAAAAGATAAAAATTGGGCAGACTATGATGATGATTCATGATAATGATGTGTGAGGGTCCTAATTACAGAGAGGAAGACTAAGAATGATGTTTAGAATAATGACTTACAGAGGGGCTGTGGCTAGTGCAAAAGTTGGTCGTGGCATGTTAACTGACCGTAACCGAGCTTTGTTGACCCAGTGGAAATGTTTCTCGTTTCTGTGGTCGTCACAGTAACAACTCCTAAGCCTCACATGTAGATATTCTTAGTGACCTGAAATTTTCCTCTCTTCCTCTAAACAAGAATGATGATGCATAGTTTAACTTGTGTAGAGTTATATGGCGTACCTACACGTGGAGGGTTGATATCATCTGTCGTTGTTACTACATGAGAGGAAAACATTCTCAAAGATTCACCATTATTCTAAACAGCTTCTACTTTCATAATACAAGTTGAAAGAGTACGTTTTGCATTCTCATCCAACGTGAGTTCTTTCTTTATTTCGCAAAGCTCTTGAGACTTCCTTTTACTATGCCTTTTATTATAATATACCCCGTGTACAAGTACTGAAGAGTTGTCTGAATGCGTGAGACAAACAGAAGATGTGCTGTACTACGAAGAGAACTAAGCCGACAGGAAAAAGACAAGGATGCCAGTATTTCTAACATAGAACTTGATGCTTTTATCCTCAGTCGTTCTTATTATTCACTATCAATGGTGCCACAATATTCCAGTTCTACCAGGATATTTTGATTAGCGTCATTATCTTCCTTTTAGTGTTAGGTTTCAATGTCACTGGTCATATTTGAAACTGTTAAGGGTATGATGAAACAGGATGTAGATAAATGCAAGCTCTTGTGTGTTTGTTTGGATTATTTGATTCCTGCATGCACACGCCCAATATCAATAGACCCTTGTGGACGCTACTTTAACTCTATCGGCCTCTGTTAATAAAGATCATACTGTATTGCGCCTTTTCCAAGTATTCTCGCCTTCTTGGCCTTTTGGCAAGGAATGGATGCAGTATCTGTTCATATTGATGACAGATGCTCTCCATAATCCGCGAGACGCGGTCCTATTGGGCGGTCGAGTCTGTGTCATGGCCTCCTTCTTCTCGGTAGCCAAATTTGAGGGGCGTTGCCCTTGGACTCCACAGCTGCCCTTTATTTATTAGTTAGCCTGTTTAGTGGCTTTTCTGTTTATTTAGCGTAGTTTCAATGTCGGGCCCACTGCTCATCTGGGGTCTTTGATTGAGAGATTGCCTTTTCCAAGTATTTCTATGTTTAGAAAGCAAATGGATTTTGTAGAATTAGCTTATCGTTGGTTATGCATTGATATGCACTCCGATTGAAGTTTACAAATCTGTTTGTTCATGTTTGATAAACCGTAACATCAAGGAGTGAAAGCTTTTCTGTTTGATTTCCATAACAATTGGTCACATGACAATATGGTAGAGGATATCGACCATCAACTTGAACTAAAGAAACAAAGAATGGATTTCAGCCTAAATGAGCATGGCTGACGCTGCTTGTGGTGTCTATGCGAGGAAAATAACATCTCAGGATTGTGTCGATTAGTTATTTTCAGACATGTGTGTATAAGGATATCAGTGCGATTCCTCGGGATTTAGTTTTTGTGTCCACGAGATGTAACACAAATGTAGTAATGATTAATGTCTCTTCACAAAAAGTTCCCTTACAGCTGATAGGCCTACATCACGACCTAAAATAGACGTTTGTCATAGCAGTGTTTTGGATGTTGATAATGACTCTAAAGGCGATCTTGGTCTTTACGATATACCTTCAAGAACATTTTATAAGAGTAAGTAAGCTTGTTACTGTTATTGCTTTGTTATCCATTTTCAGTTTTGTAATAAGCGGGTTGTTTGGTCGTATTGTTTACAACTTCAAAACTCCATCACATACTAAAGTTATAAACCTCGGATACACTTCGAGTCACCTTCGTGATGTATCAATAGGATTACATGATAATAAACCTAATCAACTTGAAATTTAAGCTATAGCAGGTATATGAGGGGTGAATCAGTTAACGTGGCAAATTTATTCTATTTTCTGTAAAGAAATTATTTTGATTCTGGTGTCATGATTGAAACTTGCTTACCTGAGCAGGTCGTATTTTCTTTACAATTTAAAACCAAATTATACCAATAAGCCTTCCTAGTTACCGTATTCTAACTAAACACAAACCGTTTGGTCACTTTTTAAAATAGGATATGATTTAAAGATTAAAGATAAATAGATAATGCAACAATGAAGAGCCTAAGGGGCTGAAACCGACGGCTGAGCAAATTTGATAGAGGAACTACCTCATGACTGGCACGTGTCCATTTAATTGAAGAAAATGTTTTACTTTTTCCTTACGTAAATTAAGCATAACCCTATCCTACTAAAATATCAGATTAGAATGATATATTCTATTCTTAAAATGTGTATTTGTTTCATTAATTAGTCGATATAACACTTCTTCAATTGTAAGCCCTTGTCCTTACACCATCATAACTGTCATTGTTATCGTTACAACTATCATCATCGTTGCCTTCATCATCAATAACATAGAGATAAATACGCTTGCAATGTCTTCTTGGCTACATTGGCGTAGATATAGGCCAATAGAGCTAACAGGCTCTAGGAAACACAGATTTTTCCCACGAATTGGCGTACAGATTCTCTTGAATTACAATCCTTTATCAATTAACTTTTAATGTAGTCCGTCCCTGCCCTTACAAATCCCAATGCAAAATCAAAACCATCTAGCCAACCTTCCCCCAATTTAAAACACTCTACACCGCTATGTCCAAACCGCAAAAAATCTCCCTGAGGCATGTGAAGATCCGCATTCTTAATCGAACGAAACAACATCCACGAAATAACACTTAGAAAGACGTTACCTAATTTACCCCCGATTCATCAACAGGTTTGTCTCAAACCACACAGTAGCCAAGGACTTTATACACGAGAGAATCTGTTCTTGATTTAAGTGGTATAGTACATGAAATTGCCCTTGAAGAAGTTAAAGAGGTCTTTAATTTTCCGGGGTCGTCTGTAATCATTTTTACAACGAAAGCTTTTACTGATGTCTTGCTGAAGTGTTACACAAATCCCCCGGTGGCACAAAGAGGCCTTTGTCGGCATTGTCGGCATTGCTGTCAATATCGCTTTTGGCCTCACTTCCGACATCAACAAATAAGCTGTATCAGCATTTTCATTTTATCTTATATCACAATTATCTTTACCAAAAAAGGTCCGTTTTAAATGTCATCCGCTTGTTCACGTTACCGCGATGATTATGATCATCATCTTCAATGGTACCATTGTTATTAGTGCCTTCGTCGTTACCGTAATTGCAAGTGAAATCATTAGTACCATCATCATCATCATTCCAATTATTACGGTCATTATTCTTATCGGTCATATTACCGTCTGTCTTCTTCTTCTTTACCTCCTTCTTCTCCTTCTTCTCCTTCTTCTCCTTCTTCTCCTTCTTCTCCTTCTCGTCCTTCTCGTCCTTCTCGTCCTTTTCGTCCTTCTTCTCCTTCTTGTCCTTCTTCTCCTGCTTCTCCTCCTTCTTCTTCTCCTTCATCTCTTTCATCTCCTTCTTCTCCTTCTTTTCCTTCTTTTCTTTCTTCTCCTTCTTTTCCTTCTTCTCCTTCTTCTCCTTCTTCTCCTTCTTCTCCTTCTTCCCCTTCTTCTCCTTCTTCTCCTTCTTCTCCTTCTTCTCCTTCTTCTCCTTCTTCTCCTTCTTCTCCTTCAAACCAGATTGTTTAAAATATTATACAAGTAACAATACTCAAATTGTAAACCTGTACTTGTAACAACGAAATAAGAGGCAGCTCCATGCCTCAGTGTTAAATAAAACACTAAACGTCAACACTTGGGAAATACCCTTACTTGTAGACTTTATATTGATGGCCAATTTTCTGTATTCGAATGTCAAATTTTCCTTCAAGGAAAGGTTCTGTTGTCGCGTATGTTCCAGTCACAGCCACCAAGCTGGCAACATCTTGAAACCCACGTGGACTTGCAACACACACCTGATGAATAATTAGCAAACGATAAAATTAGATCTGACTGACTGAAACAATTTATTACTTAAACGTGTATAATATAATGAGAAAGTTGTACATAATAGGGAAGTTCATAACACCATCAAGAGAATTTCATGAAGAGATATATTTTGTATTTTCAATTCAGAACTGGACTGAAAATTCCTACGTTGCCCTTCTGTTCTAGCTACTTAAACATAAAGTCGTCCATACAAATGGTGAATCACTCTGCTGTGGTTCCAATGTATGTCATAAATAGCTGCTAAGGGATACTTGAATGTAAACTAAAATATCTCACGTTCAAGATTGCTAACTCCAATAGGTCCTTAATGGAGTAACTGAGGCTGTAAGTCAAGAGGAAGTAGCAAGCACCAGTCTCCAGTGGAGTAACTGAGACTGTAAGTCAAGAGGAAGTAGCAAGCACCAGTCTGCAGCTCAAATCCGATCAGCGAGGAATGTTTCATTGACGTTTTGACGTTCGAGGGTTTTCCGACATGAGTGACGTCAAATGTTACAAGTAAGCAGTTAAAAATAGAATGACGGAATACTTTCATTAGCTTCCAACCTGATTTAAACAAGTTCACCAATAATATGCAAAATCAGAAAGTAAACTAACATACTTTTAGGCTCAGATTTTTAGTAAGTTTATAAATATTTTTCTTTTAGAAGTGTATTCCTTAAGGTGAAATATTGTAGTTATAATTTTAATGCAGTGGAAGCAAATCAAAAGTGAGAGCTGAGAGATATTCTGATATTTTATTCTATTTTGTCTTCAGGGAACATTTGGCATCTTTTGACTATTAAAAGATGACATGGAAATTTAAGTTCCTCTTTTTTTTATTGTGAGTTGGGTTTTGTTCTTTTACCAGAGAAATCATTGTTTGGTAATAAATCGACGAGAACAAAGTCAAAAGCCTCTTTAGAGGTGGTGACACTGTGATCGTTATCTACTGAAGTCTGTCTTTTCACTAATTCATCTCGTTCCAGCGCGGTCTGTCTCACTGGGATACCAGACATCGTGAATTTGGTTCCTTCGGTAAAAAGGTTGTTCGTCTCTGTCATACTTCCAGTATTTGATTCCTAGAAAGGGCAGTTTAACTTGTTTTGTTTGTAGTACGTTCTAAATTTTTTGAAAGCCTTGATAAACACAGACACAAAATCATATAAAAAAGTTTGTAGAGAACCATAAAATGTTAAAGCCCTGATTTAAGCTCATAATTTATGGCACCACACCAAATTTTTTTGACATCTAACCTTCAATCATCTGATGACAGTACCATTTATTCTCCTATCTACTAAATAGCAGCTCTTAATAATTGATTTCTCCACAATTGACAAAAAGGCGTCTCTGCACTTTGTAACGTAGGGTAAGAAAGCATCCTTAAACCTTTATCAGTCCAATCAATGCTGCAAATGATTTCAATTCATAACAGAAAATTTAATAAGATACTTGTTTGTCTAAGCATTTTATTATGGAAACAGAGTTTAATACATAACTACTCTGTTGCCATTGGCAACAATGTTCTTGATCAAAATGTTTGTTATGTTGCAAAGCATAAACTTCGAAAATGATGCATTTAAATAGATGTAAGAATATATTATATGTCATCACAGGAATTTAAACATGAAACTCATGTATGCGCCTTGAATTACTCTACCTATGTGTTTTAGCAATCTCTTCCATTCTTCAACACTTACCAGGTTGTTGTCCCTTATTAACCTCGCCAGATAAGTCGTATTCAACACATAGTTCAGTTTATGTTAGTGTACAAAGCGCAGCCTCTAACACAACACGAGCTCTTCAATGCACATTTTACTTACTCAGAGCAAGCCAACAAGAACAGATCATTCCTTACCTTTCCAAATCCACTATTTGCACTTCCCACTTTCACCACTACGGGCAACGAAGGAGGGAGAAGCTGTTGTATAGAAGATAATGCAAATTAAAATCACCGCATTTTTATCAATTTAACTTGGCTTGTAAGTTGCTATGATCATCATTGCCATCATCATTATCATAATCATCATCGTCATCTTCGTCAGCAATCATCTTCATCAATTATCAATGATCATCATCAATCATCATCATTATTATCATTTATCATTATAATCTTTATAAACAAAAATCATTATCAACAGCAACATAAGTACAACCATCACCATTGCCATTGACGTATTCTTTGCAATGTTTCAGATAACTTTATTAGTAAATCAAGCTTATGTTGCAGCATACTTGAATCAGATAATAAGCAGTACTATTACAGAGGACAGATCAATGAGAAAGTAGCAGATGTTGCAGTGTCAAGCTTCACAACGTTTTAAATGGACACAAAAGCACATCAATTATCATCCCTTTGTTTAATTTTCTGATTGCAAATAAAAGAATGCAGGATTAACTTCCATACCCTCTTATTGCTGAAAACAATTCATTAATTGTGTTTATTTATACTCTTTGATTTATTTGTTTCCAAATAGAGGCAGATAGAGGCTCATGAAATCAAAATACTCATTCATTCACAGCCACCAGTGTATTAGACCTGTCCAATTTCAAACAAAGTAAATTCTTTTGTACGCAGGTTTAGGATAAATTTACAGACACGAATTCATTCTTCGTACTGGAGCTGTGCATGAGATGTCGATGATTCCATGGTTCAACCTTTTTCTGATCTGGGTGTGGATGAAGTGGGCTGAAGCTTCTTAGCAAACTAATGCCTGCCATTTCTAACACTTCAATTTATAGGAGATGATAGTGTATGGCTTTTACATTTACTAGGCCAATCATCATCCAGTTGCATTTTGATAAACTTATTAGAGGGAGTCGATTTTTGCTTTTAGAAAATTTGTCTTAAAAAACCAAGCAGCGGTTCTTTAAAAAGCTATTTTGTGGGTTACCCGTTAAAGCAATAGTTTAATTCATTCATTGCTAGTAATAATAATACTACATTTCTTTGTTTATCAAGTACTTTATGCAAGTAAATATACTGTCAATATGTTACCTTTAAAATTTAGTTAATATCTGACCAAAATATGAATTTTTAATACAATTCTGACTTAAACGGCATGCTTACCTGTGACTTTGGTATACAAAGAGGTGCACATCTTATAAAATATAATATCTAGGGCCAAACATTCCAACATTTGGCAATTACGGATAGTACTACAGATGTTTTAAACTGCGGAGCTTTTCCCAAAAGTAATCTAATAATGGTGTCAAATCATGAAATGCAGTATTCAACTTCTATAGATTCGATCGCACAAAAATGTCCGAGAAGACAAACTTTCTTTTATTTTCGTGTGATTTCTCATAATTGGTATAAACAGCACTGAAACGAAGCAAATAAAGAACACACTCATGTTATTCTAATCAAACGTTACTTACCATTTCACGGTAGCTCTGATAGTAGATTTGGTCTACTAGGGGAAATAATTCCTTTCCAAGACGTTTTTCTATTTGTAGTAATTGGGAATACTTTAAAAGAAAGTAGAGAACAGAGATGGATTGTATCAGAAGGGGATTTGCTAACGCATGGAATTTGGTTAAAGCAATAAGTATCATCATGAAGAGTAGATTTGGAATGTCAGTTTTGGAAAGAACACTAGAGAAATAGATGTATGTCATCACCGGGGATTGAACCCGTGACCCATGCTTTCACGGCGTGTGCTCTACCAGTCGAGCTAGGCGACCTCTGATGTTAACATACTCTATGTGTTACTCTAAAATGTTTCCTTGTATTATGAATATGTATATTTTACATTAAAAATGATTTTTTCGAACATATTTGAACAATGCTTTTTTCAATTGCATTTCCAAATGTTTTTTTCACCCCTGCTCAACTCACACCTTTCTTAATTGTGAGGCAGTCTCAAGCACTGATAGAAGATCATAATTGTGTTAGGTAACGTTTTTAGGTATTCATGCACAGCATCAATAAAACTACCAAAAGGATCAAGATTGGGCCATCCATACTTTGTTAAGTTATTGTTGTGATTATGCAAGAAGCATTTTAAGTACATACGAGCATATTTTGTAAAGTATTTTTTAGTACATATGAGGATATTTTGTAAAGTATTTTTTTTTTATATGAGGATATTATGTAAAGTACTTTTGGAAGATATGAGCATATTTTGTGAAGTATGTTAAGTATATACGAGAATGTTTTGTAACGTTTTTTTAAGTAGATATGAGCCTATTTTGTAAATTATGTTTTAGTATATATGAGCATATTTTTGGGAGCATTTTTGGTATATGTGAGCATATTTTGTAACGTGCGCAGTTTTATCGCTAAGAATATACAATTAATATTAGTTTGCTAATTTAATGTGGATTCAGTTGCCAACTTGATATAGATTCTCTTTAAATGGATTAGATTAAGTTGCTAGCTTTTATTCTCTACGAAATTTTACTGTTATTGCAAAAGAGTCAGCAAGAGTAAGTCAGCTGAATGGCCTCGTTTCTAATCTCGCTCCTTGTAGTAAGTTCCTGCGTGAAAATGTGTTTGCAAAGGTTCTATTCGGAAAGAGTGGGTGTGGTCTTCAGATTACCTCTCAAAGAAACAGTTGTTACCATCGAAGAATTTCCAGAGATTTCTTAACAATCTATTGAAATTGGGACTTTACATCCTATGGTGTTTTTCAATATTTCCTATTTAATGTGTCCACAGAAATCTACCTCATAAAATAATTGATTTATATAAACTGAATAAAACCTTATGTTGATGAGGCCGTCCAATTTATTAGTCATGTCAGATTCAAGGTTTAATATTCTACAGCAATGAAGAAGAAATGGGTATTGCTGAGTAAATTGGAACCGATTATTTAACTCCTTTTAAATTATGGTTTACTAAAAA
This sequence comes from Alatinidae sp. Z8VKAUB7J3, assembly GCA_010016025.2. Lineage (NCBI taxonomy): Eukaryota > Metazoa > Cnidaria > Cubozoa > Carybdeida > Alatinidae > Alatinidae sp. Z8VKAUB7J3. Next base: position 118,632,590 of record JAAAKM020006971.1, read on the forward strand.
TTGGTTTAAAAGGATCTTTTGAATTCAAGTTGAGAACCTAACCAAAACAATAAAGTTGCATTTTCAAATTTATTGGGCATAGTGTGGACGAGGCCTGAGAATGGAGACTGTGCAAGAAATCGTCTTTATTAAATCTCACTTACAATCACCTCTAACTAATTCGGATGGACTTTACCAACGCAAAGCGCTTTCCTTATGATAATAAATTGAGTTTTGATGTAGTAGTACAGCTTGGAACGTCTTTATGGTCTTATGTGTTGAATGGGTCTCTTATATCAAATTCTTATATGATTAAAAGTGATTGAATGTGTATTTGTCTCATGATCTCGGCCTCCCTGAGTGTATTTTCGTAAAATTTTGCGATCAGTTAAACTGAGTGCTCTTGCACAGTAGCTAGTGGTTCTTAAATAACATAAAAGAAATTGGGCATGGTGTTATTGGAGGATAACCCAACGCTCGGATTGGTAGATAAATAATTCAATAATCGTGCAAAGGCAAATACTCTCAAGCATAAGATCAGGGATTTAGCGATTTTAAGCTCCTCATTTCGTAGACTGTTCTTTTGGGATTGGGCCTTATAAATAAAAAGATTTCTCTACGGATGAAAGGGTAACGTTGTTAGGTTATGAAAGACTAGATGTGGATTGAAAAAGGTATTTAGATGCAGAGTCGGAAATTTGAGACTCAGATTATTCAAGTAAAACATATGATTACTCCCAAAAAGGCACAAAAGTAAAAAGAAAAAGTGTTTTTCGTAAACTTTAATCGGCTTTGGACAAATAGGCGGAGCGGATGGCGTGCTTCGTTGGTCAACTTAGTTGGAACAGAGAGGCTGGTTTCTAATTGCATTGCACTGGATGGCGATGTCCACCTGTGGATGACTAGAAGCTAATGTGACTATTAGAAAGGAAGCGCATGTTGACATCGGAGGTCACCTGGTTCAGTTGGTGGAGGCAATGCCGCGAAAGCGTGAATCACGGGTTCCAGTCCAGGTGGTGACAGTTGTTCTATTTCTCTTGTGCCTTCTCGTATTAGACATTGCAAATTTTTTCTTCTCGATGATACTTTGTAACATATCTGAAGAAACATTGACGGGTGACATGTATGAAGTAGAATTTAGAACACTTGACAATAAATACTTTGATGTAACTGTCAGCTTTAAAAGAATTGCATTAGGAGAGCAAGGGGTTGCCCCGATCGGGTTCTGGAAAATTCCCTCCCAGAAAACTCGCTACCGGCAAACTCCCACCGTATAATTCCCACCCCGAAAACTTCCTCCCGAAAATTACTTCCCGGATAATTCCCACCCGGAGAACTCCCACCGGATTATTCCCTCCCGGAAAACTCCCACCTAGGAAATCTCCCGCCCGGAAAACTCCCTCCTTCAAAATATCAAATTTCATTAAGATCTGATCACCCGTTCGTAAGTTACAAATACCTCATTTTTTCTAATTTTTCCGTATTATCCCCACCCCCCAACTCCACTAAAGAGAGCGGATCCGGTCTGGTTATTTCCGTAATATATCTTGGACTTGTGCTTATTCTTTCCACCAAGTTTCATCCTGATCTCTCCGCTTTAAGCATTTTCCAAGATTTCCAGTCCCCCCCCCCAATGACACTGTATCCAATCGGGATTTAAAATAAGATATCTGAGTTACGAGGTCCTTCTAAATATGAAATTTCATTAAGATCCAATCACTCCTTCGTAAGTTAAAAATACCTCATTTTTTTAATTTTTTAGATATAACCCTCCCCCCCAACTCCCCCAAAGAGAGCTGATCCGTTCCTGTTATGTCAATCACGTATCTAGTGCTTATTTTTCCTACCAAGTTTCATCCCGATTCCTCCACTCTAAGTGTTTTCCAAGATGTTAGGTTCCCCCTCAAACTCCCCGCAATGTCACCAGATCCGGTCGGGATTTAAAATAAGAGCTCTGAGACACGATATCCTTCCAAACATCAAATTTCATTAAGATCCGATCACCAGTTTGTAAGTTAAAAATACCTCATTTTTCTATTTTTTTCGATTTAACCGCCCCCTCACTCCCCCCCCCCAGATTTTCGAATCGGGGAAACAACAATTTCTAATTTAATCTGATCTGGTTCCTGATACGCCTACAAAATTTCATCGTCCTAGCTTACCTGGAAGTGCCTAGAGTAGCAAAACCGGGACAGACAGACAGACAGGCCGACAGAATTTGCGATCGCTATATGTCACTTGGTAGATACCAAGTGCCATAAAAAACTAAAGGTAATCATTCCTAGCAATGAATGGTATGAGGGAAAAAACAAAAAAGGAATCTTGCGCATCTTTCAAGACAAAAAACACAGAATTTTGGTCTGTTTGAAGTTGTGGGCTTGCCTAAAAAGGGAATAATCTAAATTTCTCTGTATTTTCTCAAAATTTCTGACTATTTTTCTGACTTAGTCAAATTTCTCAATTTTCGTTTAAAATGCGACTTGGCGGCAGCCTGTAATAGAGTCATATACATTTCCATGTAGCAGAACCCAACCATAACGGTCAAACCTGGTGTGATATATGTCTTTCAACACACTAAAAATTCTTTCTTTAATTAACTTTGAATTATTACAGTAACACTGATCAAAAAAAGGAACAATGAGATCTACACGCTGTAAACGCTTTTTAGCAGCTAAGACTTCTTTATTTTTATAGGAATTTGAACAGTAATTTACATGCGACGTATTGCAAATTATCCACAAATACCCATATTCTTAATGGAGTTATTCGCTCACAAACTCAAAATTCAAAACTTTAGTTTGAACCGACAATGAGGTTCAAGAAGAATCCAATAATGCAACACAAATTACCATAGATAAGAGTAGGATTACTATCTCCTAAAGCCCTATTTATGGCTTAAGTTTCATTTTCACTTTGTTGTACACAAGATTTAACATTATCTCATTTGTCACAGCATACAACCACACACACATAAATAACAGAAAAAGAAGAACCAAACTTCAATGAGAAACTAACGGACATTAAAAAAAAAAAAAAAATCTAGATAGTTATGATCATCCATACAATTTTACTATTTTTAATCAAATTAATTTTTGTTTATATCTTATTTTTATAAATGAAATTTATTCAAATGTACAGAGCATCAATACTAACAAAGCTTTCAGAAATACCAGTTGATATTTCTGTCAATTGCGTTTGAGACAGCTCTTATTTGTGGTAGTACCTGTTTGACTTTTATTATTCACTGCATTATCCGTTGCAGGTTAGACTTCTTCACTCATCATAAGTTCCAATAACTATTTCAAGTAATAGAGTATTTTCCCTTAGCCACCTCCCCATTTGTGCAGTTAAGAACACAAAATCAAACTTTTACTTTATACACAAAAACTTTCATCAATAATGGTTTCCTAACCAGTTATGCAGGGTATAAGAGTTATTAGCTTCAATTTTTGTAAGATAATTAATTAGAAGAAATCTTCTTCTTTCATTTATCGGTGATAGTCCACTATCTGTAAGCAGCAACTTAGTATTTGTCGGTTTCCTTAGACCAAACATGAGACGGATTATATCATTTTGTGTTGTTTCAATTTTTGCATATGGGTCTTTGCACAAGCACCATAAACTATGAGGCTATAATCAATATGGGGTCTTATATGTAATTTATAAAATTGGAGTAATGTTTTCTCATTACAGTCCCAAGGTGGGGTTAGTATTCCTTTTATTATTCTTAATTTTCTATAGCATTTTTTCATTGTTTTTACGCTCACAAACGCTCACAAACTCAAAATTCTAAACTTTAGATTGAACGGACAATGAGGTTCAAGAAGAATCCAGTAATGCAACAATTAAGTTCTAATATAAAGCTTTCAAATAGCTATTTCAAGCAATAGAGTATTTTCCCTTAGCCACCTCCCCTTTTGTGCAGTTAAGAACACAAAATTAAACTTTTAGTTTATACACAAAAGCTTTCATCAATAATAGCTGAGAAACCGAACTGAAGACAGCCTGCATTTTTTCAATGCCCTAAGTTCCGCTCCCCATGCCAGATGACATTAGATCAAAATTGCGAGATAGCCTTTTCAATCACAATGGTGGAAAGGCCCAAAAGTGCCGTGGGAGCCAAGATAATAATTACAGTCCCGGTGCAAGGGGCAAAAATTATAAAAATAGCTTTCATAAAGTAAAGGCTCTGTACGCTCATTTAATAGACAACATCCTGAACTCTATAGAAACCAGAGTCAAGAGCAGATTCTGATCTAACGAAAGGGAAGGGCCAAAGTAAGGCTTCGGGTCAGTTGAGCACCGTATCTTATTCCAGTAGTAAAAAATTACAAAGACAATTTGGACTTACGGGATCATAGTTGTAGTCTTCATCATCAAAGCTAAGGAAGAAGGCAGCTTTTTCAATTGCATCCAAAGAGATTTTATTCATTCCTTTCGAGAAGAACTGCTGTCTTGCTCGTGCCCATGTAGTACGTTCACCAGCAGTTAGGGCTGCCAATTTTTCCTCGCCCTTTTCAGGCGCAGAGGTGTCATCAAGGATTTTCTGGAAAACACTAAAAAGAAAAAAGCATATGTTAAGTTTACCTAACCTTGTTAGGTTACCTAACCAACGAATAAAATAAATTTTCAAAATGAAAATTTATATTTATGCCAGAGTAAGAGGTTCGACTCCAAACACATAAGGAGGAGTATCTTTTATGTTTGTTTATAAGCAATCTCTTGCAGTTTTATTAAATTTTGAAGAATTTATCATTCGTTTTTTCGGATAATAATAGAAGAAGCTTATAATTTATTATTTAAATTAATTAAATTAATAACAACTAATAATTAAATTAATGTTGAATAATTTTGTTGAATAATAATTTCAATGATTTCTTATTGAAAGCTGTTTATCAAGAGTAGTCCGAAACATTGAGGTCCACAACCTATAATATAAACCCAGAACATTTTTTGGGTTGATTGAATTCATTTCCACATTGATGTATCCTCTTTGGTTTTCCAGATATCAAGATGTATTAGTTTCTAAACAAATGTCCTAAAAAACATTTTTGGACACAAATAATTACTTCTTAATAAAAGTCGAAACAAACTAAAAATATTCTTTTTTTTCTCTTGTAAACTTGTGTGATGTCATTCTTATCTTTACAGAATAGCTAGTTTCAGCATAAAAAGCGTTAAGAAAAGGCAATATCCAGGTACTTTTGTCTTTCAAATAAACAACCTAAATCCTCCGAAGAAATCTTCAAAGGTTGTGGGCTAGCTTTTACACAGTATGGGCAGCACATCTATAGGCAGCGCCTCACTTCCACACATTTGTAGGCGAATAAAATGAATAAAAATTTGGAAATACGAAGAGAAATTGAAATACAAATTACATAGACCTTTAATTTGTTTCTGTAAATTAAGTTTGACAAAGGTTAGATGTTTGGAACATGGTTACTTTTATGAATATTCAATGGAAATTACTTAATTTAATTACTTAATTACTAATTTAATTAATTTAATTATGAAAATTAATTTAATTTAATTACTTAATACGTCATGAATAGAAGAAACAAACTACAGGGTGCGCATAGTGCGTTTTTACAGTTTAAAAAAAATGTTAAAAAGGCAATTAATGAAGTATTTTAATCGGACTTAATTATTTTAATAATTATTTATAGAGCTTCTTATCTGTACACAACATACTCCCAAAGAACTTACAATTGCAAGCTTATAATGTAATGCACTATTACCACCATTTGAGCCAAATTAAAATCCATAATAAAAAGAGTTTGTACTCAACGATATGGAACGGGTTTTTGAACTTGCTCCTCAAGCAAGATGGCTTAAGTAACAAGAACATTTTCACATTTCAGAGAAATTGAGCAGACATAACGTGAGAACCTAGGGATTTGAGCACCACAATATGACTAAAAATGCTTAACCTTAATCACTAGGCAGTTCAAAAAGAGATTGTGTGGGTTGAACCATTTGCAATCGAATAATTGGTTGATTTATTCCCAATGAAACAACAATTAGTGCAGACGTTTACCTCCACATCCTGATCAAAAAAGTGGCACCAGACCCGATGAGCCTAAAGCCAGTCATCATTTTCAAGAAAGACAGCGCACCACCACAGTAGGAACTGCACGCTTGTCAATCGCTCAAATCAAACATTTTCAGATCGATGGATTGAAAGGGATAGGCCATTTCTATACCACTGTATTTACGAGATATTACTCCCTCGGCCTTCTTTTCGTACGGCTGCGTAAAAGTTATTGTGTATCACACAAGGATACAGGACGAAATTGACTTGTGGCAGAGGAAGGTGTCCTAACACTGAAGCAACTGAATGCACCTTACCTCCCCCCTTCTCCGATAAAACGTGTGGCATTAAAAATAAACTTTTTCTTGTCTCATTTAACTTGATCGTGCTGATTTAGCTTTAATAACTGGTTTTTCTCTGAGGAAATGTTCAGAACATTTGAAAAAGGTAAAAAAAAAAATAGCATTTCTCTTATTTGTAACCAAACTTTTTCTTTTATATGTTAGCTGGTTTGCTCTTGATTTTGTCGTGGTTAGTCTCACCTCTAATCAAGAGACTCGACCTTTCATGGCCGACCAAATCTTTTGCTCTAAGTAAAAACTTCACTGATTCATTTTTAGGTTAAAGACGTAAGAGCATCTTTGTTCTAAAATACCACTAAAGTGTTCTTCTTTTGTTTTTTTTGTTTGTTTTTTTCACAATTTTGTTGTCACTCTCTTAACTTTAAATTAATTAATCAACTTCATTAAGGATTATCAAATGAGTTGAAATTTTTAATCTGAAATTGTTTAAGTTAACCAACCTTATCGGCAAGATACCTCTTAGAAAATTAAACATACTTTTTCTTTCTCTTTCATAGCTAAATATATAAATTTTGACATTGAAACTTTTTAGAAGACCCTTTTTTAGAAATAACAGAATTCACATCTTTCTTTGATTTCAACCATGTAATCTTTTACGAGAAAAAATTTGGCTTCTTATAAAGCTCAAAATAAGGAATTTTTCGACTCAGATTTTTCTTGAAAATCCTAGAAACCGAAAGAATACTTTTAGTTTGTTTTCCATACTCAAAAAGAGCCCTTCACTGTTTAGCAAAAATAATGACTTATTCTGTTAAAACTTTATAAATAGGCTTAGAACTAGAAAATTGCATTTTTCTACAAAAAAAGGCTCTTCCTCCTTTTTTGCACTTTAAAAATCCTCGAAGAACTGAAAATTCAATTTTTCTTTATGAAAAACAAATCATCCATCTTTCCTGCGAATAGTTTACCAGAATAAATACACTTTTTAGGCTAAGAAAAGAGATAATTTTTTAAGGAAATCCTAAAAACTAGAAATTACTATAAAAAAAACTTGTATCACCGAAAGTTACGCACATTTCCAGCTCAGCCGGCTTCATCAGTCTCCCTTTATGGTAGAGGGTAACTTTCCAAAATTTTCCATTGCAAAAAACGGCAATATGCGTACTATCAGGGAGATGGACTATCTTATCCGTTTCAAGCCCAGGAATGCGCGTTGTGTTAAAGATACGCTCATACTGTGATGAACAGAGTGGGACTATATTCTGAACCATTATCTGAAAGAAAATAAAAACAGCCAGTTATCCACATTTTGTAAAATATTACTGTTTCAAATACTTAAAATTTGGGGGGAAAAAGTTCATTCTAAGCTATTTAGAATGTCAGTGCACTATAAACCGAAGAAAATGAGTGAAATAATAAACTTTAAATACCACACTTGAATGCAACAACAACAAAAAACATAAAAAAACATAAACATAAAAAAAAACATACAAAGGCAGAATTTCAAGGAAAAATGAATTCACTTTAAATAGATATTACTGCGATTATATAATTAATACTTTGCTTCAACAACATCTAGTCACGTAGTCTGGGGCTTATGTAGGCGCATTTTATCCTTTAAGCCCTACATCAACCTACATAATCGATGCCCTTATCTTGTTCGATAGCAATATTTCAAGAAAGCAGTTAAAGCTTACCGATTCTATTCAATGGTCGTTTTAATTTATCCCGTCGATTCTTCTGCTTTGGATGAACGAAGATATCCAATTTTGAATGAAGTATTCAACAGCTGTTAGAGTTGGGTCCATGGTTTTTAAACTAGTTTGTTTAACCACACGCCCCCTTGCCTCCATTTCGTTAACATATACTGGAAAGTTTCTAACGCTAGGTATACATTATTGTGACAAGGAGATCCAGCACACGTGGCAAGAGGTTTTAGAGAATTACGACCGCTACTATAATGGTTTCTTACAGACTCTCAGCAAACAAAACATGTTATGTATCGGTTTGTGTCATTTCTAGGTATTTGTCAGACTCACCCACATTAGCACTGGACAAGAGATTTTCTTTGTCGCTGAACCCGAGGACTCACAAGTCTACAAATTCAACCTGGTAAGTCTTTAGAGCAGGGCTCATTAAGGCCTAATTATTCTTTGAAATTGAAAGAATGAACTGAAAGTCGTAGTGTTTGTGACAGTTCTGATCTACGTCTGTTGAGAAGGTCCTTGTATGAAAAACAAGCGCAATTTTTCATTAATTGGAATGGTAGGATCGAAGTGAAACACCAACTAGAAACATATCAGAAATATGAAATTCTACAACGAAGATGTTGTGTCGTTCGTATTTGAGAGATGGCAAATAAGTCTACTTACCGTCGTTATTTTATCATTCAAGAAAAACTGTATGGATTACCTATCCAGGTGACCATATTTTTCGTTATGATTGTCTACTTTTGCGGCGAGATATCCTTGGTTCTTTTGACTGGACTGAACGTTCAATTCGCTCTTTTTGTGGAAGAGTTTGTTTTATTTTATGTTGTAGTGGACATGTATTGTTTCGTGGTTCGGTGCTCATGTAATCCCAAAACTGTATAAGATATGAACTTACAAACCATATTACAATTTTTCTAATCTCTACCGAACTCCAATCGTACAAAATTTCTTCTGTAATTTATGGAAGCATTTCTCTTGAATATTACTAGTTTTATTGCCAATGTTCCATTATCATTACAGGATATCGGAGCAACTGGGAAAGATTCGTTCAACAATCTCCATGGGAAATATAAAATGGTATGAATAGTATTTTGAATATAGGCATTCTTTATTTCTATTATGACGTTTTGGCGTAACTATGATTTATTCTCCTGCTCATTTCTTTCGTCCCATTTTGAGGTCCATCATAACTCCAGATTTGTTTTAGTAAAATCGTAAAAGACGTACTTACTGCTTTAGCGCACGTTTAGCACACATTGCAATGAGGGTTGAGATACGTCTGCCATTAGTTCTAAAAATATGATTTTGTCAGGAGACACCTTTGTGTTCCGATGCTACACCAATAAGAACCGACGTAGTTCATGACATGTATACGGCTAACATTCGTTCAGGTGGGTAGTGTTAAAAGCATTCTGTTCTTTTTACTATTGGTATGAGTTGGAACTCTTTTCGTCATGTTAGATTCATTATTAAATATGCAATTTTTATTTTTAATTCATTCTTCCTGACAGCAGAAACGGAGTTGTGCTTTAGATAACTGTACTACGCAAGTAGAACCCCCCCCCCCTCTCCATCTAGGAGTCTCAACTTTTGCAGGCCAGCGTACCTCAGATGTTAAGGTTACAAAGACAAAAGTACTTAGACTCTATGCCAGCTTATGAATGAATATAAAACAGGAAGGGTAGCGAAGTTTACAAAATTGACGTAAGTTATGGCGAGTCATAATAGTTAACGTCTGTGAGAACTCTAAGTAAGAAGAAAAAGAATCTTGTTGAGTAACATTCTCGGTTACTTTCTTATTTTTTTTTATTTAAACAGGACTTGATTGTTGGTGATGCTGCTATACAAATACCAATCAAGTGGCATGTGGTAAGTGGATTGTGACCAGTTTTGCGTCACTTGATGCCTTGTAATGAGTAATTGATCGTTAAAGGAAAAATCAGATTGTCGTTTGGTGATTGTTCTTCGTGAATCGTATTTTGTCTGATATACTAATAACAAAATTATCCAAGATTTGATGTTGAGTTCACAATGTGGTTATCATTTTGTTGCGTTTGTATTAACAGAAGCTTAAACATGAGCTCCGAAATTAGGAGATGTTGCCTATTATGTATACATTGTAGTCGTCAAAACGTCTTAAGGAAGTCAATCTATCACTATTAACTGAGAGACAGTGTATTGCATTGCATATGCAATGTTGGTAAAGCATAAAGTGTAGGCGATTGTTATTCATTACATAGTGACGAATTCTATGAAGTTAAAAATACTATGAACGATTAACTGGTAAGGTACCAACATCCAAGTAACTAAGCAACAGAGTACTAAAGTCATGACGTCACTAAAAGCAGTTATTACTACATCAAAGTGTTAACCCTGACACCAAATGCCCGCATACAAAATATTGCTTTCAAATCTCAAATTAGCTGGGAGAAACGGCTGTTTTAATATGAGAAAGGCCTTAATTAACTCTGTTAATTTTGTTCAGTTTATAAAATTGTGAACTGCCTTCATTTAACAGGGTTTTGACAGGCATGATTTAAAGTTTAAAAGGACGTATCGCAAAGATATCAGTCTCAAATTTGGACAGGTTATCTATATCAACAAGAAGAAAGACACGAGTCTTAAATATTATCAAATTTCTGATATTCATTAACTCGTGATGTCACACTTAAGTACTCTACTAGTTAACTAACCAATGTAACCCTGCGAAATACGCTTATCTTATAAGTAAGTAAACAACAAAGTAATTGTTTGGGTCATAAAACAATAACTAGCTTCAAGGTACGTTCACTTACTCTAGACTATTCACATTTCACAAAGGTTTCCTTTGTATCACCAGGGTGTAGTTACTCTTACCTTCATGGAAGAACCAAAGAAAACAAAGAGACAAGAAAGAGTTCTTGGACCAAAACCCGTTATTGAGGTTTGTAGTACTGAAATTTCTGTGAGTACTTGGTGTAATCTTTACGAACATTGTATTGTTGCTTAAAATAGCTGATTATTGTAAAAAATTATTGTATAATTATATAATTCTTTAAAGTGGCCAACTTGTTGCGCCATCAAAAATGTGCAGCTGTTCCTAATATGTATCTAATATGTTGTTAGATTAACAGTTGCTCTCCATAAGGTTGAAAAGAACAAGTTCGGTTCTCTCTCGAACGTAGGCACATTCGAGGTGAGTGCAACACACGCAAAAATAATTGATAGTTACGAGTGTGTCATTACCTTGTAGCTCATCAGACCCGAGCGTTTCCAAGGTCTCTGAATTATGCGGGTAACGTAAGTTTAAGCCAGCTACGCTTTACTATTTTGTTGTGACGTTGATCACAACGGCCTGACCTCGTTTCGAAACAGGCTCTGTGTTTAGTTATTTTTCTACTAGGACTGATTAAATCCGGCTTGTGATTTCAAGAGCAGATGGTACTATTTCCTGCCAAACCGAAGCCCACTTTATGCACATTGTTTGGTTATGATAATTGAGATAATTTATGTTTGTCGTATATACTTTCTTTATTATGTGACAGTAAACTAGTCATTCATTCTCCCTTTACCCTTCAGCACATGTTTCGTGTACCAGAGAAAAGACCACCAAAGGGAATTTCAAATGCCTTTACTGGACTTGTCCTTGCACCCTTCGTTTTGATGTTTGCTTTGGTGAGTTCAGTTTTATTGTGGATTTAGGGGGGGGGTTCAGTGTGGGGTCCGCTGTTCATCAGTGGTCTTTGATTTAGACAGCGTATGTATGTTAACTCAAAATGATCAAATAAAGTTTCTGATAAACTCGATAATAGGGAACAAGCTCGATTGCTACTTAATCTCTTAAATATGGCAAGTTTTATTCTATATCTTTGCTGCTTTCTTTATAAGTTAGGTATTCATTGAACATAATTCTTTGAATGGTTGCAGGTTCACGGTAATAAATCTCATAAGGAAACAGGAATTTTATTATTATTGTAAATTTATTATAGCGCGTACTGATCAGATTTTTCACAAATTGTTGTATTAAGGAATGCCCTTCTCTTAGCGCTACGCTGTCTATGTTAAGCAAAGGTTTGGTAATAACACCATTCATCCGGTGTCTTTATAGTATTTGAAAGAAATAAAGTAATAAAATACCTATGGGCCTCTATGTTTCCGTTTATTTAGGATTGTTGCTCTTTTCCATATTTTTCCGTAGGTTCCGCTGTATATACGGTATACAGATAGCCTAGATTTTAAACACCTTCCCTCTAAAAGACCTTGTTCTTCTAAATGTAAAGACACCTAATATGAACTTTACAAAAGGGGCTATATGATTTTAATATCGTTATATCACGCGTTGCTATTCAGGAGGTGAAAGACCGGACTGCACTAATGTGGTAGTAATGCATTAGTAAGCTGTCGCTTTAGCAGTGTTCGTCAGTTGGTTTTAACGCTTTTATAGTAGAACTGCTGCGCTGATATGAGCGCTCCGTTGAAATGGCATACTTAGTTTCATATTGTAACTTTGCTTGCGTCACAAGTAGACTATCATCAAACTTTCTCTTGTATCCTTCTCTGCTGGCGGATGTGTTCTATACGGTTATTTTTTCTCTTCCCACTTTCAGTGGATCAAGGTCGGAGCCAACTTATCAAATTTCACATTCTCAATCAGTGCAATCTTATTTCACGTAGGACTAGCTGGTAAGTATTTATTGTATGCGGCAAGAATGACCAATTCATGGTATTTAACTGGTAAAGCGTCACTGGAGTCTCCACTGCTTATCAGGAAGACTGGTATGAAACACGCGTAAAGCGTCACTTCAAAAATTGTCTCTCACTGGGAGTAAATGAGAGAGATGCAAGGTGCTTACGAAATGTAAAATGCCATCAGCTGTAAAGCTGGTTGACCTATTATGTAATTGAATTCTTCATTCATTACTGCGGAAACGAGAAATGGATTAGACCCACGATCGATGTCTTAAAAGGAAAGAGCAGATTCCCTGCATTTCCATCATGTGAAAGAGCTAAATCTGCCATTGCTGTCACATTTGTGTTAAGAACTCTTGTGTGAACCTAATATAATTTGTATACTTGGTAATCAGGTTCCTGTCTATAAGGCTTGATGCAATTCTCACTATTCCATTACCTGAATTAATTATAGTGAAGGGAGGTTGTGTTTCCACCTTCCAATGATAATAGTATCTGAAGACCGACAGTTTTCAGCCCCCTGTCAGGCGCCTGTTATAACGCCCATTCCAATGCAACCCACGTTAGAAGATCGATTTTTGAATTACACGTCGTCTCTACCCAACCTATTTTCCTATATATGATAAATATGAAGTTGATTAACGTTATAATTTTTTCCTTTTACCACAGGCATTTTTATCCTGTATTTCTTCTTCTGGTATAAGTTGGTAAGTAGCGAGCTTTTAATGGGATGTAATTATAAGTTATGTTACTTCAATAACTGCACAAGGACATATGTGGTATCAATACAATGTGTTTTGGGGGGAGGGGGCACAACCCCTTGCTGAAACAAATATCTAGCTTTACAGTGTACTATTGAATGTCACAAACATCTTTGTAGTGTATGCAGCGAAAGAGATTTCTCTTCTTCAGCTATAAAAACAATTTTTTCAGGACAGCTGAGCAACGGGATGAGCATAAGAGGGATGCAGGAGAAATATTATTTTATAATGCATATATCGTTGTAGATTTCAGCCCTTAATTTGATATAGGTTGTTGTCAAAGTAGAAACTTTTCGTAAAACGTTAAGGAGCTTGCCCAATTCGTGGAAAGCTGAATTGAGATCGCAAAACTTACATGCGCGTTTGTTAAATGTACGTTACTCAACTCGCAGCATTCCATTTTTTGCCGTGAATATGGAATGGTACTCGTTATTTGAGCACTTTCGTATAGTTTTGAAACACAGATGAAAAGATAATCGGCACTAACATGCTTTAAATAGCTGTCACTTAATTGTGGGGAAATATTAAAGATTTGTACAAAGAATGACTCTGAAGTGAGTGGAATCCTGAGAGTTTTCTACAAATTAATGAAGCTACAAGCATTGATTGGCACACATTATGTACCATGATGTATTATCTTGTTGCTTTATTCATGTGTTATATTTATCATTGTACAAGACATTGACATTGCCAAAAATGTAGGATAGCATATTTTGGAAATTGAAAGTTGTAAGTTATCCCATCGTGACATTCAATAATGATCGAATGTATTCTTATGGCTAATAGCTGCATGTTGCATATGATTTGTTGTTTTTGTTGATCTTATGTTGTAAAACGAGCTGTTTTTACAAATGGCGTGAAAATAGTACGGACCTCCGATGAACCAACATCCTTCTTTCCTTTTCTTAGAATATGTTCCAAACACTGAAATACCTTGCCATCATTGGTTTGATGACCTTCTTAGGCGGAAACAAAAAAGAAAGGGATCAAAGCAAAAATTTGTCGACCGCTGATTGGACAATCATTAAGCCTACCAACAATTTGGAGGCGCCATTCTGATGAGGGTGCAACGAAACCGGTCAATGGGATTTCACTAATGATTCCGTTATTAAATATTATCTACAAATTGTAAGATATGTTATATTTTGCAGAATGGCATAATTTTTAAAGACAGTCTTCGAACAAATGATCTTTTGGACAAATTCAACAATGTCAAATAGGCTCTTGTGTTTTGTACATTGTGAGACTGCTTCAAGACACTCATCAGTCTGAGATTGTGAAGTAATCAATTGTGTTTCATATTATAATTGCAATTAGTTATTCTTATTGTGACTAGACTTGTTAATTGTTTATTTTTGTCCCACAAGTGAACAGCATTATTTATTATTATTTGAAGATTGGTGGTATATCTTGGTTGATAAACCACAATAGCAGACCACAACCATTGGTCTTAGGTATTTTATTTCCATCAAAAATTAACTAATAAGAGACTAAGAACACCTTAAGTATTTCTAAAAGCTTTCTTAATAAGGTGGATTTTTAGGTTACCTTTAAAACATAATAGCCACTTTAAAATTCTTAGTTCATTCAGCAATTCATCTCAAAGCACAAGTGCAGCAACACTGTGGGCTGACCATCTGGTATTATAAAAAGGATGGGTAGTACTTCCATGCATATATTTCAGTGCCAAATCATGCAAAGCTTTGAATGTCATAAAAATCACTTTAAAATCTTTAAATACAGTAGTATGACTAGACATGCAGTCATCAATAAATATATCTATATCTATAGATACTTATATGTGCGTAACACATATTAATTAACTAACCACAGTGACCACCATAATGCTCTTATAATAGTGTGACTGTATTTGATAGATAACTTGATCAAGCTAACTCCATCATTGTTTGCTCTGGCAGCACTCTGACCATGAGAAATTTTAGACATGTCTCTTCTTGAAAGTGTATCTCAAAAACTGTTGGGTAAAAAGATATATGATAACCTAAATTGTTCACTTGATCTGTAGTCATCAAATGTTTGTTAAAGTAATTAAGGCAAAGACTCTATGATTCAAAAACTTATCTTAGGTTATTTATGTAACAATCAACTTGCTTCAAAATGACCACCTTCATGGTAGACCAAAATTACCCAAATCCAATAAAAGCCAAGGAAGTAGTTTTGACCAGCTGTGTCAAAAGGAATTGACAAATATTTTCTAGGAAGCGGAAGAACTGTATAGGGTATTGAATCACCATTTATATTACATAAAGGATAGTTATCTACATTCTTAGCCAAAAAATATTCTTTTTCCCTGCTTTAGACATTTCCCCAGGTTCAAATTTTTCATTGACATCTTTTATGGCCATTACTTTACTATACTGCAACTTGTGTTCTCAGTGCATGACAGTTAAGTTTGTCCATGTAATCGTAAACCAATGCACAAATCTTTTAAGCCCCATCATGTAGTAAGATGGTTTGGAGTTATTTACAATTAGCTCTTTGTTTTTGAAATAGAAAAGCAACAGTGCAAATGAAAGCTATAAGCCTTTATTCATTTAGAATTTTAAATAATGGTCACAGTTATCACAGTGAGTTGTTGTTTTTTTACTGCCATGCGCTTAGTCAGCCTACCATTAAAATATAGCAAGAAATACAGCAAAGTTTCACTAAAGGTGGATAAGTTAAAGGAAGCTAAGATGATTAAGTTCCTGCAGAAAACTGTATTTCATTTGTAAAATTATATGGTATATAGTACTCAGCAGACACATAGCAATTATTACATATTTATCACGAGTTGAGTATTACCACAATGGCATGCTTGTTTATTTGCCTCATTATGTATACAATGAAGTATACAACCATGGTTATTTTAGAAAGCTTTTATTGGACATTGTTGTGATGATAATGAAGGCACACTTGTCATAAATTGCATGGCAGTGACCTTGCAGCAATGTAGATCAGTGTAGTAAATGACCCATGTTACTTGGACTTACTGACCACCTTTTGCAACATCAAACCATTTCATATCTTCCTAGAATGATTTATTATCCGAAAAAGAAATTATATAACATGCTAAAACACAAAGACATTTAAGCAGAAAATATAAATAATTAAAGAGTTCAAATGAAAAACAGATAGAAATGTGTATAATAATGATTATAAATGTGGTAATGGTTATGTATTGTATTAATTTTTATATACAACTTTTTGCTCATTTTGCTTGATTAGCATTTCTTAGAGTTAAAATGGTATAGCGGCATTTCATCCCAAATCAGTAAGCACCATGGAATTTTGACACCCACTTTCATAGCAAGTGGAAATACTTGAGATATGTTTCAGTGTAAAATACCTCATGGTTCCAGAGTTAAAAGGGTCTAAACTTTTGATTTTTGAGACCCATATTTGTTGCAGTGGCCATTTTGAATTTGTTCCTTGGATAAGTCCTTACCTTGTAAAAATGCTGTGATGCACAGATTGACTTGAAGCCATGTAAATAGATCACATTTTGTGTGGTGATTTAAAAAATGTAAACAGAAATGGCACAAAATGAACCCCTGGATGCCAAAGTATCCTTTACTCCTAACCACCCCAGATAATGTTTTTCTATTCATGCATCATAGCTATAATTTTCATGCAATTTATTATTGCAGTTGCAAACTTATGATTATGATTTTTGGCAGATATAATGTTACCATATTGAACCACATTATGTCAAAAATTTAGAGACTACTTTTCTCATTTTAGATTTGTTTAAATATAAAAATTGGTGGAAAATAGCTGCATTACTGGAAGTTGATCTAGCCAATTATGGAATTCCCTCTCAACTGCAATGCATTTTAATACCCTCAATTAATTTATAGAACATTTTGAATCTGAAGGCATATAAGAAAAAAGATCTTGTGAGAAAAACACAGTGTTAATAACATATTTTTAAAGGTGGTGATAGTCATTATTGCCTTCATCGCACACAGAATACATGTTTTGGGGGAATAATGTCTACGCTCTTTGTTGGGCCATTTACAAGATCTAGATGGGAAGACTGTATGCATAAATGTGATTTCAACGGTATTATTTTCTCTATCAAGATGGGTAATCGCACGTGTTTTTCATAAAATATACCGTAAAATATACCCCAAAAATATAATGCTGTTTTTGAGTGTTTTATTGAACTTAGAAAAGGTTTCTGCTAGCAGAAATTGTTTCCATCCACACCATCCCAACTTACAAATTTCCCACTGTTCTGTGCAGATAGGGAAGGCAGGCACTGAGGATAAAAGGAAGATATATGTAACTTGTGTGAGGCCAGTATTGGTTTAAGGTGCAGAGACATGGGTTGTGAAAGCAGACGAAGAAAGAGTATGTACTGAATGGATGTGAAAGGGGAATGCTAAGATTGATTTGTGGAAGGGTGTTGAGTGAGAGGAAAAGTAAAAAAGATCTGCTGGTTTTAGCTGGATTGAAAGCTGGGGTGGACAATGTTGTGCGAGAGTTGTTTAAGATGATATGGGCATGTATTGAAAACGGATGACAATGAAGGAGTTGAGAGAATGATGGTGTTTGAAGTTGAAGGAAGTAGGGGGCGAGGAAGGCCACCAATGAAATGGAGAGAAAAGTGGAGAAGGATGCCGAAAAGATTGGCCTAAAGAATGAAGATGCAAAGGAACAATCAAAATGGAGGCAAAAATTGGTAACCCAATAATACATGGAAAATGCCTACTATAAACAATGGTTGGATGGATGGGTAGTCCCTATTGACACAGTTCCCGACTACACAAAATATTCATAAACAGCATTAAAGTATATTTGCTTTGAAAAGTTGGAAAATCTGTGACTGAGGGTGTCAAGGCCTTGTTGATTAGGCATGTAATGACCCTATATTCAGTGAATCAAATGTCAACTATAGGAGCTGTTTTGTTGTGAAAAGAAAAACAGTATGTGTTTCCACTTCTGTGTTAGCAACTAGTTTTCAGGTGTTTCTTGAGCTGTGACAACATGTCAAGTTGTAATAGTTAAAATAGAACCAAGTGGAATGCATTTAAGGTAGACATACTTGTCTTCATTAAATTAGCATCAATAAAGTTGACAGATACAGGCTTTCAACAGTACCTGCCCCTTATGGTGTGACTATAAGACCTTGATAAATGGTGTAGTAAGTGTATAAGTAAGTAAGTAAGTAAGTAAGTAAGTAAGTAAGTAAGTAAGTACAGTAGTTTAAGGCCTCAGTTAGGCAATTATAATTCAAAGAGGCCACATAATTCCATTTTGGAAGGCAAGTAATAGTTTACATGGGGGTTCCCATAAGCAGGCAGTACTGCCTCATTAGGGGCACTGGAAGAGGGCACTGAAATAATACAGGGCAATAGAAATTAGATTTCAATATTGAGCTGAGTAACAGATTCATTTTGCTGAATGTTTTTGCCGGAAACACTGATCATAGCGATCATATTGAGTGAAATGAAAAGTTAATATGATGAATTTATTGGAAATTAGAAGACCAAAACACATCCTAGAAAATAACGGTCACAAGAGCAGTCGACATGTTTTCTGCCAATCGTACTATTAAAAAGGGCATAAATTGTAAACAAATTCTTTTTGTCGACAGAGTACTAGCTTCTTTGTTTTGATAAATGTGGGTTCTAGGGCAGCAAGATGAAAAGGAGATCCAGCTTTGGCTAATACCCTTAATGAATCCTCTTCATAGTCGTGAGCACATGACAAGTTTTCAATCAAATGCTGTGCTGTTGCAGTTGGTTTTGGGATCTGTTGACTTGGCCTTGTTTAAATGATTCGGTAAAAATTTTGAAATTAGATTATGATTTCTTAGATCCATAAATATATGATTTTTTCCCTTACTTTTGTTTTTGCATGTCAAATTATTGTTTGCAGTGTTCCATCATTTGATTTTTTATATTTGTAAATTTTTCCATTGTTTTGAATATTAGAGTCCCAAGGATGACTCTTGGGAGACGGCATGGGGTGATTTTGGAACACTGGTTTACATCAATTGTACACAAGCAACATTTCCCCACCATCTACCTCCCCCCCATCACTTAAGGATGTATTTGTGGTCCTCCCTGAAACAAAAATTTTACTTGCCCCTACTTCCTTTATGGGGGAGGGGGTGTGGACACTATGTTGTATTTACTTACATGGGGTCCATCAGTATATATATTAAATGGGTTATTTATATATTTATACACAGATTCTATGAAGAATGACATTAATATATATGTATAGTAAATATATACTAACCAAAAATATGATACAACTACCATTTGAAATCAGTGTAGCATTCATAGGAATTAAGCAGCAAATACAATGTCAATTACCTGATGATTGGAAAAAACATGAAACTGCAGTGGAAATTAATATTTTATTCTCCTCTAACTCTACTGATACTTTTTGTTATTTTATCTAATAGATTCCAGAAAAGAAGTTTACAATTAGTAGGGCTGCTGATTACAATTGTTGGTGTTGCTGAATTTGTACTGATAAAAGAAGGATATCACTCAGTCTGCAATTCATTGGATTTTAGTCCAAAGTAAGTTTTCAATATCAAGTTTATTAATATCAGTAGAAATTATTGAGATCTTTTTGAACTGCAATTTTTTTTTTCTTAACTGCTAAGGTATAGCCTGACATGTATGGACTGGTGAAAACCAAATTTTGCCAAAAATTTGATTTAATGGTATGTCTATGCATGGTACTTGTCTTGCTTTTTGCAACCCTTTTCATTGACTTTACAAACAAAAATGTATTACCCTTTATAACCATAGATAGAAATGTGCATTCAAAGGAGTGTTCATTGCAGGAGGTTCTGGATACAATTTGTATTTCATAAATTGCCTTCCAAACATTTTGCTCTGAATCACTTTTTATTAGTGATACTAAAACATAGCTTCATATATTTTTATTCAAAGAGTCAAAGCAGTTCAGAAACATTTTGAAAGTTCACCCTGTTCCTACGCAGTCCATCCATGTCTTTAAAGTGAGGTAGAAACAACTGACATTTGGAAAGAAAATAAGGAGCACAAAGTGATATGCATCAGGGTAAAAACAGATGGACAAGGATTGTGCTATGCCCATTTAGGTCATTACTCTGTGTTAGAAATATTATCCAGTAAGCATCATAGTGTTTGCATTTCCTTCACTAAATATAGAAATAGATAAAACTGATTCAAACTCTTAATGTAAGAATTGTTTTAAAATCTAATTGCACCCATTTTGCCCCATGGTATTGCTACATTCCAACAATCGTTTTTTCACAGTGGAGCAGCATGAAATTTGTTGTGTAGTGACATGACAAAAGTTCAGCGGTACAGTGTGTGCACCTCTAGCTTAGAAGAAGAGAAGTGCTGCAAGTTTTATGCAATTTAGTGAAGTCTTTTTGTGGAGGTTGAAGCCATTGGCTTTGTTACTGCGCCCCATTCAAGATATGCCTTGAAGTGGCTAAGGGAAGAATGCTGCTGGTAATTGTAAACTATCCAACATGAGGTGTGACGCTTAAATCTGTGCCATGCGCCTATGACGGTATTAGAAAAGAGTTTTGTTCTGCATTAGTATGCATTACAGTTTGGTTTGATAAAGGATAAAAAGCTAACGCACAAGCTAATATTGCAACGAAATTCCTTAGATTTTTCACGCCAGATATAAGATGAATCCAATTGCGTTGTCTTATCGTGATACCAAACATAGCAAGTCTCGTTCGCTCCAACATTACACTTCGATGCATCAAACGCTATGTATCAGACGTAAAGAACATCAGTTGAGGAGCCATACCATCTTATTTTAAGCCCTAGCTCAATTACTCTACCACCTAATTTCTTGAGAGCAGTTTGAATCAAACCCCGTCTACTAAATTATTTAAATCATTATTTACATTTACACTACCATTAACGATTTTTTGTTGCATATGACCAGCTCATAGAATGATACTACCTGATACGATTTTCATATCCTTCAGTTCCTCTGACAGCAACTTCAAATCTTTAACATCAGTGTTACTGATTAGCAGCCCTAAACACCCAAGGATAAATTTGTAAAGCATTAAAGAATATTAAAAAGGAAATTGATCAGAAAGGCAATAAAAGGCAAATACAATAAGTGGAATATAGTCATTTAATATGATATATCTTAGAATTTTAATTGCCGTTGAATATACACAAACCTGAACTTCATCCCTGGACCTTTCATTTATTCCAAAATCTTGTAAATTTCACCCGGTATCAAAGTGTAAAAACAAGCCATATTAAACATAATATTGTCAAAACATATTTTTTAAATCAAATATTGTAATAGGAAAGCAGAAGAGATTTCTAGCAAATATTCCCACTTTAAACAAAACATTTGATTTGAGAAATAACATCTTCGAACGCAGTAGTTTGTCAATAACCCGTACATGATGACTTTGGTTTGACGAAAATAGTCTGCCACTTTCTTTATTCGACTAATGCTACCCCTTCAGATAATGAAAAAGCTAATTATAATGTATGGGTCAAGATAATTATACTTCCGCACTTTAACTCCCTCATACACAATTAAATTAGTGACAACAAGAAGCTTCTTAAGTGACAAAGACCTGCTACCTTTTTCTACCCTACTCTTAATCTCTACTCCTACCCTACTCCTACCTACTCCCACTCTACTCCTACCTACTCCTACCCTACTCCTACTCCTACCCTACTCCTACCCTACTCCTACCCTACTCCTACCCTATTACTACATATTCCTACTCTACTCCTATTCTATTCATACCCTACCCCGACTCTACTCCTACCTACTCCTATCTACTCCTACAGTACTTCTACCCTATTCCTACTTTACTCCTACCCTATTCATACCCTACTCGTACTATTGCTTCTGCACTACCTAGCAAGAACTTGGAACTAATCCCGATCTATCGATGGAAGCAAATTGACTTTATGGGATCTACTGCTATTAAGTTACATTCACAAAGTTTTCTGTAATGCTCTCGTTACTTACCGACATTCATTTCAGTAAGCCAGGTCACAGACATTAACGATTTTCCTAAAATCTTTGAGACTATTTCGTCAAGTCTAACGCCAGTTAATCTCATTCCAAGGACGAGTTGCAAGTCTTTTCCCTTTTTGAAAAGGATTCCCTCAAGATGTACACCGTCCCAGTCAAATAAGATGCATTTTCCTCTTAGTCTGCAAATAAATAACAACAAAACACAATGCAAGTGGACGAAGAATTTCAAGATCTCCGCACAAACTTGCAATTGAAATTCTTAAGTGGAAAGACAGAATCCTCAGAATTACACAATATTAGCTTATTGAGTCGAATTATGTAAATGGTAAATTTTGTTAAAAATACTTACCTTAAAAATGTTGTTGTTTCAGTCAGTTCTGCTGAGATTTTAAAGTTTTCAATCCCAAAGTTTAGAAAACTAAACTTTTCAGCAAGTTTCGGATCAGCAAATTTCGTGCCTAGCCATTCCATCAATTGTTTTGTCGTTAGTAAGTCGATGCTGCCTTCAAAAGTATACTTGGAGCCCTCCTTTGTCAAAGCAGTATAAAAGGTGACACTTTCAGCAATCGTTTGTCGAGATTTGAACGAAAAATTCCAAGGGGCTTCAGGACCACTGTGACTAAGCTTCACTTCGATGTTTTCAATGGAAAAGAAGTTCTTAAAATTTAACGGCCCGTCGGCTGTGAGGTAGACATCTAGCTTTTTATCCTTAAATTTATAACTTAGTTTTTTAACTTTGATCCAAGTACCTCCATTTTTAACTGCAGGTGAGTTGATTACATGCTGTCGGCGGGTGTTGTCGTCGACTGCTTCCTTTTCTCCAGAAAACCATTCAGGTATGACCTCTTTTGCTTTTGGAGCAATAAGGGACAACACTTTCAGAAGATCAGAACTCCATGTATCAGGAAACTTGCAAGTTACTTTCCTTTTGAAGATTCTCACTGATACATAGAGGTATTCAGGTACACCATCTGTTTTGATACTTGCATCAAATTTCTTGAGAAAACTCTTTAAAGGTAAATTTACTTGCAGGAAGAGACCTTTTGGAATTACTTCAGTGTAAGCATTTAGGGTTGCTTTCAATTCTTTATTCTCAATTCCCCCTATTTTACTGCTGGCCACTTGTAGCATGAACTTCAAAGTTATGTCCTTAAAGATGGGAATATCTAAGTTAGATTTCCCAGTCAGTCTCTCTAGTAACCGCATTGGTGAAAATTGATCTAGAACAACAATCAAACCAGCAGAGACAGGGTGGTTTTGTGTCTTTTTGACAATGCCATAAAACACTCCTTGAAAAACACTAGTGGTGGGACGTCCGCTGATTACAAACTCATAAGTGCCAGCAGGGTCAAACCTTCCTGAAATTTGCGGGTTTTTTATTTCAGTTCCAGTGATATCAGATGGCACATTTAGCGTTCTCTTTTCTCCTGTTCCTGTCTTAGGTGCACTGCTATTGCTAAGAAATACAGACGGCTCAATTTCCATCTCTTGGATAAAGCTGGATAGAGATGCTGCCGTGTAAGTTCTTTCTTTGGCACGCATGTCTTCATTTGGGCTCGAGGTATT
>JAAAKM020006971.1:118656699-118682257 GCA_010016025.2 Alatinidae sp. Z8VKAUB7J3
TGGATAAAGCTGGATAGAGATGCTGCCGTGTAAGTTCTTTCTTTGGCACGCATGTCTTCATTTGGGCTCGAGGTATTACTTGGTTCTTTGTCTGTAAAGAGATGGCTAAACTGCGGTAGTGTCAATTTATCCATACTAAACGAAAAGGACAAGTGGGTCTCATCCTTCACTTTCTTCATCTTGATAACAACATCCTTTTGAGCAATGGTTGCTTTACCGTTTATATCAATCTTCATGTCCGGCCAGCTTACAACGCCCGTGACATAATTAAACACGAGTCTTAATTCCGTTCCTTCCAGTGACAAACGCTGGGGAATTATTTCAAGTTCTTCATGAGCAATTGCTGTAAAATCTACGTTTCCTCTTCCCTTATCGATGACCAATTTCTTAAGATCAAATTTATCAGGAAGAAGAAATGTATTGGTTTTCTTTGCTAGTTCATTGTTTGGGAAGAAATGATTCATCAGTGCTGCCAATGACATCTTTCCTTTGCATCCCAAAACAGCTGGCTTAATAGTGTATATATTTCCCTCCGCTACGACGTCAACAATGCATCCATCAAAGTCGAACTTGACATTCGTGCCTTCCTCCTTTGTTATGATCACCGACAAGCTTGGAAGTGTGGCAGTAGCAGCTAGAAACAAATTATATTGTTAATGATTTAATAAGCTACATTATTATTAGTTAGTTTTGAATAGAACACTAGAGAAATAGAAAATATGTCACCACCGGGGATCGAACCCCGTGACACACGCTTTTGCGGCGAAATAAAAATATCAAAACTAACAATGAACTATTAAGTTGCCCCTCATTTCGATGCATCAGTAATTGACTAACAAAGTGAGAAAACTGTTGTTTTCTTTTGCATTGATGTCTACAAAAATCTTGATTTTAGTAAATAAAATGCCAAATACGAGAACTATATTGACAACATTTCGTGTTCTAAAAGACGTCTTCAAGTCACCTACAGATTGTTAATAAAAATTGGCAAAACTAAAATTTAGTAGGTTTTTATTCATAAAATCTTTATTACAAAAGGAACCCTTTGCTGTTGTAATGTGACACGACACCACCCAAACACCTACAAAATCGATAGTAAAACCAAAATCCGTAGATACTTATTGACGATCGGTCAACATTTTTGAAGTGTTTGCAGTACGTAGTCGATAATGGCCCAGTACGTCGGTCTAACTTTGAATTCCCGAAGAGAAACATGGCAGTTTAAACACAATTAATCGACTAACAAAGGTGAATTCTGAAAAGAACACAAGAGAAATAGAAAAGCATGTCATCACCGAGGATCGAACCCGTGACTCACGCTTTTGCGGTGTGCGCTCTACCAACTGAGCAAGGTGGCATCCGATGTTAACATACTGTATTTCTCTAGTCGCCACATTTTGAAAAGAACACTACAGAAATAGAATAAAAGTGTAACATAATATCATCATAATGTTTCCAGTACTCTGGTGTTCTTTTCAAAACTAACATTTCAAAACCTATCTTCTCGATGATACTACCATTAGTATTATTCCAGGCACGCAGCCAAGGGCGGGCGCGGAGGGGGGAAGTTAAACTTGGCCACGTTTGTCCCCAACCCCTACAAAATCCTTACCAGCATTGAAAGATGGATTGCTTTTGTATTTCACTTCCCTAGAGAAGAAAGACGGGAAAGACGAGAAAGACGAGAAATTCAAACTTTCCCCAACTGACAAAACCGTTGTGGGATGGCCTGGAAGGAAGGGGGGAAGAGAAAAGTTTTTGTTTGGAATTTGCCCGCCCATCAAAATCTGACTGGCTGTGAGGCTGTAAACATGTTAAAAGATAAATCATGATTTTGTAACAGTTTTCTATGCTATCAAAAGAATTTAAATTATTATACATGGGAAAATGGTGTCTTCATCAAGGAAATGATGTATCGTGTTAAGGTTGATATTCTTTTTGGCAAAAGGGTAAAGAAGAGGATTGTGGGGAGGTGGAGGAGGGAGGAAAAGAGTTGAAGCATGAATGCCGTGCATTTAAACTTAATTACCATAATTTCTGTCTTCAACCTTTATCCTACCTACTAGTTTTTTAAGCTGCATATCCATTTGAGAGAATTATGCAACTGCTGAATATCGATACAACGATAATAGATGTCATCAGAAAAAGGAGGCTGCAATGGTTTGGCAATTTAAATCGATCAGATGACAAAGCGTACGTAAAAGTTTCATACAAAAGTGATTTTAACAAAAAGCGTCCAAAAGGAAGACCTCCCAAACAATGGACAGATTTAGTCAGGGCAGGCACTGGATTGCCTTTGTTGACGGCCGAGCGAAACTGCCACGATCGAGCAAAGTGGAGGGAATCAACGCGGAGAAATGTGGCAAGGCTCTCTGGAGTGTGAAACTAAGTCAAGTAAGTTAAGTCAAGTATCCATTTGAATTGCCCTCAGTTACGATCGCATTTTCTTTCGCCTGTAGTGTATGCTGTTTATTTTCAATCAAAAGTAGCCACTAAAATTGATGAATTAATTTCATGAAGTGACTAGGATGTGATTCTTTCTATAGCAAATTTCTTTCATTACATCTTTTGCATACTAAATTAGAATTGATGCTTGTTATTTGTGAGGGAATGAAAACGTTTTTAAGGTCGAAAGTCAAAGAAAATTTGAGGAGGTTTTGTTCCTTTTTCACCCATCCAGTATATACTGGAAGCTTATTCAGACCTGGGCGCTTATGAGAATATTTTTCTCAAACTGAGCGCTTATTTGGGTCCTGGGCGCTTAATCGGTAATTTATGGTATATCAAGTTTCATATTTTTTCTTTTGAAAATAACTCAAAACACATCTTCTATTGATAACTTTTCTTTTAGTTTGAAATGCTATTAGCTTCCAACAATTAACTAAGTTGAGAAAATACTTCTTACCTGCTTCATGTGAGGCTATTGTGAGTACGCACAGCATTGCCAACATATTGACTTTCTTCAAGCACCTTGTGAAATAATCAGCAAAGAATTGTATTAGTATCATATGGAAGTACTAATTTGCAATACGTTTTCTTGTCTTTTCTTAGAGATTCTTGAAAATATTAAAATATTTCTCACATGTATTGTAAATAGCTTTTTCCACGCATGTTTTGACAGTTTTAACAGCTATCATTAGTTCAAACTGCCAAAATATGTATGAAAAATAACTATGCATTGTTGCAGTTTTCCACGACCTTTGACTCTTGTTCAACCTATGTCTGTAACGTTTGGAAAGACCATCTTTAAATAATCTAACTTCAAAATAGCTGGAGTTGGTTTACACTCTCCAAAGTAGCATAAATAGTTCATTCAAACAGTTTTAGAAGGCTGACAGTGTCTTTCCCTAGTGTTGTCTTTCTTAGCCGGAAAAGTTTTTAGGACATGAATCGACGATTCTTATCGACGAAACAATTGTGTATGTGCAATTGACAATGGTGTAAGTGATGAACCACCTGTTGAACTTGATGAATTTGTTGATGCTGTAATGAGATTACAGAACAATAAAGCAGCTAGAGCTGATGAGACAACTGATGAAGTACTGAAGGCTGGAGGGGAAGGCATGTGGAAATTCCTCCGTAAGATGTTTCAAAAGATTTGGGATGAAGAAAGGCCTCTGCTAGAATGGTCAAAAATGATTGTGACATCAACAGACAAGAAAGGTTCCAGACTCTACCCAAATAGCTACCAATCTGTTGCCTTGCTTTCAATACCTGGAAAATTGTTCAATCACTTTGTGTTGAATTACATGAAAAAAATGCACTGAAAAATTCATCAAGGACAATCAGTTCGGTTTTCATTATAACTGAGGAACAGTTGAAGCAATATTTCTAGTAATACAGATCCTTCAAAAGGCAAAAGAACATAATATACGGCACATACAGTATGTTGTGGAAGACCTTCAATGATAAACATTCTTGTGCCAGGGAAAGGCGAATACCTTATAAAATTATAAGGAAAAGCTATGAGAAAGACAAGTGTAGCCTCCGTTGGCTCCTAAGGTCAAGGACATGCAGTAGAGAAAAGTTTCAGGAAAAGCAAGTATTTCTAGTGAAGCTTGAAACTTGTAGATGTTTGTTGGACATTATTGAAACACAGGGGCATCCTTGATTTTACTACACAGTACAGTCCTCTAATTACTGACTAGGAGACCAGGCACTCAAACCCTCTCATTTGTGTTGATAATGCCTTATGAACCTCATAGCTGAAGTAAGTGTCTGCTTTCAAGTTCTAGCTTCATTTTAATGTAGAAAATGGTGGGAAAGACTGGGCCCACAAAAGATTCTAGCACTTATTTTGTACATAAGTGATTATCATGTTTATTTATCAAATCTGTTCAGTGAGGATGTTTAGTGAGGATGTGTATACAACATATAACTGTACTATTTTGATGTAAACAGGTTGAAAAGCAGTCTGAATGAAGGGGGTGGGGGTCATGGAGTATTCCTAGGCAATCATGACAGCAATAACTAGTAGGTGGAGCTCTTACTATTGGTTAGCTTTTAGCCAGGGAATCTTGAAAGCAGGGGTTAGAGAGTGTAGCTGGTGTCATGACTACTCACACATGCACATATGTCGTGACACACCTCATCATTCATTCCCTCTACCTTTGATAAGTAAGAAAGAGTGTTACTTTTTTACTTTCAGTTAAGATGTTGCGATAGAGCAGAGATGCATCTGTAATATGCGAGTGTGAATTGTGTGAATTATAGTTGAATACACGAATTTACAGGATTTACGGATATGTAGGAAGTATACAATAAAAAAGCTCCAACTTAAATGAGATTGTTAGGGAAAGTTGAAGAATACTTTAAAGAAACTTATATTTGCTAAAATCAGGAAGCAAGGAGGTTAGCTCTATCATTCTTTTCTTGTTGTTATTGTTGGTTTTATAGTAATTGATATTATTCTGATTTAAGAACAGTTTCGAACATTTCTGAAAATATGCTGCAACTTGTATTATGTGATCAGGTCTTATTTAGTTTACATTTGTTACTTTTATAGTTTTCATGTGAGTTGGAGGATAAAGATAATTGTGAAAATGAATTCTCATTTCTCAGTCACAACTCTAGCAGTCTAACGTGGCAAATACTCCAAACGGCCGCAGCTCATTACAGAGAGTTTTAGATAGTAATTATCAATTTGAGTATCAAATTTATCAATGACCTCTTTTAATGCCAGATAAAAAATATTGCTCATTCTACAAGAGTAGCCTTATAAGTAAAGTTCCTTTCTTATATTTATTCCTTGCTTTAAATATATTTTCAATATAATAAAGATCCTGAAGCTGGTATATTTTTATCCCATGTGGGAAAAGCAGGGGTACTGGCATGTTAAAGCCTTATCATTATAATCAAAAATATTATAACAGTGATTCCTGACTCCTCTTATGTTTCAGATGTACTCTAGTATATATAATGAAGGGCAATACTTGTGGAGGGGTTGCAGGGAATTGACATTTAATTCTGACTTCACTAAATGTTGTGTTAGGTTATATATACATACTCCTCCAAAAAATTGTATATATACTGTAACACTTAATTAGCATGGCAGTCATCAACTGTAGCAAATCAACATCCAGTTTGATTCACAATAAGCTGATTTTCATTGATGAAACTGAAATTTGCACCAATCAAAAGAAATGTTTTCAAAATATCTTGTTATGCAAATCAGTTCTGTTCTTTTGTGCCTTCTTCTCAAATATCAATTAACACAAACTTGCTTCTGCTGCTGTCTGAAATATATAGATGAATAAACCTAGCAGGAATTTCAACGACGTTACACATCTCAAGTTATTAATTTATCTAAAATTCATTGGCTTAGAAGCTGACTTACCAAGTATTCAATTACAAAACCTGATAAAACTGGGCTCAAAATCTTTAACAATCAGAGAGCTTGAAAAATTATAGTTGAAAAGATAGCTGTTAAGCATCGCCTATGATGGTGAGACCAAAATCCATCACAGATAACAATTTATATTTAAGTTTTAATAGGAATTCTGGGTTTCCATCTAACTTTTGGCATCACTACTACCACAAATCTTATTCAAACTGACTTAACTGAGTCAAAATATCCTAGAGTGTAGAATGACAATGTACATATCAGAAATATTGCTCCACAACTGTAGGTATGATTTTTTGTCATTTTTTATCTTTGATATTTGCAAAATAATAGCTTTACACAGGCCAGGTCTGCTTGTTAAGACTATAAAGTAGTTCATTAGAAGTAAATAGTCCTTCATAGATGAAATTTACAGCAAATATTTCCATTGCAGCAATCTGATTTTAGGTATCAATAACTAAAAGGCAAAATTTTGTCACTGTATATGTACATATAACTCTACAAAAAAGAGCTATAGCTAAGACTCAAATAGTGAAAAAGGGTACGTATTATTATGAATATATGCAAAACATGGCTTTTTCGATATTGATAAATTCATGCTTAATGTTTCTTAAACTGAAAGTGTTTTCCATTGGCACCAACCTTTTCCTAGCATAAACATTAAAACTGTGCAATTTTCGTAAATGAAACATATATTTATATACTTTGTATCATGTTCAAAATCTATATATGTCCATAAGTCTTGTTCAGAAAATAATAGTCACATTGCAGCCTATCTGACAGCAAACAATTTAAACATATACAAGCGATTCCATAAAGGCAAAGCCATGTATTGTAGACTCTAAAATGCCTTACTATACCGTATATATGACATATCACAATTTAGTTTAGAAAGTTCTATACAATTTCTAATATGTCTGTTTACAAACAAATCTACTGCAGTCTTTTAAGGAATAATATATTGGGTCATTTTACGTCATAGTGGGAGAACAATTATGATTTTGAAACCCACCATCTAAAAATTTGATGAAACTTCTCACAGAGGTAGATCTTATAATAACTACGATAATTGTAAAATTTTAGTTGCTAGTTCAAAGTAGTTTCAAAATATGAAGGTGTGAAATCTGACAGGAGGCAACCAGAATTTGGTCATTGTCTAAACATCATAGAACTCTTGTCCTATTGAAAAAGAAATGTCCCTTAACTTTGGTTAGGGATAGTTTTGATAGTCTAGCTTGCATTAATAATTTTTCCTATTCACATGATGAAATAAAAAACCGGCAAGTAATTACAAACATCAAGCAACAGTTCTATAGCGACTGAATCAATGGCAGGCAAGACAAATGAGTACTTTGCAAAGGACCCTTGAGACTTTTCATTCATTTACTTAACAGCACTTTCCCTCAATCCACTATTATTCTTGGTACAAACAATCAAACCAAGAAAAATGCCGGCATCAGATCGCGGTCATGGCTGCGACAATATTATTGACCAATGTATCACCTGATCGCCGGCAACTGCTAATAAGTAAGATCCGTCACTTCTAAAAGTCTGACCTGAACTTTTCATTTCTCAAGGCTGACATCATAAGAGAACTCGTTCCCAGTGCAAAGCAACTGGAATCATTACAGCTATTCATTACGGCACGCCATAGTAGGGAAAATCACACATGTTGTTGTGTACCGCGATACCACTTTGGTAAGTTTACAGACGGATAGGCTGTGGATTCTAGGTTACTGCACCAGTCAAGTAATTTTCTTTACTTGAAAAAATTCTCGATCTTCATACCCAAACCCCGTTGGGTGTACTCATGCATACAGAAAGTGTAGGACGGCATTACGGGCATATAAAATCATAAATACACGGTAAATCGTACCGTACCACAAGATGTACCTTTCCACAACCGTAAAGAATCTTTCCTGGCCTCGCATCTTCGATTTTAGGGAAAAGTAAACACAAAATAAGCCATTAAACCCACGTCACACTAGCCCTGTTATTCATGCTCATGTGTGCTTCCATGACCGAAAACAATAGCCCCAGCAGAGTGTCCAGTCAGTAAACGCTGCAGCAACAAACAACCCACTGGAAAAGACACCTCTAACTCTCACATGGGATATAATTGAGTACACTAGCATATCACTGACTTACTTGATTGTGGTTTACTTCCTCCTTCCACGTCAAATAAACAAACAAAGATGAGTAGTAGATTCAGGGGATTGGCAAGATGCTCCTTACTACAGGAACAACCAGATACTCTAACAACTCCTGTAGCTCGAGGGTGACCGTGCGGGTTCACTTCCACAACAACGAACGCAAAAAACTTATGATGCAGGCTATGGTTTACATTAGAGTGGCGTAGCAGCAAAATTAATCCCTTCTCTGTCCACGAGAAAGGTCATCGTTTCCACCAAGTAGTAGTTCAAATCAATAGAACGATAACAAAATTTACCTTCGCACTTGTAGCGCAAATCGTGATCGCAAGCTTCAGTACTCGATTTTCCCTTCGAAGATGCTTCCGTTAAAACAAATTTAGTAAAAGCTCTTAAAATATACGCAGTTCATGATAGATTTCTTGTTAGTAACTTTACTGAGCTACGGTGTAGCCGTGATCGGCCATAGGCCCAAGCTATCTTCTTACTAACATGCTCCTCTCAGATGGGAAACATAGGCTGTCAACCGCTTGTTTCGACCATTTGCGACAATCCATGAAAACCGGTTACAGAGGCCAAAAAGCAAAGGAATCGATCCTATCGGTAGAATGATCAGCCGTGTGGAGATTGGCAGCCAAACTCTGCAACTTTCAATTTCTATCTCTCGCGAAATTGTCACAATCGTAGCTAGTCTGCTGGTCAGTATGTTTCTATGCCATGGCGGTTGTTGATCCTCCATGTCCCAGAATTCCCCAGGAATATTGTAGAAAACTTGAGGACGATTTTGCGGAACACACAGTTCATCCAAAACAAGAAAAAAGGTGGAAATGACGGAGATGGGATGGGAGGTGTCCCATATCTTTGTTAAGAAGTTTTCAATCGATAATTCTGTTTGGAAACAGAATAAATTAGAAAGAGACAGAGGAGGGAGGTTAGAGCAGATGACGAACAGAACTGAAAAACGGCCAGGATGGTCTCTATTCGTATTCTCAAAAGTACAGTAACATTTCCCGCTGTTTCTCCTGACATGGCGCATGGGACAGCAGGATTCGATATCCAGCAGTGTTTAATCAATATATATATGAAAAAAGGTAAGTGAACAAATACACAAAAACAAAAATATGAAAAGGGGGAAGTTAATTGCACGAACAATAATAGCTCCAGGGAAATCCAGTCTTTGTTACGTCTGTTAAAGGTATATACTATATTGTAATTTGTTCTCATGGCTTCTTCCGAACACTTCATCATAAGCCTGATTGCATCAATGTCCAAGACTTTTACAAATTTCATGAAATTGAATCACTCTTTTGCAAAAAAAATCCAAAGTTGAAATTTACAGACTAACTAACTGCAAATCCAAATTCTAAGCGCTTTACAAATTGCAGTTCAAATTCCTAAAGTATAAATTTTTTATGTAGCAAAATGCGATCACATTTAAACCTATTTAGGTCTTAGCTTTCAGCAATATTTGTAGGTAACGAGTTCAATAATAAAGCTCTGCCTCCATACACTTTCTTTTAAAATGTAGAAACATTTAGCAGATGCAACTTTGCTGACCTTGATATTCGAACTGGAGTGTAACTATAGATTATACTGCAAACGTATTCAGGGCATCTCTGATTCAAAACTTTAAAAGAAATAGACATAAGCATGAGAGTTATTCACTGTTTGACAGGAAGCTGATGAGATTTTCAGGGAACCAGAGTTATATGGTAGAGTATTACCTAGTTTGAATGACTAATCTAGCTGAGGAGCTTTGAGAATGTCGAAACTTTTGCAGCGAGCTGTTATTGACGTGATAGAAAACTAAGTTGTAATTATCCAATTCAGCTGTTACAAAGGCATGAACCAGTAGGGCTATTGCCAGCAGTAGCTAGCTACTGAAATACTTTTGCTGATGTGATGCAAAGCACCTAACAGTACCAATGTCAAATATCAAGTAAAGAGCTTGCACATATATACAGCAAAAGACCCAACAATGATAGGCCTAGTCTTGTGCACGTTTGTTTAAATGAATTCTCTAAATTATGTAACTTCGATTTTTATTCTCTGCAACAAGCCCCCATTTTCATGTACCTCTCCCAACGATAATAAGGACCTTACCTTCTCTGGCTGCCATAATAATTTGTCTTCTCCCAAATTCTCTGGCTTATGATACAAGCCAAACATGCAAAAGCATTCATCGGTTTCTCTGATATGATATATGGATTTTAATTTTGCAAATCCTGGCACTCCATTGGTCCTGACAGTGTACATGTGACCCACTTGGAAGCTGGCATAGCTGTTGTCTTTGCATGATATCAAGAATTGGGAATAAACGGAAATAAACTTTCCACTCTTTCTGGTGAAGTGATTCATCTGTAAAAGAAATAAACATAATTTGAAGAATGTTTATCCCTGCAGTAGATAAAACCATTTACAGTCTACGTCTATGCTTTGGGACCTTTCCACATGCAGAGCGGTCAACGAAATGTTTACAATAAAATACACATCAATGTTCGAGAATTTTTGAGCACATTCTTCACATGGTTTTCGTTGGTGGTTCCTTCGGACTTTTATAGAAGAGTTGTTGGGGGAGAGCAGACTTTTGGGGGAGGAGGTAAAAACAGTGGACCATAACAAAAATTACTATTTCACTACGTATTTGAAAATTTAAAACATTTTTAATATTGACTTACCATTGCTCTGCACGTTCTGCTATTTATTTTATAAAATAATTGCAAATTAACGATACAAAATCCAACATTTCTTTCTTGAAGAAACACAAATCGCTGCTAAATGATGATTATGGGGGAAAGTTTGCAAGGGTTTCTAAAGAGCGGCAAATGTCGAAGAAAAAGAGTTCGAAGCGTTCGATTTTTCATGAGAACCCCGTTTTACATTGAAATCTGGTGTTGAAAACAATTAATGTAGTCATTTTCGTCGGCACGAATTCTAGTAAGACGTGCAAATTACCTTTCATTACTTATTCGTTTATTCTTATATTCTTATTTTAAACTGTTATTAGCATCACTCATTTTCTATCGTTTAAAAAATTGTTGAAAGGCCTACAGCAGCTGAATATTTTTATATTATACTTACTATAACACCATCCACCAATTTCGAATCCTCTTCAAACTCAGACATCTTGAAAATAATTAATTTCAGGAAAATTTCTCAAATTTTAACCAACTGAATCTCTCTCGTTTCTTTGCGATTCAAAGACAAATACGCAAATGCACGACGAAGAGAAGCAAAACTTTTATATGTGTTTTCTATATAATTTGACGTCACGACAATGATTAAAACAAGAAATACGTCACGAAAGAGCTATTTCTCGCTGCATTTTAGTTTCTCGAAATGTTTTAGAAATTGAAGAAGTTGGTTAAATTAATTTAAATGTTACCTTATTGTCGATATGGTCCAAAAATCATAATCTTTGGCTCAAATGTTAAAAAATTGACTTTCTCTTTATTTGACTGTTTTAATAGCTAGAATTCTATCTCGCAGAAGGTGAATCATAACGTGGCCTTTTCATCAGCCGTGTCCTTGATAATACAGTGGTCACAGTAGCATTAGCAACATGTTAAACTTTAAAAGAATATTGTATGTGTATATAGAAAATTTGTTTAAAATCAGATGGTAGCAATAAACAGCGACGCCCATCGAAGAATACGCACATGAACCATCTTGAAGATTAAATATATAAAATATAATGTTTTATATGCTCAAATCAAATCTTCAACATGGTTCATATGCTCATTATTTGCTGGGCGTTGCTGTTCATTACTAAATTAGGTTTTCTGCCTGGTAGATCAATTGCAGATACAGATTGTAGCAATTCCCTAAATGGTCAAACCGGGAAAAAATCTGGACAAGCTAAATTTTATTTCATTCAAAAGATAATTTCATGCTCTATAACATACTAAAAATCCCCGTCGTTACCTTTTGGGTTTTTTGTTTTCAGTAAACGTTTTCTTGAAGGCTAAATCTGCCAAAGAATTTAAGCAGAAAATGCTACTAAGTGTATTATCACATTGTATGTTTTCCAATAATTTTGATCCTTATAATATGATGATACAATTTAAAGGCTTGAAAGCATATAATTTGGTTCACGAGGTAATTTGGTTTCTATTATCTTTAACGTTAAAGGTATGTAAAACGTTCAATTTTTGGTGAGACAGTGACATTTTTTGACGTACTTAAAAATCGACTATCAAAAATTGGAGACCAAATTTTCTTAAAATGTATTTTGCAATTGTTACTAAATTGTTTATCCAAATGCGGAATATAAACTTTCACAATACCTATGCTTCGTATTCTGTTAAATATTTTCAATTACTCCAGGTTTCATTAATCTGTTAAATAAGAGCTATAAATGTACCAAATAGTATAATTCAGATAAGCTGTTAAATACTAGTTCAATTTTGCACTGAAGTGCTGCATTGGAGACAGGTCTGCTTTGATCTAGGTCGTATTGAAGCATTTTATCACAAAGCTAGCTGTTGTGACTAATTCTACAGTGAAGTTAACAGAGAACCGCCTTCCCAAAAGGAAGATTCATCCCGGAAGATCCTTTGTATGCAAAGTTTTGAGTGTCTAGAAAATGTTTGCATTGTTCATCATTGAAGGAGTTGATGAAGATCTTCATAACATAGACAACATGGTTTCACACCCCCCCCCCCCCCATGATTCTGGGGGGACCTAACTTTTTGAAATCCCTCTTTTTATGAGGGGACCTACGATTTTGGAAAAAAAGTAGGGGGACCTGAATAATGTCACCCGATTCTGGGGGGACCTGACACAAAGAGTTGATAATTTCCAGAAGCACATTTTTTTGTTGAAAAGTCCACTTCAACTGACCTTTCATTGTTATATGGAGCCTTCTGCACCGTACGGTATATCAACATATTTCTCAATGTTGTGCATCCAACAATTGAAGCACACTTTTGTGACTGATTGAATCACTGAGGAACACGATTCCTTTTTCACTGCATGGACTGTCACGATCAAGTACAGTCCAAAGGTAGCATGCACTGAAGAGGAATTCATCCCTGAATTTGACAGGTTGTGACCAGTCTTCAATTGAAGTTGGGGACAATTCAAATGCCGGCCTGATGCGATGCATAACATTCTGCAGCACATAATCAGTAATTACATGATCAGTTTTCCAAACATATGTCGAATGTTGCTCATTCTAATGTCAGCCTCACCAAACACGAGTCCATTGGAGAGATCTTAAAGCAAGCTGACCAAAATTTGTTATAATTATAGAAACAAAATACAAACAAAGAAACTCATGACATAGTATTTGTTGGCCATGCACAAAAGTAAGGATTTGAAAAAGAAAGAGCTCTTTATGAAAGTGCGGTAACTTTTGGAAAAATGATTTTATTTTTACAATTTTCTGATGTTTCCATTTTGTCATGGAAAACTGACTTCAAAAGCATTGTGAAGTTGTGTCAGTTATTATATTTTTGTGCAGTCACATCTGAATCAGTTTTCACTGATTTTTCTCTTATTTAAAAATTTAATTTGACCTGGCATAAGCTTGGAATTATGGCTTCAAAGAAACTTCAATTCTTCTAAAACTTAGAAGTGTCGGAACTTGAAAATATGAGAGGAGGGGGAGTCTTTAATTGGATCAGAAAAGAGTCCAAGAGCAAGAATAATGCTACATCCACCCAAGACAATCTCAGGGAGAAACTTTTAAAGGCACTGCTGTGCAGTTTACGGCTTCGTTGCAAGCTGAAGTCCAAAAAAATGAAATTAGCACCGAACCAGACTCTTCTCTGATTTGAATTCCATTGGGTTTTATGAATGGTTGGAACTTTGTGCTCAAAACCATTCGAGAATGAGCAGATTTTAGATGTGCACAATGTCTCGAACCTATTTTTACTGCTTTGAATGAAAAAAATTACTCTTACCTCCTGGTTGAGATAAACAGGACCATCCATTTGGGAAAGCAATTCCGTTAAATTCAGGTTGACTGTATCATCATTGGATGTGAAGTATTTTGGTCGTTTTGTGATGTTAGGATGATGTAAAGACTTCATTGAGTACCAAACTGTCCTTAATTCGCCATATATTTTTTCTTGTAATCAATTGCCATCATTCAGATTCAACTGTTGCATTAGTTTTGGTCATTCTCGTCTCATTATGGGAACGCAGACTTTTGCTTTTTTGGGTCCACCCTGATTTATGAGAGGAACTCAAATTTTCATGGTACACCAAATTGTGGGGGGACCTGAGAAAATTTTACCCATGTGGGGACCTAAAATTATGGGGGGACCTAGAATTGATGGGGGGACCTGAAAAGCTGGATGAAACCATGGACAATTACGTTCATGCCTACGCGATGAAAAAGGTGAAGCAGAAGGTGACTGAAGTCTAAACAGTATGGCTTATACTTCTGTGATAACGATATTAAATGGATAGTAACATTTCTCTCCGAAATTGCTCTCAATTTTACTCTTATCTTTCTCTAAAGTTTTAAAGCCATGTTGTTTTAGTCTGCCCTCTGGGTTTTCTGACATATCTCTGGTGTTCTCCCCGGGATCTTCTGGCTGGTGGTTTGCCTGGTAGTCTCATCTGTTTTGAAGATGGCAGTGCATATTCTATCGGATACTTTCATAAAATTCTGCTTTGATATTCTTGTCAGCAACTATCCCTACACCATAATATTTGCTACCTAGATACATCAGATATCTGGTTTAACATCTAAAGTTTCTTCATCTATGTTTCAGTCTTCTGCTATTTTGTCCATGAACAAAGGGCATCGAACTGAATCGAGGCTAAGAGAGTACGAGTCTATTCAAATATGCTTCTAAAACCCTCTCACGAGTTGTTTTGGAGATGATATAAAGAATGCTGGTGTGGGATGCTATTGGATGCAGATAAGAAGTGTAAATCAATAATCCATTCTTATGCAGTCACTTTACAGATTAAAAACATTCTTTTACCATAAAGGTGTCAAACAAAGTAAGGTGGAAATACAAAATGAAACGTCCACACCGTAGTTATAATGTCGCGCAAGACAAGGTAGATGATATTGATAGGAGGCCTACAGAATGTAAACGAATGCAGAGACCTTTTAGTGTGTTACCTATTGAACAATTCGGAGGTAAATTTCCCTTTTACCGCCAGCCAAGTGAAATAGGCCATTTTTCTCTTGACGCTGAAAGAAAATTTCATAACGATCACAGACAGCGGAGGCAGCTGAAGTACGAAAACGACTTCATTACCACTGGTGAAGGAACCTGCCCTAATGTACACGGGAAACGCGGGAGATCTATAACACAAGAACAAGTTTTAGATCTACGAATAGGTTACTCAGAGCACATTGCAAAGAACGAGGAAGTCTCAGAGAGACTAGACCATTTACTTCAATGGATTATGCTAAACGAAGGAAAATTTAAGCTTGGTGGAGACAGTAGTCAGCACAAAACCGAAAGGTTTGTTTAACATTGACAGTTTGAGCCGGTACCGTAGCCAGTGGGGTGCTTGGTATGCTTAGCATCCTCTAGAAGTGGACTTCAAGGTAAAATAGCATCCCCTGATTCATGGTCGTCTGTCCCAGAGTTTTGAAATGTGTCAGAGCATTTCTCAGACTTTCTGAATACCCATATATCCTTTCCAAGATATCAAATCTACATACCTAGATCAGTTCATGTCTTGTCCCTTCATGTTAGGGCCCTCCAAATGATTCTAAAATGATTCTAAAATGCAGAGATATATCAACAAATGTCACACCAAATTTAAAAGGGTTCGCTGCATGTGCAGTTGGCAGGTTTCCTAGCAAAGTCAAGCTGGTTTCCAACACCTGGTGATCTAATGGTATAAATCATGAGATTGTCTGTTCAAATACCCTAAGCACCCTGAAATTGTAAGCTATATATTGTTATAAATGCTTGATTCACTGAAAAAAATATAGGAAAATAGAAAATATATCACACTTTTTCTTGATAAAGAAATATATAACTGTAATGTTTTGCTGAGTACTTATAGATCTGCAGCACTAATGAAGGGTCAATGTGAAAATACAATAAAGAATAATAATTGATTTTCCCGTACGCATTGAATGCAGGAAAAACCACACACAATGGACATGAAAACTCCTCATTATATATTGGAGTTGATAGCCCAGTAGTTAAGGTGTGGGTTTTCAAATCATTGTATTACCTGTTCAAATCCCCTCAGCTTCCTGAGAAAATGCAAGCTATCATGGTAGTGAACCACTTATTGATAAATATATTCATACATATATATATGCAAGATTTGTTTAATGCAGACCTAGAGAGTCCACAATGTGTGTACAAAGCTCCATAAGTACACAAATGCCTAGAAACAAGTTGCGTGTACCCAATGTTATAAAAGTATTTACACGGGTAATTTACCAGTCCAAAGCCAATATTACAAGAGTACTCTGAAACTGAATGTAAAACGCCAAATGTGGAAACTTCACTGACAACGTTTCGTCTAACAGACTTCTTCAGGTCACTATTGAAAATTGGCTTAACTAATTTAGCTAATTTAATTTTTTTAAAATTTAATTTAACTTAGCCACTTTTCAGTAGTGACCTGAAGAAGTCTGTTAGACCAAACGTTGTCGATGAAGCTTCCACATTTGGCGTTTTACTCATAATATTAGTGTCACTAAGTTCTTCGAATTTTGCATGGGGACGGTAACCACCAATACAAAGGTAACAAGCAACTACAACGAAATTCTCCGATACCTCATTACAACAAAATGACGCGGACAAAAGAAAGGATTCCAAAAATTGTCAGCGTTGGCCTATAACACAATTTCTCCAGCCCTAGTCCGTCCACTTCATCAAAAATTACTTAGGGCTATTGTCAGAAACAGGAAGACTGTTGTTACCAACAATCTTATGAACCTATGATCAAAATGTTACTGAGTCGGTGGATTCAGCGATGACGAGCAAAGCATTATCGCTACGGAGATCTGTTTAAAAATCCGGGAAAAGCACTTTCAGTAAGTCAGTTTCGATGCTTCAAGTTACCTGGTTATTGAACCGTTAAGAAAGCCTCATATTCGATGTGAGAGGAAATATTAGAATGTAATTCTTAACCTGAATGTAAGTTAAATCTAAAACAGGCAGGTTTTCCCGATGTTCTCCTTTCTAAGTTTAAATATAAAAACCAAAATGAACGTGAACTTTACAATTTGGATTTACTCAACGCTACTGGTGGTTTCCTATACATAGTGATACAACCTGCATTCGGAAAGACACGAATTTCCTGTTGAAACCCTAACAGAAGATGCGGGAGATACAACGATAAATCAGATCATATAATTTTGCAAAATTCCTCCTAAGACTGCTTGACAGACACGAAATGGACTGTAACTTCATTTACTGACGCATGTTCTCATTGTAAACACCAAATGGCAAATGGCAGGGCCAAAACTTTTTCCCAACTCCATACGGTGTCGTAGGCTAGATAATGGAGTAAGTATCGAGCAGTTTTGAGTAAGAAAGTGAGCATTTTCCTTTGTTTTCAATATTTTCATTGGGCAATTCTGCGATATGGAGTCGTGCTCCAGCTACAGTTTTCAGTGTACGAATGCTTTGTTCCCATTCTGAACCCCGGGTGACATACTTACTGATAACCAATTTCAGGGTACCACCTATACCAACTAGAACTAGCTTATAGCGCATACTGTAGACGCTCTTTTACATGTACTCCATCTATATACATCGCCTGTTGCTTGCCATCTTTAGATCCAGATCCTTGCGATTTGCTTTTTCTCGGTTCAGTAAAATAATACATGCTGTATTTGTAGAGGATTTCTCTCGTTGGAATGCACCAAATTGTAGCTCGAATTTTGGGTTGATATCTCCAGGTGCCTCAGTTTAGTTAACACTATTTCTAGTGGTTAAAAACACGTCTTTCCGAAGACGAAGCGCAGTCAATAACACTGTTTCCTTTTTTGGTGTTTTCTCTCGCGTTCATAACTCTTTGCAACAGAGTACTAAAATGAAGACGTCACAAAAAATTCTGACGAGGAATAAAAATGGTAAGTGGTAACCCTGGTACCAAGGGCCCGCATACCACATATACCATTCAAATCTCCTATTGACTGCGATAACCTGCTGTTTAAATTTCAAAGGCCTTAAGAAAACACTCTTAATTTTGCTCCGTCCGCGAAAAGTATGAACTGGGTTGAAACAACAAAGTTTTGATAGGAAGGCTCAAAGTTTGAAAGGGGGTATGCTTTCACTGGCATTGAGTAGCATGAGTGATCGAAATACGGGAATGGATAATGTGTAGAAGTACCTACAGAAACATTTTACTTGTGTGGATTATATGATGAGCAAAATAAAGTGGCATTCCTTTTGCTTACCGATTGCAAACGACGTTAGGAGTTGGAGACTGGGGCATAGTTTCAAGGCAATGGTTCAAGGCGAGTAAAAGTTTATTGGGTATTTAAAAGAAATAGAAGAGAAGACGTGATTAAATCATTGGCGAAAATATATAGAAACCTGTTTAGGTGGTTGATACCCGTGCTAAAAAAGGTAGTGAAAAACATCCAAAATTGCAGAGGTATCAACAAACAGCTTTTACAAAAGGAGCAAGGGGTAAAAAGATTAGATAGATAAAAAAGTTCCTATTATAATCAGCTGCGTTAAATAAGTGGGGTGGGGGGAGGGGGAGAGAGAAAAAATGGGCCTACAACTTAACGAAAACACTTAAGCGCTGCTGTAGCTATTGCCCTCTAAAGCCTGTACCCGAAGGGTACTCACGAATGAACAGTACTCCTAAATGTGACGAAGAACAGTAAGGTATAATTCAATGATTGACCCTTAACGCCAAAGATACTTGACAGGAACATTCATTGGGCCACAATACGTGTTCCTACTGCATGCTACTCAACCAGGAAAAACACGAATAAATACGCATGTGAGCAGATGGTACCAACGGCCCCCTCTGAAGATGAATCCATAATAAAGAGAACTGTTATCAGAGCTCAATTAAAGAAACAGACTACATCACAGCAGCTGATATTATTGTAGGTAAGACTATCAAACTTTGTCGGTGCTTTTTCTGTCTTCTCGCTCTGTTCTTTCTTACCTTTTCTCTAATCAGCAAAAGCTAATTAGCCCACTTAGCATTCTACAGACTTACTGGTAGTAAGTTGATAACAATAATACAATAATAATTATAGGTTTTTACGCCTTAATTTCATTGCATCTTTTTCAGTAATCATTAACATTAAGGCATAACCGGATGGCTATTGTAGGCCTAGGTACGTCTTAACTAAACAAGACTGTACGAAGCTAAAGTCTTCCTCTTCCCTTGTTAATTTGAACCCTATTCAGGACGGGCTTTTTCTGGGTTACCAAGGGCGGTAGGAGGGGGCATAGGAGGCTCTTTGACGTTTAAACAAGATTTTAATCTGATTTTGGTCAAACAATCTCTGTGAACTATTCATTAAAGAAACTGTAGCGTCAAAACTTAATATGTTTGTCTTTTTTGCGAATTGTTCCAAAAAACCAAAGGTCACTGCGTTGAAAATCTGAAAATTCTGAAAATCGAAAATTCTGAAAGTTGCACAGACATTTGTCGCTGTAGATGCCATCAAGTAAATCTGCTGCGCCAACCACTGTGAAAAAGTACTTAGAAACGTGAAAACTATGAAAATTTCATTCAACTAAGGGTCTTACCATGGCCGAGAAAGATCTATCAAGGCTTGTCATGAACATTTTATGATTTGCTCTTGGTTAGGGCAGTGTTTGGAAGGCAAAAATGATCATTGAATAATTGTTTTATGTTTATTGTCACAAAAATGTGTGAAAAATATCTATTTGACGTATTTCCGGCTTTTAGCACATCACTTCCTGTTTCAAAAGTATTACTTCCGATTAAACGTTAATTATTAACTAAATTATGTAAAATAAGAATATATGATATCTTTGTGGTCTACAGTCCTCGAAAACGTCAGAGTTGATATTAAAATCACGTCCAAACATGAAAAAAATAAGAAAAATCACATATTTGCCACATTTTGTCTTCAAAGAATGACGTCATAAGTATGAATTCAATGATCTCTTTTTTAATTTTAAAATGATGTGCTAATATATACATGTTAGCAAAGTGACAAAATTACTGCAAAAGAGCTTTAGTGATTACGGAATATTTTTCTTCGCATAATGATCTCTTAAGTCATATTTAACACACATCAGATGGATTGCCTCATGTATCGCACAATGCAGATTTTCTCCTGACGTACAAATCTAGTCCTTCCAATGAAGGGCACTACTTCATCTACTGACTTTGATACAGTATCCGACTAAGAAACACAAGGTCATGATACAAAATTGATCAAACTGATAATAAGAGGCAAATACAAATATACGTAACATAAATAAGCAGCGATGGTACAGAGAGTGAGGCATTATGGCTTCATAAGTACGACCCCCTGTTATACTTGTTGGTAGAAGTTATGCCGGGAAGGGAGGTAGGGGGGATGACGTATTTTAAACGACTCTTTTAAGAATATCGGCATCTGATCAAGAGGATGAAGTGTTGAATGAATTTTGGGTAACTTCAAATATTAATACGTTCATTTATGGATTTGTAGATCGTATATACCTGCTGCCCAAAAAGAAGTTATTGAAAGCAGATTTCATTTATTAATGGTTGTACTTGATACACAAATAATTGCTGACACTATGCTAAGCTATAAAGTTTTGGTTTTGCAATGTTCACGATATGTAATGAATAAGCATATTCTTTTTGTACGTGACCTCCGGCACCAAATGATTACATCTGAACACAAGTGGTAAATGGATATATGACAGTCCATCAATTTTCAACTATCGTCGTTGTAAACAAAAAAGAGAAAATTATTTTGTCTTCCTGAGTCTCTTCTACGATAATTTGCAGGAATTTTCTTCTTTTCGGCAAGTGAACACACTAATAAGACTCACTTTGTCAGATGTTCTAAAATG
This sequence comes from Alatinidae sp. Z8VKAUB7J3, assembly GCA_010016025.2. Classification (NCBI taxonomy): domain Eukaryota; kingdom Metazoa; phylum Cnidaria; class Cubozoa; order Carybdeida; family Alatinidae; species Alatinidae sp. Z8VKAUB7J3. The sequence continues at coordinate 118,677,645 of JAAAKM020006971.1, forward strand.
ACCAAATAAAACCAGCGGTTTTCTGATCTAAATCCATAACACTCTATTCCGAAAGCTCTTTACAGATATTTAAAACCGACTAACTTCGAGGCACAAATACAAACGCTGTTCTATCTACGTTCGATATGCCCTCATATTAAAGTAACAAGTGTCGGCAACGTGGTTGATGTGCTGTTACCTATACAACGAATTTCGAGCGCAATGGTAGCGAAGCTGTTGATTGCTGGTGGTAAAACTAGAGTTATCCAAAATGTCTACCAACAGATGGGCTGGAAGTCGGTCTGAAAGTGTGTGTGATTGATCTATAGGTATAAGCATTGATGTATACGTACAGAGAAGTAATTTATGTAACTATTCATATTAGATAGAGAGAGGAAACCCTGATCCTACACAATTGGTGTCAAGGTTGCGCAACGTTGCCAACCTTGCGTACGATGGGTAGCTATGATGGCATAGGCTCCAATCAGAGGTGGCTGAGTTACTACACAACCAATGTGCTTTCCTTCTGAATACAAATTAAACTGCCGTCAGGAATAACCGCATACCCTCCCCAATGTTTTCTGATGGTCTCCACTGGGTCCCCTGTATCTGCAGTATGACTCACTCTGTCTTTTAAATCCGTGCCTGCTCATTGCTAAGGTTACATTCCGTATCTTAAAGCAGAGCCAATAGAAATAAAACACGTGATAAGTACGCAAGCTCGGTCAAACAACATGCAGCCCGGCCCACGAACTACTCTACCTTCATTAACTGCTATCAAATACTTTTGCAACGACTGCCGATACCAACGAAACTATCTACAATTGCAGAATCTCAGACAGTGGTTCATATTTACATCTGGGAGCACGTACGTATACTAGCAGTTAAAGACATCTTTCCGTTTTGTACCTCCATGAACAAGTGTCAAAGTTAGTAATTGGAAAATTGGATAAGAGTGTGAATTTTGGTCACAAAGGAGACCGAAACATAACTTTAATAACGTGAATTATATCCAAGGGACTTTCGTTCATGCAGTGCTTAGCAGTTACTTTACAAATCTTAAAACCTTTAGACTCACAGCAAACAGTTGCTTCTAGCTCTAGATTAGGGAAGACGACTGTAAATAACGTACTATTTGAAACATTCACTACTACAGAACATGCATAATCTTGCAAAGAGTGACTCACGAACGATATCAGTTTGTAAAATTGCCATGTCGGCTTAGAAGAAGCACAAACCCCATGTATTGAAAATGTCTTCACACGAATAAAACCACCACGCAATCTTCGCCATTTAATTTTCAGCTCTTTCTCGTATCCTAGGAAACCAAATCTGTTCGCAATATAAATTTATCCAAGCACTATTTCTTTGACTACATCTAGGAAAGCAGTCCCGCAAACAATTATGAATTCTCACTTCAATCAGTCGCTCGCTATAATCACTAGACTCTGACGCCATTTTCTCCAATTTGCTTAACAGCAAGGATTTTGAGTTAGATCTTTTAAACACGGAAAAACTTCCCGCAAATCAATAATCCTGATGTACCCAGAACTTCAATATTACTGTACGGGTGACATCATCCGGCAAATACGGGGAATAACCAAAGTTGCTGCATACGGTAAAGTCATACTGCACAACAGGACCATAAGCCAACCGTTACTGTTGAACGATACCCGAGTGATTCACAGTTTCTAGACATTCCTATTGATCTGGATGAAACTACGATAAGAACGGAAGTGTGGGAAGTACATTTCATCAAAACCTTATCCTGAATAAGAGAAATCGGAGAGGAACGCGTGCTAAATAGCCTTTAGTGAAGTAGTTCCACGGTATTTAAGCGTGTCGGACCACTGAACTATATATAAAAAGTCTGGAAGGATAACTATATTGTTCTGCATGCGTAACCAAAAATGGCCGTCACTTTGCACGTATAACGCGAAATGGCGGGAAACGTAAATAGCAAGCCTACGTCGATTTTCGTTGTGCAATAAAGCAGAATAAGAAGGCTGTGGATTTGATTAATTGAGATCTTCGGCCAAAAGATAGATCATTAAAATAATTTGTTTTACTGCTAATAGCTGCTCAATTTAACAAGGTCCGGATAAACGAGGCTCCGGTAACAAAGGTTCCAATATCAGAAAGACAAATAGTTTAGGGACTGCTTTATACCACCGATAATGGTCATAGATTCTATTACTATTGTTTTTCTCTTCTAATCAGACGTTTCAAGTGGATATGTTTTTTAAGCAATGGTGGGGAGATCCTCGTCTTGCTATTGGTGGAAACAAAACGTTCACTTTAAACATGGATCCAGTTGATATTTTCTGGGTTCCTGATACTTTTTTTGCAAACGCAAAGTCAGCAACGCATCACACAGTTACCACAGATAATGTGAGGATGAAAATTGAGCCATCTGGAAACATCTATCTAAGTCGAAGGTATGAATACTATCTATTTACTATGTAATACTTGAACGAGTTGCGTTAACCCTTAGATTACCAAGCATTTTTACAACCTTTAGTGCCCAAGGTAGGTCCTCGGGGACCCAGTGGTACTCATGTAATATTCTGTTATTAAATAATGTTTTAGAAGCTCCCGCTGTTTTGTATTACTGGTTGGGGTAATAAATTTTTGATTGGAACCCAGCTGTATCTAGTTCTGAGTAATAAACAGACAATAAAATTTTTGAGTATGCGTAAAGTAGTTACTTGAAAACTTTAACACAATGATATGAAACAAGAAGCCTTGGCATTAGGCATGAAATGGAGAAAATACTAAGGCGAAAGTACAATTTTGCCATATTTCAATTTCCAAGCACCAACCATTTTAAAATATTGTTATTCAAAGTGGAACCAAGTACCTCTACCAAACGTAACAACGAATTGGAACCTCAAAACTCCGTTTAGAAAATGATTAAACATCCAAGTTGACAGTGAGTTGCAATCGTTTTCTGGCTACAATTCAAACGACTATTCTCCCATTAGCTAGACCACTATTTAGAGAACAGTCCTTGAGAACAGTCCTGCATGCCATAGCACTAAATATATCTTGAACTCGTAGTTTGCTGAGTCCTCTGAGCATGGTTGTAGTAAGCGGAATTTTCCATCCCTAACTTAAGGGTAGCCACCCAGGGACGCGGGAACAGGGGGCAGAGGGGGTCTTGCCCCCTCCAAGATTTGCCAAATCTCAATTTTTTCCGAAATTCCGAATCTCTATTCTGAAAACACTTTTCAGCTTTATTAAAATTGATGTTGGTTGCGACAGATATTGTGTCATATTCACAGCAAGACATGAATATCGACACGAAATACCCCTTCCTACACAATGACCAAAGTTACCTTAGTGGAATGTGAAAACAAAAAATATAACCCAGCCTACTTAACCCCCCCCGCCCCATTCTCCTTATCTTCCTCCGTCGCTGCCACCAATTGCTACCTGCAAAGGTATCTCAATTATCAGCTCATATGGTTATGCGTAAAGCAAAGTAGAAACTGTGACCAAGAGAGGATTGTCACTTCTTTCTCATTTGAATCAATTTAACCAACGACTTCCTGGTGATTGTATGAAGGTATTCCCTTAAAGTTTGCACCTGTAACGTTGTATAAATATGAGCGGATATAAGATAATAGCAGCTGATTATTCTCTTAACTATGCGAATTCTCAAAAGAAAGATGCTATAATCCCTTAAAATTTTAAAAAATGCGCTGTGAAGAGTTTGCAACAAAGCACAGATTTTTAACTATTTTCTTGCATGATAATGTATCGTATTGTAAATTAGTACTAGTAGGTCACCAAAGCCATTTAGGGAGGATGAAACGACTGTGTCACAAGTTACAGCTTTTCATACAATGAAGTAAAGCCAGTTAACTGTTATCAAGATCTTCTTGCAGAAATTGGACATTTTGCCAAGTACGATAACTAGCATGGTTCCACCCCACGCTTTGAGATTTGTTTAATTTCTTATCAATAAGATATTTTATGTTATGTTTTAGATTAACAGTAGAATTTTCATGCAAAATGAAGCTCAACATGTACCCTATGGATACACAGAAGTGCACTCTTTTCATTGAGAGTTGTAAGTAAAATAAGGTTACCTTATCAGTCTGTCTACTATGAATTTAGCTGTTTGATAATAGAGAAATTGTGAAAGTCAAGATTTTATCTGTTAGTCTCAAGTAAATTTGATTTTACTCTAGATAGTCATAGATGTAGCCAAAAGTAGGCTTAAATTTTGACATTTGGTGCTGGCCTTTCCTCTTTCACTACCTTTGAAACAGAGTAAACTAATGAACAGCAAAAAGCCGCTTTTGCAAAACCACGGGATGAGAAAGAGAGATCTGGGCCCAGGCTTAATGTACGATGAGGTCACATGACAAGAAAGAAACAAAACGTCAATGGTGTTAGAGATATGGAATCAATAGGATAACATCAGTGCAAGCGTCGATAGACTGAAACAAGAGACGTATTAAAAAAGGATTTAAAAGCAGTTGAAACAACAGTGACACATAGGCCTCAGTTACACGCGACAAGTTAGCTTTTAATACCAGATAGACGTTTCATTTACATGGTACACAAAGCTACCCGGTACACATTTGGTACTAAATTTGCTCCGCTAGTGAAAGTGGTGTGAAAAT
>JAAAKM020006971.1:118682357-118698301 GCA_010016025.2 Alatinidae sp. Z8VKAUB7J3
ACTAGAGATTTAACATATAATTGGTATGGTAAAGACATGAGTAAATCTATCAAGACTGTGTTAAAGAAGGTTCAGTTAACAGATTATGTGCTACAATCGATCGATACTGGGCATGTTCAACACATGTATAATTCAACAGGTATGATAATAACATTTTTATATCAAAAGAAATATATGATACAGCCGAACCTTTAATTCTCATATCCGTTTTTATCTCCAGAACGAGACAACAAAGCTTCATCGTTTCAACCATAGAACTACATCCACATATAAATATGTTAGGAATATTGCATGAAATAGCAAAAACATTGTGGACTTAAAAGCTTTTTTCGTCTGACGCTCCTCAGAATAGTAACTGAGTACTCACTAAGCCTATTCAATTATCTTGTTTTAGTATATACTGATTGGTTCAAAAACACAAGCCATTCAGGTCGAATTCTGATTTGCTCTTTCAAAAATACAGTTACGTATACTCTTTCACACACTTTATATCGGTTAGTTAGTACTCTGAGGAGTGTCAGACGAAAAAATCTATTAAGTACACAATTTTTCGCTATTCCGTGCAATATTCTTGTTTTGTACCACAAACAAACTATTTAAATATGTTAAGATATAAGTTTCAACAGTCTCGGCCGTCCAATTACATATCAGCTTCGATTTAGGGCAAATGTGCAAGTTCTTTAGATCCAGCTTATAACCTGCAGGTTATGTATTCTGCTGTTACGTTAGGATAACTTACATTCTCAAGTAGATTCTTACCACATTGAAAACTTCATCATTATTAATCCTTTTCATGAAATAATTGCTAATGACAAATGGCAGCTAAGGGCAAAGCTTAATCACTAAATAACACACTATGCACTAGAATGACACATAGAAATATTTGAAATATCATAACTATTTAGTATTAGTCTTTTGGTATTTGAAAGTATGGGATTTGGGCTTTTTCAACCCTCTCCTTTAATATCTTAGAAAACACCAAAGCTATAGCTGTAAAACCCAATGGGAAACGTTAAGTGATATTTGGTCTATAGTCTGAAAGTTTGTTTTCCGAGAAACTGATAACGTTACATGGTGGTAATATTATTATAGAGGCATCCGATAAAGAAAATAAGAAAATTGACTTTTAATGGCCTATCGTGGCAAATATTTTATACCAATGATGTTTAATTGAATTGGAGAGTCATGACCATACATATAATATATATTTGCTGCAACTTTAACAGTTTTCTTATATTTAAAACTACTTTTATGCTTGATTTCTTAGAATTCTGTATGTATGATTAGTCAGGAATTTTAGTAGGTAGGGAATTCGCTACATCTAGCTCTTTTTACGTAAGCATAGCTGTTTAGCAGTATGTAATTTTCAATATGTTTTCATATCAAAGAAGACTTAATTTTTTTTACATTATTTTAGGGACACCAGAGCATTTCTCTCTGTTGACAGTTACTTTCACCATTCGAAGAAGCTTCGGATATTACATGTTTCACTTGTATATACCGAGCTCGATTCTCGTCATCCTGACCTGGGCTACCTTTTGGATACCACCAGACGCGGTACCAGCGAGAGTAACCCTCGTGGTCACCAATTTTCTTTCTACCCTTGTCCTCTTGCAGACGTCGAGCAGCCAATTGACACGAATCGATTATAGAACATCAATGGAATTCTTTCTTTCCATCAATATCACCTTTGTTCTTGCTGCTATGATTGAATACTGCTTAGTTCTCAACTACGGTAAATGTAAAGCAAAGAAACCCAAGGTATGTTACTTTGATATTTATTTATTCAAGCAATGATACGACAAGGAAGGCACAGAGTTGCAGTTTCGCATGTCATCAAAACATTTTGACTTTTCTGGTGATACATCTTTTCTTTCAAAAAAGAGGCGACCCCCTCGGATATAAATGTCTCGGATTTTAAGTCCAAAATAAAAGCAAACAGAAATATACGTGTCTTGAATACATATGACTTTTCTGCTATCGACTGTTCAAAAATTGTGCCCAAGTGACTTCACTGCCCACGTAACCATTCTTTTCCAAATTTTGCTATTAAGACGAGTGAGTGTCATATATTTTCAAAAGGAGGAACAACATGGCAAACTACCAAAAGTAAATTTTCCTTATAGTTTCACATCCCACAGTTATACCAATTTAGGGAATGACATTTTTCAATAGCTCATATTATCTTGGTATAAATCTGTCCCAACAAATGAATTCCACACGTCTCTTAATTGCACGTAATGTAATGTACGTGTACGTTCATCCTCACTACCAAACACTGTATATCGACTAAATGTTTTACGTTTGCTAACTTCATAAGGTGTGGTAGTAATACCAAATCCTCTACAGGAATGTCAAGACATCATTCACCATTTGGCGTTACGAATCGTTCGTAAAATTGATAAAATGAGTTTGAATTTGCAAGGACAATCCTGGATAATGCTTCCAGCAATTACCACCGTAAAATAAAGGAAGCATTATATATAAAATGGGCAAGCCCAGACATTAACACAACAGTAACTCACACACAGTAACATTACTTTAAGTCTTTAGTACCACTTTATGTCCAAGTGTTGGGTATTGTTAACTTGCTGTGTTTTGCTGTTGCAATAATTGTGAAACCCTTTTCAAACTTAGTTTCTGTTTTAACTTGTTATTAACACTCATCTAGTCGTATTGTTTTGAATATTGCGTTGAATAACGGATTCATTTTGCTTAACATTTTCGCCATACACTGATCACAGCAATCGTATAGAGTGAAATGAGAAAGTTATTACGATGAATTTATAGGAAACGAGAAGACCCTAGAAAATAACGGTCACGAGAGCCACACGTTTTCTGCCATACGTGTTATTAAAAAAGGCGTAAATTGTAAACAAATGCTTTTGTCGACAGAGTAACGGCTTCTTTGTTTTGATAAATGTGGCCTCTAAAGCGGCAAGATGAAATGGAGATCTGACTTGGGCTAATACGCTAAACAAATCCTCTTGATATTCGTAAGCATATGATGGGTTTTCAATTAAATGCTGTCCTATTGCCACGTCTGTTTTGGGATCTGTTGAATTGACTTTGTTTACGCGATTCGGTAAAATTTTGGAATCTTTACTGCGTCTACTAATGAAGGGCGGCACATATTGCGCGATTCTGCCATGTAACCTCTCAGGCGTACGACCTATATATTTGTTTGCACAGCAACACGTGAATTTATTAACTAATAAAATTTTATGTGTAACAGGTAGTACATCTTTTTGGGCAACAAGCAGCAGCTTTTGGGTGGAATGAACAACACGCGGTTGTACCGTGTGAAAACTGTTGGTCACAGCCGTTTTTATCCTTTTGTCAAAACTTAAGGAAACATTCCCAATCGACGGTAGACGCAATACTCAACTTTTGTACCACAAGCCAACTTTTCCTTTATTGTTTTTTCTGCAAATAGAGTAACATGTGTCAATAGTTCAAAAAGTAAATAAATTGTGTTAGAACATTGAATTTGCCTCCAGAGTTAAGCTTGGCCGTAGTTCTTTTAAGACTCTTTATCCTGTTTTAATTACTTCTTCCACTTTTACAATATGCTTGCCATAGATATGTCCATGTAGCTCTAAACTCTTCGGTGGCATTAAAACCCTGTTACCAGCAGTCTCATTAAATTATTTTTTTCAATCTTCATAGAAGCCTTATGTGTCGTAGTTTGATTTTTCTCTTATAAAGGACAATCCATACAAAGCATATCAATATTTCATTGTATTAAAATGGGCCAATAGGGAAACAACAACAAAATAAGAAATATTAGGATGTAAATAAGGCATCTTTGCCCCCCCCCCCCCCCCCCTCCAACACAAAACATAGAAAAGGTGGAATGGGCACTATAGTCTTATAGATTTGATATGCAAGATGAGTTTTCGCTGCCTTACTTAAGGTGAAGGCCATAGGGTAGCTAAATACTTTGTATGGTTTTGATAGTGCCAGCATCCCCAGGTCAATAATGAATAGTAGGATAATCTTACAAAAAATGGTAATTAAAAATTAATTAATTAAACAAACTAATTAAAAAAAATTAAAAATAATCTCAATAATATATTGACCCAGGGGGGTGGAGGTACTTTTGGTAGCTCTAGGGAGTAATTTACATCCGAGGTTGAGAATCCTTGTGGAAGAGGACCCTCTCTATTTGGTTTTCAACTGGCATAAATCTTGATGCGTGTAACCAATTTCTCCAAAGCAATATTCTGCAAAGCATACCCGTGAACCTCGTCTGCATCGTTTTGACTTCCAGGAGTAATGCCCTTCCTACTTCAATTTTTTTGCCCCACAGAAACTTCATCATTTCGCTTAAGAACTACATTTTACAACTTTCCGGAGGTTTTATTTTATTCAAATGTTATGAGCCCACCATACATCAGTATAGGGTAAATGTAACTCTTCAAGACCATCGACTTACCATACCTACCTGCCTACCATACCTACTTACTACCTACTTTCCTGCCTACCATACCTACTTCTTACCTACTTTCCTACCTACCATACCTACTTACTACCTACTTTCCTATCTACCATACCTAGTTACTACCTACTTTCCTATCTACCATACCTACTTACTACCTACTTTCCTGCCTACCATACCTACTTACTACCTCTTTCCTATCTACCATACCTACTTACTACCTACTTTCCTGCCTACCATACCTACTTACTACCTCTTTCCTATCTATCATACCTACTTACTGCCTACTTTCCTATCTACCATACCTACTTACTACCTACTTTCCTATCTACCATACCTACTTTCCTGCCTACCATACCTACTTACTACCTACTTACTACCTACTTTCCTACCGACCATACCTACTTACTACCTACTTTCCTATCTACCATACCTACTTACTACCTACTTTCCTACCTACCATACCTACTTACTACCTACTTTCCTACCTACCGTACCTACTTACTACCTACTTTCCTATCTACCATACCTACTTACTACCTACTTTCCTACCTACCATACCTACTTACTACCTACTTTCCTATCTACCATACCTACTTATGATACCTGCTATACCTACCGTACCTACCACTCACCATATATCAGTACAGAGTAAACATAACCTTTCAAGACCCTCAACCCAGTCTGCATGCTAAGGGGTGACAGTAACTTTGAGAAGGGTTTTGTAGTGCGTTAGTAGAAGTAGCAAATAATAGATTTAATAGAGTATAGACCAAAATCAAGACAATGACACTAAGAGTAATTCATCAATAAAGTTGAGTGAGACGTTTGATATAAAGAGATATTTTTGACAGAAGAGTCTTCTATTGATGCACTACTGTTGGGTAGAAAGGATTGTTGATCGCCCAAAGAGCGATTTAGAAAGACAGGTGCATAGGAGTAGATTTCAACCTTCTTTTGAAATAGAGACTGAGGAGAAAGCATCAAGCTTAATCGTGTATGATTGCTCAAAATACCCTGATGAACACGACAATAGCACGTGGTTCACACATGCCGACCGCATTCTCATCACAGAACAACAATCTCGTCTTTTCAAGTGTTCAACGTATTGTTTGGTAGTTGGGGGTTTTTTTCATGGCGGTTAACTTGAATTTTATATCCTAAGGGGACCGTGAAGAGAAACAAACAAGGAACAACTCCCTGATACTTTCTCAGCGCAATAATAATTTAAAATTTTGGCCGAAATGAGTGGGGACTGGGACCTAGCGCACATATTTAAATCCTTCACAAGGGTGGCTATGCACGCTATTTAACAAGGGACTGCATCTCTATAATAAGCAATTCAATACTTTTGCTGAAAATAGGTTGTCTTCTGGCATTTTTCTGCACCCCCCGTGCCTCCCACTGCCTTTGAGGCACCCACAATCTCGCTCCAAATAAAGCTCCGATTCATGTAGTTTGCTAGGCCTTGAGCGCATTAGTGCAAATGGCTTTCATGACACGAAGCTGTGCTCCCTTACATGTGTTTTTTTATGTAAAATATTTGATTGAGAAGGCATCTCTGTTCCTTGTTCCATTTTTATCCTTCTTGCCTCTTTTTAATTGCCTAGAGAAAAAGCAAAACTTTAATTTTCCTCTCTAATAGCGCATTGTCACATTACGTGTGGTCTTGCTTTATTTTTTTTCTTTTTATTTCCGGCATCAAAACCATACTAAACTCGACCAGGGTTGTTGTTTTTTTGGTTGATGGACATAACGTTTGTTAAAAAGGTCATTCATGGTTTTCCGGCTTTTCAATTGCTTCTTATTGATAGCAAATCTGGGTTTACTTCTGTCTTTAGCTTTATGTCCATCTTTTTTACGAAGTGTTTTTTCTTAAAAGACACCAGAGAAATAGAAAGTGTGTCAGCACCGGAGGTAGAACTCGTGACCCCGTGATAATCGCTGCTTTTGCTCTTCAACTAAGTTAGCTGATCCCCGATGTTGATAAATTTCTGTAGTCTCCATGTTAGCTCCCATTCATCCACCGGTGGACATCCAGCTCAACGCGATTGGGGACCAGCCTTTCCACGCCGGGTGACTTTGCCCGAGGGGCAAATAACTGCAAAAAAAGTGTACGTAACTTTTTTCTTTAGTGATTTTTTCTTTGACTTTTTGACCTTTTCCCCAATTTTTAATTATTTTTTTTCTGACTTTTTTACTTTTTTCTGACTTTTCCCAAATAGTGTACGTGACTTTTTTTCAGTTATTTGCCCCTCGACTTTGCCAAGGAAGGACTGCCATGCGCACTGTCTATCTTTCCAAAGCCCATTGAAAGTTAGAAAGTATAATCGAGAAGAGAGGATTTGAAATGTACGATTGAACCCGTTTGATCCCCGTTGGTGACATATTTTCCATTTCTTCAATGTCTTTTCAAAACTTACATTTCAAACCCTCGCTTCTCGATGAAGTATTTCTTGTGAACAGTAAACATGTTGCAGAGCGAAAGCATAACATTTTGTAGCTGAAGCAAGCGAATCATGTGATCTATCTGCTATTCGTATATGCGTGATGCTTTATCCCGTAAGGAATGCAAGGTGAATCAAAGATGAAACTCGTAATGAATATTCAAGATAGCGGCTTTGGAATTTAAAGAGATGGTGACATTTGTGTAAATACTGATATTATTGAGAGAACGAAGCCTGACGCCGAAATCTTTGAGGTATCCAGGTCACGTATAAGTACCTTATAATGAAACAGCACAGAGAGAAATGCAAACAGGAAGAGCAGTTTCGTTAAACCGTGTAAATCGTGTACAAACTATTTTGTCTTGGCTTAGTATGGGACAGGAAAACTCATTTGTGAGCAAGAGGAGACAGGGTGACCCTTGCTTTTGTTCATTTCTGCACAAGAGGAGACAGGATGGCCCAGGCTTTCATGTTTTAGTTAACACATATACGATCAATCATTGAACCGTATTTGAATGAGAATCTGTAATTAATAACGTGTACACCTTGTACTCAAGAGGTGAATCATGCTCACAATAAAGGGCGAAGAGGGGCAAGGCCTAACTCGATTTTTTCGAAAGTGGACACCATCGGTTCTAAGCAAGTCCCCTGTAGAGTTGCAGGGCATATCGCAAATACTTCAATGTATTTTTCAGCAGCACAAAAAAAATCATTTCCATCGATATGTATACATTTTGTTTAAAAAGGGGGGAGGCATGGGCTCCCGTTGCCCTGCCCCTGTTGTACTGTATTTCCTTGTTTGCAGACCGCGCCTTGGCGTGTATTCTACCCAAGGTATAGACCGACGATTTTGTTTCAACCTTTTCTCAACTGTTCTTGCCGTTCCACTGTCCCTAGCGAATATCTGATGCTACTCTTGTCATGGCAATCCCGCGCGTACTAGAGAGCGGCATATATTAATACTTTAAGTGTAGGAGCGCGGTGTTAATTAGCTCACTCAAGCAGGCAGTCAGCTTTAAACACTGGAGGCTTCATCGACGGTAATTCGGACTGAGTCTGTGTATATGCTGCAACTACCGTTTGTTCTTTAGTTAGCCTGTATAGTAGTTTTGTTTTTCATTCAGGGCAGGTTCTATGTGAGGGCCACCGCTCATCCGAAGCGTTCGACTGATAGACCACGAAACGGATCAAACCTGCCGAATTCGTACCAGATTGATAGAAGTTAAAATTGAGGCGGTGTGCACGAGAATGGTTTGATATAGCTCTGCCTAGTTTCGCCGCTTCAGCTTGTGTTAAAGTGGTTAATGATACTTCCTTAGAGCGGTCCCTGCATTTCTTGTGCCTGCGCTAGTAAGCACCTCACACCCTAAGCTTCTTATAGCAAGCCGATAGCTTGCAGTACCTACCCCTGACGTTTGGCCCACGAACGTTATATCTTTGTGAAGTAAACAGTATGATTTTTATCTGTTTTTTTCTTTCATTAAACAGGGAATCATGTTAGTGTACGATATTACTCAAGATAAGACGTTTGATAATATTGCAAAGTGGCTCAGAAACATTGATGAGGTATGTGTACACAGCTTTTACTTTTTGTGATAATCTTTTACCTAGTTTCGCCATACGGGTGTCATAACACTATTTGTGTATATATCTGTTTGATATAGGGGCGATCTTGTCCGTCAGACTGTGATAGGGACCTTGCAAAGACCTCAGAATGAAGATTCACGCATCTAACAAGAGAGTGACGCCACAATTTAATGAATTTCGGGAGTTCGGTGATATTTTACACTCTTTGCATTTTAGTTACTGATAAAGATAACCTGTCCAAATTTGGAAGCGATGCCTTTGCAATTGTCGAGATGAACCCTTCAAAGTTTGAATGACACCTACCAAAACCTTGTCATTTGAACCCCGTTCATAAACTGAGCAAAATAAACAGCGTTTCCTTAAGGCCTTTTCCAAATTCAAACAGCCGAAAGTCACAGTTGACATTGTATACAAGTATTTGGTGGCAGAGTTAACACTTTGATGTAGTTATAATTAAGATTCCTCCGAAAATGTTTTTGTGATGTCATCACTTTATTACTCAGATGCGTTAAACCTTACTTTGTGGTGCTCGAAAATCTGACGATTTTATAAGAAAAACACTGCGGATCAAATGAACCATGGAATTTCCTCGGAGGTGAGCGACGATTCGAGTTGTAAAATCCATATGGGACGATTGTTAGAATGAAAGCCCCAAGTTCAAACGTGTAACGGATTTTCCTCTGAGATAGGGGAAGATCTGTGTTGTTCGAGTACGAAACTCCGAGGTTTACTGTACAGCGCTTTAATAGGAGGGGAAGTTAATGATCCTGACCCTAAATAATTGTCAAGGGAGAGGGGATGGATTAATGTGAGCCACTCGCATTTTATGTCAGCTAGGGGGTACTTAAAACCATTCCCAGGGCAAAAACATGAGTATAGTCAGCACCCCCGTCAAGAAATGTGCGTCCAAAAGTGCCAGATTTTGAGTTGTCTGGTAAAAAGACTCTATGATGCTCACTGCATTTAGCTTAGCCAGAGCACGATAGGGAGAGGAGAAGCTAGTAAGGAAGGGTCGCTTCTCGGTCATTTGGCTAGGATCATGTGTTATATCTGTTCTCATTGATGACACATTGATGGCAGGTTCTTTCCATGGTCCGTGAGAGGCGTTCGTACTGGGCGTTTGAGCCTGCTTCGTGGCTTGCTTCTCTGTCCTGTAGCCTAAATTGAGGAGCGTTGTCCTTGGCGTCCCAGCTTCCCTTTATTCATTAGTTAGCCTGTTTGGTGGCTTTTTTTGGCTTTTTTGGGGTAGTATCAATGTCGGGCCCACTGCTGATCATGGGTCTTTGATTGAGAGACTGCGAGTAAAGAAGGGTTATAGAGATGACACAGAGAGAACTAGGACTATTCTGCTAAAAGCAAGGAAATCGTGCCACAATGATATTGAATTTGTTAGTATTACTATGCATGTCAGTTTGCTATGTGTTAGATATACAGGACACTTGAGTTAACTAGTCATGGAATTTGGGAAATAGGAAAAGGGGAATCAAAGAGTTTGACGTTCCAAACTCATTGTTTACCTTTAAGACATTTCGAGCACAGTTCTGCCGAGAACGTGCTGTATAGTTGAGGGCATTTTGGCCTTTTTAAAAAGATTCAGTACAAGGTTGTGGAAGCGGATCTAATGTCGCCCTGTTGTCCGATCTCGTGTGATCCTGTTTTCCGATTTCATGTTATCCTGTTGTCCGATCTCATGTTATCCTGTTGTCCGATCTCATGTTATCCTGTTGTCCGATCTCATGTTATCGTGTTGTCCGATTTCATGTTATCCTGTTGTCCGATCTATTGTTTTCCTGTTGTCCGATTTCATGTTATCCTGTTGTCCGATCTATTGTTTTTCTCTTAATGATGCGAAAAGGGGGTCTATAATTGGAGGGGGTCTATAATTAGAGGGGATCTATAATTAGAGGAAATACGGTAAGTGACATTATCACTTCTAAATTCGATAGGAAATCGTAAGAAATTTGGTCGCAACCTTATTGGTAGCATTAATCTATTTTGGTCCCACATGTAAAACCGCTTTCAAACGAAGGATTTGCGTCATCGAATTGCCTTCTGTATTCTCTATTCTTAATATCCAGGTTACTTCACTATTCCCAAGTCTGCACGAATAAGGTACCACGAATAAGGTTTCACAAATAAACCGAACAGCCTCAAATTCCTTCAACCACTCGGTGGAAATTTTGGACAAAGTTCATTTCCAATATAGTTCAATATAGTCTACCTTACTTTACAACCGCTATCTATTACCAACTAACTACTTCTAAAAACTCCCTGTTTCAAAGACGCATTAGCTAACTGCAAAGACGAAAGTTAGAGTCGGAGGAACGTGATAGTCCACTCGAAACCGCCATAGAGTCGGCGGGTACATATTTAATCATTATTATTATTATTACAATTTAATATTAGTCGGCGGGTACATATTTATTTATCAGTAAGGTTTACCTAGGTTCTAGGTATATTCAAGGCAATTGAATTGAATTCGATCTGCCTGACATTGGAACAACTGAAAGAAATCCGGGGTCATTTTATCTACATGCAGGTCTCGCACCCTTTCTCCAACAAGGAAGAATGTTCCTAGGCATGCGGCGAAAGTGATCGTACAAATGGGACTGATGTTATTACTAAAAACTCCAACATGCCTACTCATCACGGTATGGTATGTTTGGATTCGAAACTGGCTCACAAAGTACAGCTGAGGTCTATTGAAATAATGTTACTTAAGATCGAATTAAGTTTCTTTTCCTTGACATTGGCAACCTATTCATCAACAGGATCCTTAGATCTCAGTACTAGATCACATAAACTTCATAAAGAACCCCATTGTTGGCATTTAATGGTTATTACAGAAAGAAGAATATTCATTGCATACGGTTTCATTCGCGTGATATTTCTGAAACAATAGTGTACTAAAGTGCGACGTCACAATTTAATAAATATCACAAATTTGATGATATTTTGAACCCGTTGCTTTCTTCTTGTTGACATAGATAACCTGTCCAAATTTGAGAACCATATCTTGAGCAATCGTAAAGATACGCCTTTTCAAACTTTTAAATCTTGCCTATCAAAACCTTGTTGAATGAGCCCAGTCCATAATTTTATGAACTGAGCAAATTTTACAGAGTTTCCTTAAGGACGTTTGCAACTTCAAACAGCCATTTCTCACAGTTGATAAGAAATTTGAAAGTGAGATTTTGTATACGGTCATTTGGTGGTAGGGTTAACGCTGTGATGTAGCTACAATTGTGACCACTCGCAAAAAGGCTTTCGTGACGTCATCACTTTAGTACTCTATTGGTCTTAAACAAGCAGTGATGGTTCCCGACACTTGTAAATCTTTCCAATCGGAAAAAGGGATTTCAAACATGTTAAGCGTCTGTGTTTAATATAAGCAACATAAATTATGAAAAATAACTATTGGTACACTTATGGTGTAGAAAGACAGCTGAAAGGTTTCAATACGATACGCCTCCCGCCCCCCTTCAAACTTTAAATCTTTGTAAGAACCATACACTTATGACTTCAAAGCAATGGACGGAGGGAAGGGGGTTAAGAAGTCCATTTTTTTTTCTAGAACAATAAAATATAATGCTATTCTCTGGGGTAAGGATGGGGTGCGGGGTCTTTTAGACGCCCTCATAAATGTACGGCTTCCTATGATGTCCTCCATACGTAAGCAACAGAAAAAACAAAAAGTTAATTAAAAAAATGAAATCTTTCTAAGGCCACTGAAATTTCATGCACGTAATATCAGCACACATCTTCGGCGAACATCGAAGACCTACGGGTACTCAGTACGCACTGGGCACAATTTGAGCAAAATGTCCGTAACACCATCCACGGCAAAAGTAACTTATCAAATTTACAAAATTGGGTAGCTACCTAACTACAAAATATAATTTATGTCCTGAAGTAATTACAAGTTTTACACTAATGTAGCAGAAACCCAGCAATTATTCAGCGATAATTTCCACCTTTGGCACGCATAACTTGTTCTGCTACTTTTATATCGCTATATCCTTTCTCCAATGGATGATCAAGCATGCCAATGTTTCCAAGATTCATGGCTTTAGACGGTTGAA
This sequence comes from Alatinidae sp. Z8VKAUB7J3, assembly GCA_010016025.2. Lineage (NCBI taxonomy): Eukaryota > Metazoa > Cnidaria > Cubozoa > Carybdeida > Alatinidae > Alatinidae sp. Z8VKAUB7J3. Next base: position 118,694,915 of record JAAAKM020006971.1, read on the forward strand.
GGATCTTTCGATCGCCGGCATCTTCTAGAAAGTATTTCGATGGTATTCTCTCCCTGCAATACAGGTTTTCTTTCTGATCTTTATCTGGGTATGAATAATCTCTCGACGGTCGCCGATGTAGAAGAGCTTCCATCCTAAAATAAAAATGTCAAATTTAGAGTTGTACGTAGTTACTTAATTACCTTGTTAGCTAACTCAGCATGCAACTAACACGCGAAGCACCTGCCTGCCTGCCTGCCTACCTACCTTCCTCGGGAACTAACTAAGGAGCATGCATACCTACCTACCTTCCTACCAACCTACCTACCTACCTACCTAACTTGCTGATTACTAACTAACTAACTTACCAACTATCCAATTAATTAACAAACAAACTAACTAACTAACTAATTACCTACCTACCGAACTATCTAACTACCTATTTAACTGCCTAACTAACTAACTACCTAACTAACAAACTATCTAACTACGTACGTAAATACGTACTTAACTACCTTCTTACCTACCTAACTAAACTACGTACAGTAACTGATTCGCCACCTTAAAGCAGGATTAGAAAACAAATCGCCACAAGCAAGCAAGGAGGAAAGCAAGTACGTCAATATAACGCAAGAAAAGTGAGCACAAACTCAAGAAGGAACAGCAACATCCACCTGACTTAAGCCAGTAACTAGTATATACGCAACTCATCAGCAGGTCCACTACATTTTGTACTTAATTCATAGGATGTAAATTCATCATCTGCAGAACACCCATCCCCTTAAATCGATAACGACTGTTAATGGCAACGCAATTTTCATAGACTAATGGTGACTGCAGTGCGACACTACATTTTAGGTGATGTTCTAAATAGTAATGAGTAGTGTGATAGTGAAGAAGACGACGACGACGAAGAGTAAGTTAATGTAGGATGACCACGACGGCAATTACCGTCATAATGATGTCAACGAGGATAATGAAGATGATTCCAGTGATGATAACGACGATGATTATGATGTAATGACCACGATGATGATACCGGCAAGGATGATGATGATGATGATGATTGATGATGATGATGATGACAATGATAATGATAATAACGGTGGTAGTAATGATGATAAAGACGATGATCATGATGATCATGACGACGATGTCGACGACGACGGCCATGATGATTATGCTCACGATGATCATGATGACGACGACGATGATGCCTATGGCGATAATGATGATGACAATAACGATCGTAACTATTTTGTTTATGATGATGATAACAACGATGTTTACAACGATGATGATGATCATGATGATGATGACGATAATGATGATCGTGACCATTATGTTTATGATGATGATGACAATGATGATCGTGATTGTTATGTTTATGATGGTGATAAATGATGCTTGCAATGTTGATTAAAATGATGCTTACAATGTTGATGATAATGCTGCTGCTGCTGCTGCTGCTGATGATGATGATGATGATGATGACAATAACGATGACGTTAATGACGATGATGGAGATATCTGACTTTAGGATCACCCCCAACTTGTGGCTTGTGATAAATTACAAGTGACAATTAGCATCACTGTATCTAAATTGTTCCTGTAAAATACTTGTTAGTATTGTACCTGGTCATTTTTTCATTTACAATTCGTTCCTTTTCCGCAACAAGCAATTCTCTTTCTGGAAAAAAAGAGAACATTGATAGGCTAAAAACTCACTTGAGGTAAACACCAAAGTGCCTTTCGATGAAAGCTATGAACGGCAAAACATAAGGATTTTTTGGGGCGGTATAAACTGTGGGCGATCTAAACAAGTAAGCACCTACAGTATCTCAATAATGTATTACAATGCATAGTAGAAAATAAAGGGATATACCAAGTACAGGAAATTTTATTATTGCTTTGTTCCCGTCTCTAAACGTAGCAAACACGATTTTTTATGAACTTAGCCTCGATAAGCATATTCATCTCAATTTACCCAAGCATTAACTAGATTCTAAGCATAACACTGAGCCAATACTAATCAGCTAATACTGTTTGCTTTAAAATTTAAGCCAAGGTAAAAGTAATAACAAGGTTGCCAAAATAGTGAGCAGATTACAATGTCATATACGGGATGTTTGCGATATTTACACAAAGAGGTCCAACCTTTTAGCTGTACCACATTGCATCAACCAACAGTATACAGAGAGATAAAAGAGCACCGAAAACTGCTAATAATCATATCCCAAGCATAGCTTGAACCTAAGATCAGTACTTTCTTAAGAATATATGAACCTGATGCTGAATTTTCTGAAGCTGTACTTTTACTGTAAGAAGGTAACTACGCATACGTTTAAGAAAGGCATACTTTCGAGTTCCTTTTCTCTTTCCAACAAGTCCTTTTCCTTAAGTTTCAAAAAGTCCTCCTTTTTCTTCAGAAGTGTACTCCTAAGTCAATGTAAGAAATATGAATATCATACTATCACGTCAGTGTAAAAGAAGCATTTGTTGCGGAGAGACAGCACGAGAATATGGAGAAGAACAAAAATGTTGGGAATTCCATCTCTTCTTTTTTTATACTGAAACTTTAATAACCAAACATGATATTACGATTTGACTATAGAATACACAACAGTGATCAACGACTATGGCTGGCAATATGCCAACCGCTCCCTGCTACAACGACTTTACATCCACGCTGCCGAAGCGAAAACTGATGACTGACAACGCCTTAAATTACAGAGGTAATAACGTGGACCAGAGAGGTCTGGGACTAGCCCTTCTATCACCATTTGTATTAAAGCCAATACTCATTTGCGATAAATGTATCTCAAACCAGCCGTGCACAATGAATGCGGATATTGAGTGACTTATATAAAGCTGCGGGGCCATTTCAAGAGACACTCCGTCTTGATTATTTAACATTTTATTCCATATCGAATGAACGCCAGTTGGCAGGCACGGTGTCTAAACCCATGGAACGTTCCATGTTCTAACGGCCTAGGTGCAAACATGTTGTGGGGACAGAACAAAGAAACAAATGAGCCGACATCTGGGAGCTCCCTGGGAAATCCGGCCATGAGTGTGCCTCTACAAATGGACTTTTATATGCAATTTAAATATTGTAAATGCATTGTATTGTAGTCAGGGCGATCTAAATAACAGGCCTCCTCAACATGCAACAGCAGTCTAAAGCTGGAGGCCATTGTTCAAAATCTCATAATTTCATCAAATATTGTCAAAGACTATGTTAGTAGCCACAAATTAGGTGATAGACATGTACACAGTATATAATACGACTAGAATGATAATAAATACTAATATACTAAATATTGTAAACGCATTGTATTGTAGTCAGGGCGATCTAAATAACAGGCCTCCTCAACATGCAACAGCAGTCTAAAGCTGGAGGCCATT
>JAAAKM020006971.1:118698401-118741888 GCA_010016025.2 Alatinidae sp. Z8VKAUB7J3
GTTCAAAATCTCATAATTTCATCAAATATTGCCAAAGACTATGTTAGTAGCCACAAATTAGGTGATAGACATGTACACAGTATATAATACGACTAGAATGATAATAAAGGTGGTTTCTTGGGTTAGTCAGGAGCAGGGGGGCTGTTTTATATTTAGAACCTTTTACACATGCACTAAACATGAAATGTGGAAGAGAATCTAACTATTTTAACTATATAATACAGACCAATCCTATGAATGGAAACCTGTTACAGCAAGGGATGAAACTCTCTTAAAAGGGTGAGATGGGGCTGGGCCAAGGAAAATGGGGGGTTTTATAGGCCAAATGTACATTTATTAGTCTTTTGAATGCACCAATTCATCATTCTTGACACTTCAATTACACCAACATCATCTTGACAGATACTTATTTACAAAATTATTTACAAAAAATATTCATACATTGAAACGCTGCATTAGTGTACAATAATATTCTGACTTTGACAGCTTTAAAACTTTTTGCTTTGGTTCCTTGCTAGATCTTGGAGAGTTCGTTTGCAATGGTTCTTGAGCAAAATATTACACATGGTCACAGCATGCCTCTTTTCTACATTAAATTATAACATTGAGATATTTTCATTAATATATCAGAGAGAGGTTTCCTGCATACACTGTTGACATTCTGATGAAACATAACATACGAGAATATTGTCCTCTGACCGACATTGTCACCAGGTATAGTCAGCCCCCCACGATTCAGTTCCTCTGTAAATTGCCCGTAAGTCTCATAATAATTTATGGCATCATTTGTCTCTAGCACTCGCTGTTGCCATTCTCAAGTGAAATAAAATGATGGGTAACAATGTTTATATACAAGTATTTTAAAATATGCACGTAAAAATTAGATCAATACAAATTTAATGCAATGATAAATATTTACGGTTCTAAAAACAATAATAAAACAAATTAGACGTAGACGTATAATGGCTGGGAATTGTTGAAGCTAAAATTATCATGCGTGTAAGATAAAACTGAGATAGAGAAGTAAAATATAATAGATAAAATTACAGGTAAAAGAAAGGGTTCCGTTACTGTAAAAAGAGGGATGGGGAGATGGGGATAAAAACAATTAAAATACGTTAGTATAAGAGTAAAACCTTCGTCTTTTTTATTAATTGTTGGATTCTCCTTCTTTGTTAAAAGTGCTTCCGCTACTTGAGAGTTGCAACTAATGTTTGACCAATAGCGGATCCTCGTATGACTGACAGTGTCTATAGCATCATCATGTTCACCTATGTTTGTTTTTATGGCGCCGTTATATTTATGTTGCTTTGCTCGGGTACCGATTCTGTTCGTGGTGTAACCAATATATATATTCCTGTCGTTACATACAGGATCCGGGCATGTAAATTGGTAGACCACGTGATCGTCTCCGTTTCGTCAAGTCAGCGACTCAAGATATGAAAAACATTAACATCGATGACATTTAAAATTGTTATTGAAGATTAAGCACATTCACTGCTCTGTAAGTAGGTTGTAAAATATAACAACATAAAAATTTCGAAGCCGACCATGTATGGAGTGTGATACCAAATCTTGTTTGGTGCTCCCAGCTCTCATACGAGTTTTCATGACACAATCATAAGTTCAGATGAAGAAGATGGTCGACCGTAGTTGGAGGCAACACGAATGCTCCTCTTTCCTTAGCTTCTACCACTACAGTGATAGGGGCCGGCGCCACTCCTATTCAAAGTCACTTCTCCCAGCACAGCTGGTACTCATTCCATCGAACCCGTAAGGATAGAAGGTTGAGTGAACCTTGGCACCACTGTCTCGAGTCGAATCCCGGTCGCTCGCTTTGTAATGCAAGTCCGGTACCACTGGACCACCGTGCCCTACGTTAAAGCTCCAACTTTATTGACACTGAACTTTTTAGAGTTCTTTGAACTCTTTCGCATTGTCGGGCAATGTTATCTCTGACCATTTTTCTACAAGTACTTTAATGGTTAATGCAGTTTATCGTGCCACCCTTGATGTCTGCGCATCTTGCTTTTCGTTCCTCCATAACACTTCAACCATTCACTATTGCGGTTCTTAAGTAAAGACACGACTCATGCCGTGAGTTTCTTCTCCGCAAAGCTACTTTCTCGAGTTTTTCTTTCTTCTTCGAGCTGTTCTAATGACTATAACCTTAAGCACTATAAATTTGATAAGACCATGTTTCTTTAAGGCAAGTCTTTTAAATCATTAACTTCCGAACATAAATCTGAGTAGTTTCTAAAGTATTTTGGAACTTTAATTCAAAACAGCCTTGAACACTGGATTCATTTGTATTAACTAAATACACGTTTCTTTGCACCCTTATCATATTGATCCATGATAAAAATGTTTGACAGTTAACATAAATCCTCATATAAAAACTAAATAACAAAAGAAGGTATTAAAACATGACTCTACAATTGCGGACTGGATAGTGACACTTGAATTTCCTGACAGTAACACATTTTAACAATTTTAGGGAAAACACCGAGACGTCGACAACATAAAAACACGAAACCCCTCGTTATGCAGTCACAAAAGTTGTATTTTGTCAAAATGTGATTATTAAAATGTGATTAATAAGTTGGGATGAAAATGATAAAGTTTTTATATTCCGTTCCTACCCCAGTGGCAACTTCTATCGGATATAAAAAGCCCCGAGGAAGGATTACAACATTTTTTTTATGACTGATATAATGACTAAGAGATCAAAATTGCAATTATCTGCCCAGTTTGTACCCATTGTTATGAAGCAAACAAATGAAATAATCAATGAAAAATGAAAAACTCTATTTTACAAATGATTTCATGGACTTAATAATAAAATTTTTGGGAATATAAGATGTACTATCTAAATTATTTGATACAATTATTTCAGACATGAAACGTGAACACGAACAAAACTCTTTGTCTTAACTTATGTGATGTTGAGATAAATGACCAGCATGAAAAGACAAATAACTTTGCACAGTTTTCAATTCTATTGTTCAAATAGCAGTTTTTGCCTCATAAAGTAATCTGGAGGAGGAAAATACCAACTTATAAATAAACCATCATTATTGTTCTTAAAGATGAATTTGAAAGAAATGCGACATGACTTATTGATGTGATACCATACGTACACCAAGGATGAATGCAGTGCATCAATTTATTTTGAATAGATGGTTTCCATATGTCTCATGGACTGGAAAGCTGTTGCCAGTATTTTGGAAAATAGGACAGGTCAAGTCTGGTTTCCACAGGAACTGAAAAAAGAAAAAGAGAATATCTGGATGCGCAATACATCTTCGTGAAGGCCTTGACATATCTTCGACAAGTAGTGTTTCAAGTCCCAATTCTATGTTACCTATAGCACGGAAAAGATTTTAATCAGAGTTGGAGAACCATCTCCAACTTGAAAGATGAAGAAGGGAATCAAAGTTCTATGCGTTTTGCTTCTTGTCACTAAATCTTCCCTTACATTCTCAACTATAGGAGCGAATGTACGTCATGGAGTATGGTCTCATCTTGGCTTCCATTATAAACTACAACTAGCGGTGTTAAAGGAATATAAAACATCTTCTTTACAGCAATGTCATCAGAAATGCTTATCTACGGAAAACTGTTTTGCAGTGAATGCACAAGTAGCTGGACATTGGTATGCCAATTGTCAACTATTACCATTTACCATGAATTTCCTTGCTATTCTGCATCGGAGCACAAACTGGACAGTTTATATTCTTATCTTACCTCCATATTCATGTATTTATGATACAATGCCATGTTCAGGACACGGATCATGTCATGTGAGAAGAAGCAGAAAGAGCGTTTGTGAATGTGAATTGGGTTATGCGGGTGAACGCTGTGAATTGATAAAGCTGGATATTACTGTTTCTTCGTATGGATTTAGCGATCCCGGTTTCTCGAACAAATTGAGAAAGCCTCCGATCAGAGTTAATAATCACTACTATTCTTTTACGGGATGGGGTAGAGGATTTGATATTCTTACATTAAATGCAACAACAGGGAAGCAACATTTGTATAAAATATACGACACTCATTATGTGGTTGTACATTCTATGACGATGCTTAACCACGTTAAAAGTCTGAAAAACAATACTATTACTATCGTTGCTGTACAGGATTCTGCCATATCTGAAAATACAAACAAAACTGCGATTAAAGAGTCTCTTAAAATGCTCCATGGACAGGACTGGGTCCTTTCATTCAGGTATTCATATTGTTTAATTGGATATAAAGGTATGAAAACTCCATCTTGGATTGTTGAGAAGAAAGTTGCTGAAGGACAAGGACCAGTGATATGCAATACCACAATTGTATTGTAACACATGATAGTTGTTAGTTCAACCTCAAGGATTGTAAAGTATTAGTAAAACGTATTAGTAATTATCAGCAACATAATTATCAGTTATCATTAGCAGCATAATTATCATCATCATCGTTATTATCTTTGTAATAGCAATATCTGTGAGCTACTTTAAGAAACTGTACTGAGTCCTTGTCAGCTGGTTATTTGTTTTATCTCAGCAACAATTTGCAATTGCTATGGTAGGTATTAGGATGTGGTTGAAGATCGTCCTTTTATTAATTGAAAAGATTTCTTTATATATGATTCTGTTCTGAGAGATACTTGGTCAATACAACTTTCCACCTTCCTATCGATCCTCAGTTGTGCTTAGATTATATTTGAAGGCACGACTTTTTAGGGACTATCCTAGGAAATATCAATGCAACCTTAGCATTGTTCCTGACCGTATCGCTATCTTAATTCTTATCCTAGCCAAACCTGAGAATATATTAATCGGAGAAATGACCTTCTGGTACTTGTCACTCGGAAAGTGTCCAATGCAGAAAATATTGATTATATATCTGTTTTGCTCGTTTTTTAATAAACGCAAGAAGCACTTTTACTATCCCTTAGATAGATGTTAATATTTTTGGCTTTGGAATAGTGAGATTTTTTCTTATTTCAGTTTACATGTTGAAACAATGCTTGAATTAAAAGAAAATGAAAAAAAATGTCTGACCAATTAAGTACGCCGAATACTGACTTCAAGTCCAACGTACTGAAAATACTATGCAGCATTACGAAGTTTTGATTAGGGTTAATTTAAGATTTGAACGAAACGTATTGGTCTGTTCAATTTTAATCCCATACTTGTTGTATTGTTGGGTTCGTGCATGCACTCAATATGAGCATTTGAAAGTGGAAAGTGATGGTGTGCACTTAGGTAAGTGTAATACTTTGGTTCACTGAGTTCCTAAAATACAAATAAGTTGCATTCAGTGCCCGTCGCCGCCATCCCTGAGTACAAAATAGCAGACTTTGGAATAGTCGGAATACTATTTATACTCCTTAAAGATTTTATATAATACAATTTATAGGGAGCATCTTCAGATTTTTGGTACTCAATGATCGGTACGGTTGTAGGTAACACAGAAAAATTGTCATAGTTGAATACGTATGATTAGGAAGTACCACACCTGTGACTCACGTTTCTTGAACTTTGCAGTTTTCGTATACTTTTTGAAATTGTTAAATAGTTAAAGACCTGAGAAAAGCTTGATAAGATATTTCATGAATGATGAAAGAAGGTTTTGTTAGGAAGGAGATGAAGGAAAACTTAATTTTCTGGCAGATGAGACAGTATATTTTGTCAAGGAATGTTTTACTTGAGGGATTGGAAGAAAATTTCCACTGTTAGAGGTTTGAGCAATTTTTGCACTAAGGGATTCTCTTACAGTTTTTGAATGCAAAGAAAGGCAGGAACTGCTATCATTTGATTGATTTCTCACGTGCATCAGTTATATGAATTGTATTCATGGTTCTATGAGTAAAAGTATTTGTTTAAGTATTTCACATTTAAATGCTTCTCTTTTGAGTATTGTCTAAACCTTTTATCCCAAGTTGATCAAATTCACGCAAATAGCATGAAATCATGTTATAATTAATTTGATTAAATTAAGTATTACATAAAGGAATGTTCTTGTTCTATCAAGATATCCCATTGCTTAATTTTAAAGGAGAACGTGCATTGTTTAGTAATATCTTTTAACAAGACTTCACGTTTCAATTGTAGTGTTGGTATTGAAAATATTGTATTTCAATATATTGATTATCTCTTTTTGCAATGGAGGATTTGGGAGAGGTGGAGGATGATATATATAAGGTATTGGAGATCAACTACATTACCTCTTACGTTTTCTAATAGGCTTGCCCCTGAAAAACTCTCAAGCTGTTGACAGAAACACGGCTTGTCTGTTAAGATAAATGTAGCATAAAATGTGGCATTGTGAAAAGATAAACTTGCTGTCGATAGTAGCTTATGTGAACCTTCTATACTTCAGTGGCTATTATTTACATAAACACTTGCACATAAGCAAGTAAATTAATTGGTCATTGATGCTTGGTTTATTGCAGCTAGTTTTCTGGTTCATCAAATTCTTGCGAGTGGAATAGAAAATGAAGTTAACGAGACCTTAAAAGCAATTGAAGGTACCTTGTTCAAACATTGATACCCAGCATGTTTTGTAAATGTTCTTTTAAATCCTAAATTAAATCTTGATTACAGGATACATTTGATTGTAAACGAAGTCTCATTGCAAACTTGATGTTTATTTCACAATTAAAATATATCGGCCACATTTTGATCCAAAAGAACGTGACAGATGCGATAGAGTTTATAAGTTGTTAAATCATTGTGCCAAAGGTTGGTTATATTGTAGGCTATCTCAGATATAACAAGCCAGATCAATACGACATGCAAAGTTTTCAGAAGAAAATGTAATGCAACATCAGATATTTGGCCCAGTTCTTCGAGTAAAACAAAATCATTCGCCTGTAAAGGAAACTCCAAGTCACCCAAGAGCTTCTTAAATATATGACATGTGCTGAAAATTGCTGCGAGGGCTTTTATATATTATTTCAATTCTCACCTTTCCATTTGCAAAGTATATACCTTACCTGTTCAATACGAAACTCTCATGCAACATGAAATCAAAATTTGTCCCATATCAAATTGTTAAAGAGTTTTCAAAATTTTCTCTCTATGCAAGCTAGTTAGTTATCTGTGCGTAGATATACAATAAGAAGATTCTCATCGTGTTACGTCAATTTCAAGAGACTGTTTTCTTGAAAAAAGTTTGTATCTTCACTGCTCTGTATGTATTTGATAAACTGTAAGGAAATATAAATGTTCAATCTGACCATTTACAGATTTTGGGGTCCAAATTTCGTTCTGTGCTTCTACGTCTAATCTGAATTTTTTAGGAGGTAGTCCAACGCACTTGATTAACTGACCATGAATCCGTAAAAACTCATTGGTGTAAGTCGATTCAGTTCAGGTTCTTTTGGCCGCGAAAACTAGAATTGGCTTGCGATCCTGAGGCCTCAAGGAGCTATTGATAATGGCTTCCAGAGATGTTCTGTCTCCTGTCAAAAATTGATTGAGCCGCAATTTCGGATTGATTTTCGACGGTTTTTCTACAGACAGGTTAATTCCTACAAAGGTACAAAAGTGGAATGAATCGTTGCCATAGTCTCTGGAGATCGTTGTGATGATTGCAAATGATCAGTTACACGAGCCAGAGGTCGTCATTTGGCCGTCAGCGATTTTCTTGAGCCATTGCTGTTCGAATTCACGAACCGGCATGGGTTTCGCAAAAAAATAACCCTGGATCAAATTTAATTCTAAATGTTCACACCATTTGAGTTGTTCTTTCGTTTCTACTCCTTCTGCAATAATCTCGAATCCCAGAGCTTTTGCAAAGGAGTTAATGGCCTTCAAGAAGTTTGCGTCATTATGTTCAGAACTAATGGCTTGAACAAACGATTTATCAATTTTCAAAATGCTAAATGGGAATTTCTGAAGTTGGGATAATGAAGAATAACCCGTTCCGAAGTCATCCAAGGCAAGGCGTATACCCAGGTCAGAAAGATTTCGAAGCAAACTACCCACTTCCAAGTCCCGAGTAATCGCAGTTTCGGTGAGTTCCAAAATTATTTTATTTGGAGGAATCTGATTTTGTTCCAAGGTATTTTTTACGAAATAAAAAAAATTGGGTTGGTCGAGTTGATGTGCCGATAAATTTATGGAAAGAGAAAAAGGCAAATCTTTTGGTTTAAACTGCTTACGCCATTTTGAAAATTGCATGCAAGCGGTTTGGATAACCCATCGACCGAGCAACTTTATCAACCCAACCTCCTCCGCGATAGGAATAAAATCATTTGGGGGGATCAATCCCCTAGTCGGATGTTGCCAACGAATCAAGACCTCCGCACTGGTGATTTGATGATCGGTATAGCGGACTTGAGGCTGGTAATACAAAGTAAATTCATCGTTTTCGATTGCAGAATGAAGATCGCGCTCCAACCTCACCTGTTTTAGGAATTCGTCGTGGATGGTCTGCGAATAAAAACTGGTTTGGTTACGCCCCGCTTCTTTAGAACGGTACATCGCGATGTCTGCACATTTCATAAGCTGTTCTGCATCAAATGCACAATCTTGAAGAGTGGCAATACCGATACTGGCCGAAACAAAATAATTCCGCTCTTCTAGTCGGAAAGGCGTTGCGAACTCTTCAATAATTCGATGAGCGACCATGCGGACTTTAGAGGGATTTTCTAAATTTTGGATCAAAATGGCAAATTCATCGCCACCCATGCGGCACAAATGGTCCTCATCGCGTGTGGTCTTCTTTAATCGTGCAGCAACCTCTTTGAGTAAAGCATCGCCGGCGACATGGCCGAGGGTATCGTTAACGTGTTTAAATTTGTCAAGGTCCAAGATGATCAGCGCTACGGATTTTCCCTGTCGTTTGGCCAATGGGATGGCGGTCTTCAATGCTTCATCAAACATGTGCCGGTTGGCTAACCCGGTCAGGGGGTCGACTTCGGCCAGTTTGCGTAACTCTTCTTGTTTGTTCCGCAACTTCTGTTCAATTTTGTAGCGTTCCCGAGAATGGAGAATGGCTTGCATCAAACGGCAAGAGGTCAAATCGCTTTTTTTTACATAATCCTGAGCACCGGCCTCAATACATTTTATGGTCAAGTTATCATCGGTATTATGGCTCAAGATGATCACGGCTGCCTTGTGATCTTGGTTTTGGCGAAGCGATTCAAGCACCTCTAATCCATTCATTTCCGGCAAGTGGTAATCTAAAAGAATGAGGTCAAAAGGTTGACTTTGAGCTAGTCCCACGCCTTCGGTGGGTGAAGCGGTCTCAACACATTCAACAGAATGGCCGGATTTTTTTAGGGTTCGAATAATGTTCATTCGGTCGATAGTGTCATCGTCAATAAGGAGCAGTTTCATCCGATTACCTCCATACCCATTCATTCAAAAGGCAGCTCAACCAACCGCCAATAATGGTCAAGGAGTTTGACCAATTCCAAAAAATCTTGGCCCAATTGTGATTTCACGATGTAGCCAGCAATGTGTTCGCGGTAGGCTGCGGTTTTGTCCTCATCATCTTTAGAGGTGGTCAGGACAAAAACAACGTTTTCACAAAGTTGTGGATCAGCCCTCAATGCTCGCAGAAAAGGTATCCCACCCATGCGTGGCATGTTGAGATCGAGTAAAATAATGTATGGGCGTTCGATATGGTTATTCTGCAAAACCGTCAATCCCTCTAGGCCATCATGGGCGCGAACGATGGGATTGGCGATGCGCAATTTTTTAAAGGCTCTGACAACCCCCATGGCGTCTATGTCATCGTCATCCACGAGTAATATTGAAACCTCTTTGTATGGATTAAGAACCATGAATCATCTCCAATAGCAGCTTTTGGTCGGGCCAGGTGAAATGAAACCGTGTGCCCCTGGATCCATTTGGAGTAATCTCGATTTGGCCGTGATAACGCTCCAATACTTTTTTCACCATGGCTAAGCCCATGCCGCTTCCTTCGACTTGATCCCTGGGTTTCAGCGTTTGGAAAAGGCCAAAGATCCGGTCATGATGTTGTGGGGGAATTCCCGGCCCATCATCGGCCACGCAAAATTCAAAATAGTCGCCGTGTAGTAGTGCCGATACCACAATTCTCCCCGTTTGTTGGTCATGATGTTTGAGGGCATTGTTGATCAAATTGCGAAGGATCATTTCAAAAGGCACGCTCAGGGTGATCAGACAAGGCAAGTCTTTTTCACAGATCAATTCAAAACCAGAAGGGGGATCCATCAATTCAAAAAGCTCTTGTGCCAAAGCTGCAACGTTTACCCCGTGAAAATCGCCGTGCTTTCGGCCAAGTTGTGAATAAGCAAGCAGGTCGTCCAGCAATCGTTCCAACCGCGAAACCCGTCCTTGCATAAGCTGAATGTATTCCTTGGCCAACGGCTTGAGATTTTCACCAAGGTCTTCCTCAATCCAGTTGGTCAATTGCATGATCCCCCGTAAAGGGGCTTTCAAATCATGGGAAGCGACGTAGGCAAAATGGTTCAATTCGGTGTTGCTGCGTTCCAACTCAAGGGTGTATTTTCTTATTCGCTTCTCGGTTTCCTTTTGAGTTGTGATATCCCGGACAATTCCTGAGAAAAGACGTTGGTCATTGACCCTTACTTCCGCGACGGCCAAATTGACAGGGAACAATTGGCCGTTTGCCTTTTGAGCAATGAATTCGCGGCCCTGACCGATGATCTTTTTTTTGGAGGTCAGAAGGTAGCTTTGAATGTAGTCGTCATGATACGTTCGGTGTGGTTCAGGCATCAAGATGCGAACATTTTGGCCCAATACATCTTGACGGGAGTACCCAAATACGTGTTCTGCTGCCCTGTTAAAACTAAGGATATTGGCCGTATCGTCGATTAAAATTACCGGATCGACCAGTTGATCAAGGGTTACCCTTAAACGCTGCTCTTGATGCTCCAATTCAATCTCGGCCTTTTTACGTTGTTCTATCTCTCCCCGCAGTTCTAGTGCGTTCATATGGACTCGGTGATAGAGGAAAAAAACAAGCATCAGGGTGCCCGCCCCCCAGACACCGGCATAGAAGACCAGGATAGGGAGGGTTGATCGTAGTTTGGATAGGTATTGCGGGGTCGGAACAAGCTCTATACGCCAATCGAGTTTGTCCCTAATCCAATCTGCTTGGGCCACAAAAAGGCTTTGACCAGTCTTTGCGCCCATGATCGGGATTCCGGCCTGCATAATTTTTAGGTCTAAGCCGTTGTCCAACCGTGCTGTTTGGATGAGTTCTTTGACCAAAGCCTCAATGCCGACCGTCACCACCAAAAACCCCTCCATTTTAGGTTGCATCCATGGCTCTGGGCCCGGATGATAAAGGGGATGAATAAGGAAAAAGCCAAATCCTTCCTTCGGGAGAGAAAACGAAGAGGAAACCATAACCCGTTTTCCGATTTTTTCCTCAACTTCTCGAAAGACTGTTTCCTTTGCATTTCCAGTAAGGCCAGGAGGCAGATACCAAAAATCAGCAGAATCTGCATCAAACCATGCTATGGACTGAAAAACTTGGAAGTCATCAAGTAAGGCTTGGGCGTCGAGCTCCCACTCTTCGCGAGGAAGGCCAGCTCGAAAAACCCAGCGGTTGCCCATACGCATTAAAGCTTGCAGCTCAGCATCCAAGCTTATCTCGAATGCTGTTCCGAGTTGAACCAATTGCCGACGAATGAGTTGATGAATTCGTTCATCTTCTTGGTTTTTTAGGGCTTGCCATAAGGCAATTACCAAGACTAAAAGAGCCACGGCCAAAAGGCAGAAAGAATACCAGAACCGGTTTTGTTCCCTTTGAATTCCATAATGACGACCCCAAGCAGCAATCGCAGATCCCAAGCTCATGAAACCCAAGGATGTATGGAGCGCCATTTGAGTAAGTTGCCCCCAGCCATATGCGGTTTCAATGCCGGTGGCATAACCAAAGAATGCGATGCCCCCTAACCCCAATATCGCCGAACCCAAAAGGGTTATCCAAATGAAACGGGCGTTAGCATTCACCGTGGCTAAGACAATGCCGCTTAATAGGAAGCAGAGCGCGGTATTTGGCGCCATGCGCCCTGGGTGTGAAGTTTGTGTTGTAATGGAATGTTCCATAAAAAGCTGATCAATGCCCAAATTCACTTTTCCAATGTATTCGAACAGGGTTAGCCCCCCGATCACGCCAACCAAAACACCCAAAACCATTGCCGACCAGGAACGCCGACGAAGGGCCAGAAGCATGCCGGTGCCCGACAACAGAAACCCCAATGCCGTGTTGAATTGCATGGGTACAAATGCTGGATGCAGTTGGACCAATAGGGCGTTTTGGAAGTACCACCCTAGAATCACGGTAAAGCCCAAAGCAGCAACCAACAAACTGAGAATGGCACTAATCGAGAAGGGGAAATTTTTAAGTCGAGCCAAAACCGAAGAATGAATCACCGCAAATTTACGCTCCCTTTACTGTTTTCAATTGCGACCGGAATCGGTTTTTATGCCTCTTGGCCAAGAATTAGCCGGCATGGCGGTCATGTGCATCGCGGGAACGGTTTTAGGACGTACCAAGAAGGCACGGTTTAGGTGAACAATGAGCGCCGATTTTCAATGGATGATATGAATATAATATTATGCTTGTTGGAACAGTGTTTTCCTACTCTAATTCAGACTGATGCTCAGTCTCTCTGGTTTGATATTTCCAAAGCCCAAATTTAGGATGTTTTGGGTTGGTGTTTTTGACCAAGTAGATTTGTTGATTAAAAACATGAAATTCGATGTCAAAGTGAAAGAAGTTTAGTGAACGGAATTTGGCCTCATCCTGCACTAAAGTAATAATTCTAATACCAGTATTTTGTTTTGTTACATGCGTTTGAGGTTTTATTTAAAGGATTCAAACTTAGTTAAAGCGTTAGGAATGAAGGAAGTTTTCGTTTGTAGATTTCTAGAAAACTGTCAAATATGTCAATCTATTCTCCCATGACATAGCCACTGAATTGGAATTGCTCCTATCAGAAATAATTTTTGTCATGATGAAAAACATGATGTTTCTTTGACCAGCCGTACGAAAAAACTGAAAGTGATGCACTTTAACGACTGCTTTTTCCCGGACAAATTATTATGAACAACCTAAGAAAAAGGCTGTTGGCGAAGGCCATAATAGGAAAAGGCCTTATAGAGTGAGGTTGCTGTCTCCTAACCAAAATTCTCATAATATTTGGTATGCCCTCACCAACAGAGAATTTGGTTATATCACCGGAAAAATGTCCAGTCAATATAAATTTACGAAATGACATTTTATAATTGATAAGCATAATTTCACAAGTTTTAATAAAATCACAAATAGATTAGAGTTTTTGTTACTTTTATATCGATAAAATTGGACGATCCTTTGGGAGGGATTCTCCTTTAAAGGGTTTGATGTGTGCCGTTAGGCAATTTTTCCCCTCATTTTTTACCAAAGTTGATGGCATTCGACTGGCGAAAGCACTTCAAGAACGGTCTAGAGCCTGATAGGAAAGCAATTAAATAAGCATCGTAATATTCTATTTATTGATGGGTAAAAGGCGCAACACACCTCCAACTAGAGGCATTGCACATTAAATAAACAAGGCCCCATTGCCTTTGCAATGTTCAATGCAGCACATTCCCAATTCTTCAAATCGGATAAAAAGCTTTATGATTAGCAGGTTCCCCAAAAGCAAAAGCGTGAAAATTAATAAAGATAATAATTATATTATTTTTATAAAAATAAGTTATCACGTAAATTTGATTGAAAGTAAGCCGAGTTTAATGATATGCTTTTGAAAATTTGAGAAGTTATCCCCTTAACCATGACGGAACACTCCTAATTATTCTTCCATCACATGCATCAATCCGAAGGAATCCAATTTTTCTGAGGACCCTTTTGCTGACTAACATCGACAATCTTATCCAGCAAGGACTGCAAGTCTGCCTCATTGTTGCTGATCAATACTGCATCATCTGCATACCGCAGGTCAGTGAGTTCATATCCTCCAACCACACATCCTTTGCTATGATCTAACTCCCTCATTATCATTTCACTGTACATATTGAAGAGATCGGGTGAACACACACAACCCTGCCGGACTCCTCGTCTTATTTGAACAAAATCGCTCAACTTGTCTGCCACACGTACAGCAGCTGTCTGCTCCCAGTACAGATTTGTCAGTATCCTCAGGTCTTTTCCATCGATGTCCAGTGTCTGCAGTATATCTATGAGGTTTCGTGTTTCACCTTGTCAAAGGCCTTCGTGTAGTTAGATAAGTTAGAATAGAATAAAATAGAATAGAGTGTATTGACAGTAAAGCAGAATAAGAATAGAACGAGAATAGAGTAGAAAAGAATAGAATATAGTAGAATATAATAGAGCAGAGTAGAGTATAACAGAGTAGAAAGGAGTAGAATAGAATAGAGCAAAAGAGAGTTCTAATATAACTACTCCGGAATAACACAGTCGTGGGAACCTTTAACAAAATAAGTACATGTTAATGTAACGTCTCCGATACCTTTAGTTCCCTCTGGGTGTCCTCATTTCTTTTGTGAAAGGAGAAGTAAGTGGATTACTTTGGCGTTCCTTTGTCACTATTGCTTGAAAGAATGAATTAGGCTATGCCTGGTTTCATCTAACTTTGGTATCAATACTATTTATTGCAAAAAGATTTAGATAGGCTGCATTGCACAATTTTTAAGCAGAAAGTCAAGAAACCAATAGTCTCGGAATTTTGTTAGGAGACACCATGTCATCGAAACAATAAATGTACCAATTTCACAGACCTATACATTTTTGTAAACTGAGTCCTATTCACAACCGTTTGATGGATAACAGTGAATCAGCACATGGTGTATCAAAGATATGTTAACTTTCTCTCGCCTCTCTTGTTTTGCTACAATCTTGGATATCATCATCATCGTCATCATCGGATCGACCTCGATCGGATTGCCATGACACGATCTTCCCACTGTTCCCTGTCATCCATGGCCGCGGCGAGGTTCTCCTTTGGGATTTTGGAGTCTTCCGACAACTGATCTATGTATGTCTTGAAAGGTCTGCCCCTTGGTCTGTTTTCGTACGAGGGTTCCCAGAGAAGAAGCTTGTGGACTACCTCCTCTTTGCTTCGCCAAAAGTGCCCGCTGAACTTTGTTCTTTGTCCCTTGATGACATCAGTTATTTTTGGACACTCGACAAGGTCATCGTATAACTGTGCATTTGTCATGTGTTGGTGCCAAGACACACCATTGACCACTCTTAGCATTTTCGTGTAAGCGCCATCTAGCTTTTTGGTCAAGCACTTATTAAGAGTCCACTTTGAGGAACCATACAAAAACACACTTTCAACAGTTGACTTGAAAAATGCTACTTTCAAGGGGATTGGCATGTTCGATTTCCATATCAAGTCCATTTTTTGGATTGCAGTCCATGCTTTTCCTATTCGCACAGAGATGTCTTTTTCACGTGAATTTATCCAAGACCCTAGGTATAGGAAGTCGTCAACCTGTTCAAGAAGCTTACCATCTACCATCTATCTCGGATATAAATTAATGCAAACTGGCCTAACCCATGTTCTAACTGATGATGGATTTTGAAACTCTTTATTTCGGACTTTGTTGACTTTGTTGATAGGAGGTATGGGGTAGATAGCTTGTAATACCACAAACGGGAGCCTCTTTCCTTTACAAAGTGTTTTCTATGACTTCGATCATTTTCATCGCATTTAAGTAAAAGGTTACATTTCTTTTGTCCAGGAATGTAGGTTTGGCCTTTGACAAATTTAGAAGGACTGTCTATGTTACTACCCAAGGACTTCTTGTATTTCACCTCAAGTTTGAAGCATGAGGGCATTGAACACCTTAAACAGTCTTTGCTGCACCCTTATGCAGACTGGTCATCGAAAAGTAGATTGTAGGTTGATGAGGCTATGCGTAGACTGAGATCAGATTTACTATTTCCGTTGAATTAGTTTTAAATTTATCAATAATGAGTGTTGAGGAAAATGAGATTTAAGAAAGACCGTAAATGTTTGTTTCATTTGAGGTAATCGCCATTGCGGGCTAGGACTAATTTTCAATGACTGTGCTGTAGAGGAAAGACAACAGGCCCTTGAAGAAAGTGGCGCTGTACACCAAACAGGAATCGTGGGCAGTAAGTGCCAGATAAGAAGACAGATGACTGGAAGAAGATGGAATTATGCCCATGCAATAAAACCCCCAAATTTTATTCACGAGTTCAGAAGGTGGAGTGGGGAAAAGTGTCATTTCATATCCCATGTTTTCTAACATCGTTTTTTTTAGAAAAGTTTAAATTGCGGTATGTGGCCAAGTCCCTAAAAGAAGACCGAACCTAACTAAGTGTAAACAATATTAGTTTAAGACACTCGATCTCTTCCTTTTAGTCTCTGATAATTGACAGAAGTTGATTTTTTTTACCTCAATTGATTTCTTTAAGTGAGAATTTTAAAACAAATGTTATCTATGACTTGCATAATATTGTAGAGATTATATACGAACTCTCTCATTTGTATAAAGCATTTAAATGTGCATTGCGAATAGGGGTAAACTCATCAATACGGCGGCGCTACGGGAAACGGAAGGAAACAATTTGACAACAAAATTTTAAAGCACTCCATCAAAACAATTCGTTTTCATAGCTAAAACGGCTTAAAGATACCTTATAGGAAGGCATAGTTTATATTTCGAAGCGCTGGCAGTCGGCTCATGTAGACACTTTGGAAACTTTCCCTTCCCTCGACTCGAGTTTATGATACGATGACGGCGACCAAGTGCCATGTTGGTTCTATAAAGGCAATTTACAGTAGCACCAGCAAAATCAGATAATGGACGAGGCTCTGTTGGCTTCATGACTCAGTATCGCTTATCATGAGTAATACAGACCCAAGGAAACCAAACAACAAGCTTTCTTAAACTTTGCAGGCAACAATATCCAAACCGAAGATCTATTTGGCTGTAACAGAGGTAGCCCGAATGCTCTCCAAGATACTGATGGAGTGATAATGGAAGGTTACAAATAAAAGAGAAAAATATTGTGATGGAATTCAGAGGTTCTTATCAGACCAAAAAAATGAAAACAGTATTGAGTGAATGACAAAGAGTCCAAAGTCAGGGGGCAAGCATGGAAGTCAATAGGGTCAAATATAATAGAGAGGGATAATTCGTTAGAGCGATGCACGATGTTTTGAAGGAGTGGTACGATTAGGTGGTACGTATAGCTTTTATGGAAGGCGGCAAAGTATAAACAGAAAATCAAAGCATAAGCCCAAAAAGATATTGAGGAAATTAAAGGAAATTAGAAAATTAATAGTTGGTTGGTTGATCGAATTAAGCAGCATGTACCATCGTATATTCTCCAAACATCTATTCCTAAAAGGAAACAACCGCCGCGAGTTTCAAAGACCAAAAACGCCACTAAGCAATGTGACTCTGGTATAGGGCAGCACTTGCTTGAGAACCCAAACTGTGCCAAAGTGTAATCAGACGATTGCTTCCGTATTATAGGAAAGGCCTCTTCTTCATTTTATTTGGCCGTTCTGGGGTCAGTCCACATAAAGGCAAGAAAACCTTTACTATGCAGACAAAAAGAATTCGTTTTCTCGCTAGGCCTATTCAATTAACCTTGTTGTAATGGACGCTGGTTGGTCCAAGAATACAAGCCATTCAGGCAGTCCAATTTCTGATTGGCTCCTTCAAAATACAGTTGGGTATACGCTTTCACATATTCCATTTCGGTCATTCTGACGTTAGTACTCTGAGGAGTGTCAGACGAAAAAAGCTTTTCAGTAGACAATGTTTTCGTTATTTCGTGCAATAGTCTAGTTTTGTACCACAAACAAACTATTAGCTCAATAGTGATTGAAAAACCTGACCAGGGAAAAAAACCCATAATTAATGAATGTATAAGGGCATATAAACTGCTATTGCTCAACGTTGGAAGTGAGAGAGATGCACTAGAAAAATACCGAACTGAGGAAAGGGGCAGTTGAGAATGTTACAAGAAAGAACCATGGAAAGTTGTAACGAAATAGCATCAAGAAGAGATGATTTCAAATGTTAGCTTTGAAAAGAACACTAGAGAAATAGAAAATATGTCGCCACCAGGGACATATAAAGAGAGCGAACGAGGAAAATGCCAAACATCTGTCACCCATCGTCATTGTTACGTTGAAGAAATAGTTGGAGAAAGGATAACGACGTGACAAGAAATCATTTGAAGGGAAGCATCAATATCATCAGACTGTGAGATGAGCAAGATATCCCCATAGTATCGCAGGAGGGTGACTCCCTACTGTGACGTAACTGTATAGGTATCAAACTGCTACTACATGCATTGAAAGTAATGGAAAGGGCTTTAGACATTAGACTTTTGATTATGGAAGGAGAGCGAGGTAGACGATATGCTGTGTGGATTTAGGAGTGAAAGGAAAACAACGTATACGACTTTTGTATCAAGGCATCTGCAAGAGAACACCTGAAAAGAACAATCAATGACTTCTATGCTTCTACGCTATTAGGTTTGGAAAACTCCTATAACTTTATCCCGAGAGAAATATTTACTGGCGCCGGAAAATAGAGACATGCCAGAGCAATTGATCAGGATGATTAAAACAACTAACCTTAACTCTTCGAACGGCTGCAACTACCTGGTGATGCCCTCCAGATCCGTTCGACGACACGAAAATGGCCCTACGCAAGTCAAGAGTGCATTCCTATCGCTATCGTTGAGGACACCGTAAGCAAGAGTGGGCTTATCAAAAACTTAAATATTTAGTATCATCAAAAAGAGAGGATTTGAAATGTTAGTCAGACAAATGGTGTTAACATCGGAGGTCACCTAGCTCAGTTGGTAGACCGCACGCCGAAACGAAAACGTGGGTTACGAGTTTGATCCCTATTTTGACATATTTTCTATTTCTCTAGTGTTCTTTTCAACACTAAATATTTAGTTTAGAAAGACACTAGAAAAATAGAATATTTATCACCACCGGGACTTGAACCTGTGCCCCGGCCACCTCTGCCATTCGGCATGTCTATATGTCAAGACCCCATCGAATATATCATCGAAAAGAGAGGATTTGAAATGTCAGTATAGAAAAGACACTAGAGAAATAAGAAAATCACCGGTTCGATTCTCACTGGTAACATATTTCTATTTCTCTAGTGTCTCTTCTATATTGACATTTGAATTCGTCTCTTCTCGAAAATTAAATATTTAGTTATTTTAGATTGTTCGAAAAATGGGTGAAAGCTATCACTGCTCTTGGGCGGACTCAAATTTGTATTGTATGAGTCATTTTTCGATTGACAGCAACATTCATTTGTGCATGATTCGACTGGGTTATTTAAAAAAAGAGTGACTGGCAAAATACTTTATTTCATATCTTATTATAAGTTTGTCAATAGCGCTTTAGATAAATTAATAACAATTTGTTTACACATTTGGTGATATAAAGATGGCTGTTAATGTTTTTATCTGATTCACTACAGACAGTTTGCTATTCAATTTACTCCCGTGGTGACTGTATAGCTTGTCGAGGTTGCTCTTTAAGTTGTGATACACCTACATAAATTCTAGCATCACCTGAAAGGCCCTTTGGAATTCCAAAGACGATACTATGGCCTGGTAGTATTGCTGTTTTCAAGGAGATGAAAACTTAGAATAAAGTCGTATGAATCACATGGTTTCGTAAATTAAGGAACATTTTCGTCATTTAAGTTGTAGTTTCCTTAGTCATTTTTCGGCACTTCCTTTCACAGCCATCTCAAACCGCGACACCTAGCGGTACTTTCGCAAATCCGTTCATTTACACTAAACATTCAAAGTACCCACGCCCTTGCTCTGCTACGTTTTCTCTCAACCTTTTCAGTCAGGCTGGGATTCTTCCTCACATTCTTTTGTAAGCCATGCCCAACAAACCGTATCTCTCTCGTTCTGACCTGCCGTCAAAAGAGCTACTTCCTTTCAATTCAAGCTATTTTTAACACGTCCTCATTGGTCAACTGGTCTGTCCACAGAATCGTTATCATTCTGCTCAAGAACCACGTTTTACAACTTTCCAAACGCTTTCATCAACGCAGGGTAAACATAAGAGTTCAAGACCCTCTCGCTGACCTGTATACCATGGGATGCCTTCTTGCAATGTTCTTCAGCCTTGAAAACCCCCACTTTCCATATGCAATCCTTCTTTTAACTTCTTTCGTGCGTCCTTCATCTTCTATGATTGTATTGCAGATACTTATTATACTGATTATTTTCTTGAAATTGATTGATAGTTATAATTCTTTTTTCCTCGCTTTCTATGACTACTACATTTAGCACTTCTTGAACGTCGTCTGCTTATTCGGCTAGTGAAACTGTATTGTCTGGATACTGTAAATCAGTTACGTGCGGGCGAGCCTGCCGCCCGCGGACGGTCTGGCGCTCGTGGTGATCGTCGTGCTGCTCGCCCTCGCGACCCTGGTGAGCGAGGATCTGACCTGCATCGGCACCGGCGTGCTGGTGGCCCAGGGGCGTATCGGTTTCTGGCCCGGGACGCTCGCCTGCCTGGTCGGCATCACGCTCGGGGACCTGGCGCTGTTCCTGCTCGGCCGCGGGCTCGGCTGGGGCATGGTCGAGCGCGCCCCGCTCCGCTGGTGGGTTCGGCGCGAGCAGCTGGAGCGCAGCCGCCGCTGGCTGGAGCGGCGCGGCTCGGCGGTCATCCTGCTCACCCGTTTCGTGCCCGGAACGCGTCTGCCGACCTACGTCACGGCCGGACTGGTCGGCAGTCGACTGGCTCCGTTCGCGGGCTGGTTCCTGCTCGCGGCCGCGCTGTGGACCCCGGCGCTGGTCGGAGGGTCGGCGCTCGTCGGACGCCGGGCCTTCGACTGGCTGGCGCGCTACGAGCAGATCGCGCTACCGGCGCTGCTGGCCCTATGGGCGGCGCTGTTCGTAGCCGTCCGGCTGGGCACGCAGCTCGCCACCGAGCGCGGACGACGTCGACTGGTCGGCGCCTGGCGACGCTGGGTCCGGTGGGAGTTCTGGCCGCCGTGGCTGTTCTACCCGCCGGTGGTGGCCTACGTCCTCTGGCTCGGCTGGCGCCACCGTGCTCCGACCGCCTTCACCGCGGCGAACCCGGCGATCGAGGCGAGCGGCTTCATCGGCGAGTCCAAGAGCGCGATCCTGTCCGGCTTCGGCGACGACTGCCCGGAGATAGCCCGCTGGCGCGCGATCGCCCCCGGAGCCGTCGACGTGCGCATGGCCGCGCTCGAGCGTTTCCTCTCCGAGGAGGCTCTCGACTATCCGGTGGTGCTGAAGCCGGACGTCGGCCAGCGCGGCCTCGACGTCGTCGTGGCCGACGGGCCGGAAACGGCCCGGCGCGCGCTCACCGCGGTCGACTCGGCCGTGATCGCCCAGGAGTACGTCCCCGGCGAGGAGTACGGCCTGTTCTACGTCCGACTCCCCGGCGACGCTCGCGGCTACCTGCTGTCGATCACAGACAAGCGCATGCCGACCGTGGTCGGCGACGGCGCGCGGACGCTGGAGGAGCTCGTCCACGCCGATGCGCGCGCGGTGGTGATGGCCGAACACTACCTGCGCGCCAACGCCGGCCGCCTCGATGCCGTTCCGGCCGAGGGAGAGCGGATCCGCCTGGTCGACATCGGAACCCACAGCCGGGGGTCCATCTTCCTCGACGGAGCCCGGCTGCGGACCGAGGCCCTGGAGATCGCCGTCGATCGGCTCAGCCGTCGTTTCGAGGGCTTCCACTTCGGGCGCTACGACGTCCGCGTCCCGTCGGCCGAGTCGCTCGCCGCCGGGACCGACCTGAAGGTGCTGGAGCTGAACGGCGTGACCTCCGAGGCGACCCACATCTACGATCCGGGCAACTCGCTCGTCACCGCCTACTCGGTGCTGTTCCGACAGTGGCGACTGGCGTTCGAGATCGGAGCTCGCAACGCCCGCGACGGGCACCCGACGGTCTCCCCGTGGAGACTGCTGCGGATGGCCCTCGACTACCGCTCCGACAAGGCCGGCCGCCGCTGACCGCGGAGCACCTCCAGGTTGCTCCGGTAGCCACTCTCCCCGCCGGGCGTCTCCAGGTAGAACGGTCGATCTCGGAAACGCGGGTCGCGACCGAGGCGGCGGAAGAACGCCGCTCCGATCGCTCCGGCGCCGAGCGTCTCGTGACGGTCGACCCGACTGCCGAGCGGTGTCTTGCTGTCGTTGACGTGGAACGCCTCCAGTCGCTCCAGACCGACCAGGCGATCGAGCTCGTCGAAGGTCTTCCGGTAGCCGCCGGCGGCGCGCACGTCGTAGCCGGCGGCGAACACGTGGCAGGTGTCCAGACAGACGCCCATCCGGTCCCGGTAGCGGCACGCGTCGAGCAGGTCGCGCAGGTGCTCGAAACGCCATCCGAGGCAGCTCCCCTGCCCCGCCGTGGTCTCGACCAGCAGTCGGACCTCGCCGGATCGGGCGTCGTCGATCACCCGTCCGAGAGCACGGGCGACGCGACGCAGGCCGGCCGACTCTCCCGCACCGAGGTGAGCGCCCGGGTGGAAGATCAGCTGATCGACTCCCAGACGCGCGCAACGGTCGAGCTCGTCGACGAAGGCGGCGTGGCTGCGGCGGCGGACGTCCCGGTCGGTGCTCGCCAGGTTCACCAGGTAGCTGCCGTGGCTCGCGACCCGGCGGATGCCCGCGGCACGACGCTCGCGGTGGAAGCGCTCGGCCCGCTCGTCGACCAGCTCGGGCGCCTGCCAGCGGTGCTGGTTCTTGGTGAAGATCTGGATGGCGCGCAGCCCCGCCCGTCGGCCGCGCGCCGGAGCCAGCTCGACCCCGCGCGCCACCGACACGTGTCCGCCCCACAGCCGCGTCATCCCCGCACTCCGCTCCCCTCGTCCGTTCGCCGAGCTCGCCCGCTCGCGACACCTCCCGGCCGCCCGGAGCATCCGAGTCCACGAGGGAGAGACGGGCTCACGCCATCGGGTCGGCCGGCCGATCGCAGGCCGGATAGGGTACCCTTCTCCATCATGCGCAGCGACAGCGGCCCCGGGAACGAGACGCCGACATCGACGACCGACGATCGTGCGCTGGCGGAGGCGGTCGCGAGCGGCGACGAGGCCGCCTGCGCCCACTTGGTGCGGACTCACGGAGGACGGATGCTGCAGACGGCTCGACGCTACCTGGTCGACGAGCAGGAGGCGCGCGACGCCGTGCAGGACGCCTTCGTCTCCGCCTTCCGATCCATCGGCCAGTTCCGCGGCGGCTCCCAGCTCGGTACCTGGCTGCACCGGATCACGATCAACTCCGCCCTGATGCGCCTGCGCCGTCGACGGCGACGTCCCGAGGTGTCGATCGAGGCGCTGCTGCCGACCTTCCTGGAGGACGGGCACCGACGCCTCGACGCGGTCGAGTGGACACCCGGCGCGGAGCTGGCCGTCGAACGACGCGAGCTGCGCGAGGCGGTCCATCGCGGCATCGACGCCCTCCCCGACGGCTACCGGACGGTGCTCCTGCTGCGCGACATCGAGGAGCTCGACACCCGGACCACCGCCCGACGCCTGGGAATCAGCGACAACGCCGTGAAGCTGCGCCTGCACCGGGCCCGGCAGGCCCTGCGCGCCCAGCTCGCATCCTACGTCGCGGAGAGGACGCCATGACCGGGTCGAACGGACCGACCTGTGCCGAGCTGATCGAGTTCCTGGCGGATTACCTCGACGACCGCCTGCCGGCCGGGCAGCGGCGCTCGTTCGACCTGCACCTGGAGGCGTGCCCCGAGTGTCTCGACTACCTGGCGACCTACCGAGCCACGATCGAGTTCGTCGGCGAGTGGGGACGGCCGCCGAGTACGGCCTCCGAGCCGGTCCCGGAGGAGCTGTTGGCCGCGGTGCTGGCCGCCCGGCGTGAGGGCTAGCCGGAGGTCGCCGATCGGACGATGGCGAGCAGCCGGTCGACGTCCTCGACCGTGGTATCGAACGAGCACATCAGGCGCGACAGCCCCTGTGTCCGGTCGCCGAAGGGATAGGCGCCGTGGTCGTGACCGGCCATGGCGGCGAGCACCGTCTCCCCCAGCGGCACGAAGACGCCGTTCGCCTCGACCGGGAAGGCCGGAGGCACCCCGAGCGCGGTGAGCCCTTCGGCGAGCCGGCGCGCCATCGCGTTGGCGTGGGCCGCGTGCCGCAGCCAGGCTCCGGACGCCAGGGTCGCACCGAACGGAGCGGCCAGGAACCGGTGTTTGCTCAGCAGGTGACCGCTGCTCTTGCGGTGGTGCGGCAGCTCCTCGGTGGCGCGCCGGAAGGCCGAGCCGTCGCCCTGAGGGAACAGCACCACCGCATCTCCGAACGCCAGTCCGTTCTTGGTGCCGCCGAAGCTGAGCGCGTCGACTCCGGCGTCGATCGTGAGGGCGCGCGGCTCGCATCCGAGGGCCGCCACCGCATTGGCGAACCGTGCGCCGTCGACGTGCAGGCGGAAGCCGCCGCGATGGGCGACCTCGGCGAGGGCCGCGACCTCGGCGGGCGTGTAGATCGTGCCCAGCTCGGTCGCGTTCGAGATCGTGACCGCGCCGGCCCCCGGCTGATGGACGTCCCCCCGCAGCTCCCCCAGCACTTCCTCGACGTCGGACGGCAGCACCTTCGCCGCGTCCGAGCCGACGCTCGTCATACGGCACTGGGTGAACCGCTCCGGGGCGGTCGACTCGTCGTCGATGCAATGGGCGTGGCGATGGCAGACGATGCGCTGCCAGGGTCGGGTCAGAGCTGACAGCGCCAGGACGTTGGCAGCCGTGCCGGTCGGCACGAAGAACACCATGACGTCGGCTCCGAACAGGTCCCGGAAGGCCTGGACGGCCCGCTCGGTGTGATCGTCGTCTCCGTAGCCGATGTAGTGGGAACCGTCGTTGGTCTCGACCAGCGCGGCCAGGGCTTCGGGACACAGTCCGGCGTTGTTGTCGCTCAGGAATCTCCGCATGGCGGCGTCATTCTACACGGGCCGCGACCGCATCGCTCCGTCTCCGTGTGGTCGACCGAGAGAGGAACGGGCGGATGCGCTCCTCTCCCCGGCCGCCGTGAGGTCAGTCGCCGTTGCCGAGCACGTCGAGCTGGGCCTCCACCGTGTCGGCCCACAGGGCGTACTCGCTCCACAGCGCGTAGTCGCTCCACAGCGCGTAGTCGCTCCACAGCGCGTAGTCGCTCCACAGCGCGTAGTCGCCCTCGAGTCCGGCGTCCTCCAGGACGTCCCACTCGTCCTCGTGGGCGACCGGCTGCGAGGCGGTCGAGCCGTGAGCCACCAGGTCGTCGAGCCAGAGCGAATCCCGGATGTCCAGAGTGCCCGCGCCACACGCCCACGGCGTACAATCGTCCAGGTCGTCGTCGGCCCCTTCCATCAGCCGCAACTTGATCGTGTCGGGGGTGGCCTGAGGGTCGGCCTCCAGGAGCTGAGCCACCGCACCGGTGACGATGGCCGCCGCCATGCTGGTGCCGCTCAGGTGCAGGTACGGAACCACCTCGATGTCGTGGTGACCGTCGCCGCCGCGGTCGTTGAGGGCGATCCGGTTACCGGGGAACACCAGGTCGAGCAGACAGCCATCCGACCTCCCGGAGCTGATCCGGTTGCCGGGAGCCACCAGGTCGGGCTTGGCGATACCGTCGAAGGCGGTCGGACCGCGCGAGCTGTAGCTCGTCATCCGATCGTCGTAACCCCAGATGCTCGAGTCGTCGTTGAACGCGCCCACCGTGATCGCGGTCGGGCAGGTCCCGGGGCTGGAGATGGTCCCGCTCGACGGCTCCAGCCGGCCGAAATTCCCCGCCGAGGTGACCACCACGATGCCGGCCGCCCAGGCGGCATCGATCGCCTGGCAGAGCGGATCCTGCGCAGCGGGCTCCAATGGCGGGTGTCCGAGCGACAGATTGAGCACACGCAGGCCGTGCTCGGCACCGTTCGCGATCGCCCAGTCGATGGCGGCTATCACGTCGCTGACCTCGCCGTGCCCCTCCGCGTCCAGCACCTTGAGCGAAACCAGCTCGGCATCCGGAGCGATCCCCGGGTAGTGGACCCAGGACGACACCGCGAGCGACGCCGAGGCGTCACCGGCGATCGCCGCGGCGACGTGAGTACCGTGACCGAACTCGTCTCCGACGGCCCTCGTCCGCGTCACGAAGCTGAGCCGCTCGACGACGCGGCCGGCCAGGTCGGCGTGCTCCGCGATGCCGCTGTCGACGATGCCGACCGTGACGCCGGCGCCGGTCCTCGAGTACTGTCCCCAGAACGACAGTGCGTGCGTCCGGACGATGGCCTCGTTCATGAGCGGGCTCACGTCCGAGTCGTACGAGATGCGCGCCACCTCCGGGTGGCGGGACAGCCGCTCCAGCAACTCTGCTGGGAATCGGCCCGATAGCGCTGTCAGCGCCCGGAACCGACGCTCGGCCGGGTACCCGCGCTCCTCCAGCCAGGCACCGATGCGCGCCGTCGCCCCGGGGCGCACCCGAACGATCACCGGCACGTCCTCGCCGCGCGAGGCGTGGAGCTCGACGAGTCGGTCGCGCAGCGCCGAGCCGACCACGGCCTCGGATTCGAGCGGCGCCATCCTCTCCGAGCGCTCGGCCGCGACCGCCGCCCCCGTGCCGAGCGCGAGCCACGCGGCCAGACAGCGCGCCGTCCCGGTCATCCGTGTGTGCATCCTCGTCCGCCTCCCTGGAGCTGCGCGCCCGTCAGGGGCGCGACGCTACGCCGGGATTAGCAACGCCGGTGCCAACGCCGGCACCGGGACGAGGGAATCGGTCGCAAGGCGTTCGCGGAGGGCGACTTGGGTCCAGCGCGACGCGAGGGTCGGCGGGTCCGGCCGGGGGACGGGGTGTCGCCCCCTGCCGACACGCTCGGCGTCCGGTTGTCAGTCACCCGCCGCGAGGAGCGCTCGCGCGCCCATAAACATAGAGGCTGAATCGAACCCGTGACCTTCACTATCGCGGTGTATGCTCTACCAACTGAGCTAGGTAACCTTTGATGTTAACATACTCTATTTTTCTAGTCGCCACATGAGCTCACAATCATCCAGCTCCACGCAATTGGAGACTAGCCTCTCTGCGCCATGTGACTTGACCAAGGACGGTCTATCTGTCCAAAGCCCATTGAAAGTAGAGAAAGTATCATCAAGAGGAGAGGGTTCGATCCACGGTGCTGATAAATTTTCTCTTTCTCTAGTGTTCTTTTCAAAACTGACATTTTAAATCCTCTCTCCTCGATGATACCTATTACATTTTCGTAACCTATACAGAAATAGACTCTGATTTTACTCAGAATAGTCTTCGAGGCCATAAATCTATATTATAAACACATTGAAAAATGGGGGACCTTTTTAGTTAAAACATTACTTCGACTGAGTGTTTAAGAAAAGACCAGAGTTCTACCTATCTCAGCCATCTTACCTATCTAACTATATCTCCTAAACTAAAGTGAAATAGACTTTGGTTTCACGCGTAATAGTCTTTCAGGCCATCAAACTACACCATAAACACATAGACATCAAAGTTGAGGGGCATTTTTGGTTTAGAAATTTAGAAAGTATACTCGAGAACAGAGGATTTAAAGTATCGATTATACCAATGTCATTAACCTAACGAACTAACTATGCAACTAAAATAAGAGTTTCACCTCAGTAATAAAACCAATTGACTTATCGCGAGTCTGCTCAA
Organism: Alatinidae sp. Z8VKAUB7J3; assembly: GCA_010016025.2. NCBI lineage: Eukaryota > Metazoa > Cnidaria > Cubozoa > Carybdeida > Alatinidae > Alatinidae sp. Z8VKAUB7J3. The sequence goes on from JAAAKM020006971.1 coordinate 118,726,034, forward strand.
GACAAATGTTACGAACAATTATGGGGATTTTTAGACAATCCTGAGAGCATGACTTACCTCGATACAAATCATTTTCGCTGCAATAGCCACCAACGTCAGTGTCCATAGCATGTGTCGAGTACCCTGAAGCAAAGAATAAATAACAAGTGTAATCTATGAACCAAGTTACCCTACATATAATAACAATTTAAAAACGATTGAAATACTAGTGTCCACTACGAAATGCTCAATTTGGACAGCTTAAGTCTACGTTTGAACAGAGTTTTAAGATCCAGTAACATTGATAGTTTCACAGTGGGGCTTATGTCACCCCACCCAACATGAACGTCCTTTAAGTCTCGCGAAAACTGTCGACACCAAGTTAGCTTTCAGACTTCAAGGCGTTACCTGTCCAAGCAAAAATTTTCCTGAAATGCTGCAACGATATGGGGTTTGTACCCTCCTTCGACCCACGTTTACGTGCCGTTACTACACCCACTGCGCTTCGGTGAGCCCGAAACGACATCCATTAGCTCATCCAGTCTTTCCGTCAGCTTACAATAGTCAAATAGTGAACATTGCATCCAGTTAAGAGCTGTAGGAATGATCAAACGGTCTACACTGTCTAACATGACCATGGGGGGTAGTATTCCCGTCAATAAATCGATCAACTCATCAACCCATCAATCAATCGATCATTTAATCAATAAGTTAATTCACTGGTCTTTCAATCTTTCAATTAATCGATGGTTCAATTAATATATCAACTAACAAATCGATCAACCCATCAATGAATCTATCGATCAATCGATCCATCAACCGACCAATCAATCAATCAATTAATCTTTCAATCAATCAATCAATCAATCGAATATTTAAACACTCGATTGATCAATTAATCAATCAATCAATCAATTCTGCAGCCAAAATTCAATTTTCGGGCTCAATTGACTACCTCACAATGGGATTTTTTAACAACTTGTAACAATATTGGCACCCCTACTTAAAACTAGCCACGTTACGACTGATTGTCAACAGTGCTCTAAAACGAATATGTATCTTGCAGGTCATTACTACCTTGGGCTACATTCATCCCACCCCCACCCCACCCCACCTAATCAACATAAACCTATTTAATTTGTAAATTGTCTGATTTGATTAGTTCAGTTTATTAATTACCATCTGCAGAAGCACTTGACCTTTCTTACTCGCTTGAAAACGTAATTAAAGTACCAAAGCTTGAGAATTGCTTTTCCTTTTCATGTTTAGCTTAACGGCAAATAACATGTTCATCAATGCGGATTGCAAATGAAATAGAATACGAAATGACCTAATGAAAAATGAAATGCTTGCCCGTTCTTCAACATGGCTTAAAATTGAAGTCCATTCGTAGAATACGGAATGACCCAATGAAAAATGAAATGCTTGGCTGTTTATTACTAGTTGTCAATAATTAAAAATGGCGGTATGGTCAATGTAGCCATATGACCACAGAGGAGCATGTGCGAAAGAGAAGGATTTACAAGTTCTAAGTAAAGTGCACGATCAGTTCTTTAGCGCAAATTGCTACAAGTTAGACGAAGAATATTTAAGCTGGTTACTTATAGTATAAAAATGACGAGCAGGTATCTGTACGTAGATATAAGACTTAGCAGGGGGTGGGAGCTTTAGTCACCACCATAAAGGAAAGTAACAAATTTCCTTTGTTATATATTTCTGAAATAGTAAATGAAATATTAACACCTTAATCCATCACATGAACTCTAAGAGCTTATACCATAAAGCTACGTTTTAGGGCATAATTACCTTCTGATCCCACCATCGAAAGAAATATCCCCCATGCATGAAATCAAACTAATATATCTACCCCCTAACTAATCGACCCCTTTTAAAATTAGGCAGGGGGGACTACATATAAATTGCCTTTGTACAATAAACCCTTACAACAGTGTTGCTCTTAACATAAATAAGTCGCTTACGATTTATAACAGGGTATTCGATCTCATAAACAGTCATAATACTCCCTACGATTTTTAAGTTATCACCATTTTAGAGCCCCAACAACTTAGGTTGTGCAATTTCGATTTTTCGACTCTTTTTGAATTCTTCGAATTCAGAGAGCGTCTCTGAGACTCAGAAAATCTTTGTCATCAGGGACTAGAACCCAGTCTTATTTTGCATTCCTCGTTGCAATTGAATTTCGACAGCGATGTCTGTTTTTCGTATTTTGTCCAGAAATCTTGTGAATACTTTTTCACGTCAGTCCAAAACATCAGCTGTTTTTGCAGTGATGAAGTTTCCAATCTTGTGATAGTCTCTTATGTGTGTAATAATTACCGACGTAGATCGACTGCCGAGAATCAGCGAAAAGCTCTTCGATCAAAATGAGCTACCTGCTGAATTGTGTTCAAAGTTTTGCAATACCAATAATATGTTCAGATTTCATACCCCACAATCTATACACTACGCATGCCGGATAAAGATAGTAACTTAACCAAGAGCGTCAACGAGCAATATATCACAACAAAATCGTTGTGGTTAGTGGTGTTTAAATAACAAGCATGCTATCGTAACACATCACTTAAATCTGCAAAGCTAAAAAATAGCGTAACCTCCAAAAATATGAATGAGGTACGCATCACTTTCTTTCCTACTCTGTGAAGAAACCGTAGTTGCTGAACCTCTAAATTTCCATGTCTAAATTTTGTTACATTATCTGTTCTCTAGAAGGGAGATTGTATTCTACGAATTCATTGCTCAAATATAACCTCGGCCTTCTGCGCTTTTGGATATCAAGTTACTGCCAGTAACAAACAAGAAAATTAAGTAGAAACGTACGTAATATATTTCCGCTGCCGCTATAGCAGAGTATACTCAAAAGCCTAGGCTGTATCTGCTAGCAACGTCACCATACCAAAAATCACCATAAAACTACAAACCTCGGAACTTCAGTAGTCATTGCACGCATAATGTTCACTCTAACCTCTTCTCTCTCGCTTCTAAATTCTTTACGCCTCGACACAGTTCTTCCCATTGATTCCATAGGCTTTTCAAAATAAATATATCGTTGTCAAGCTTACAGTTACCTTTGAGGTGTTTCATTTGTGGCCTCGCTGCACACGTCCCCGAAGAGTCATCCGCACACAAGAAAACAAACTTGAACGTTGAGAAATCGAAACTCGACTCCTCGTCTTCCTTCTGTGGCATACAGGTCGTTATTTTGAGATATCTGACCAAAAAGCTATCATTGAGTCCATTAGAACGATCTAGGGTTTCGTTCAAGGTCATCAACGTAAGAACGTTAAATTTCATACCTTAACAAACGCCCTTCTCTTCTCGATTGAAATATCTTGTGACATTCCCTCACATAAAAACTGTGGTCAGCCATAAACTTACTTTTGAGATAAATCATTACTGTCAGTGTGGAAAAAGCCGGTAACCACTCATTTACGTGAAGGTTTGATCAACTTTCGATGAGTAACTGATGTTTAAAATCGTAAACATTCATAGCTCACGATGCCATTATTACTACGCCATCTTCACTAATTATTGCCTCGTCACTTCTGTATTTTCCTGCCTCTATACTAACGATAACGTTTAAATAGCAATAAATAGATACCATCGTTACAAAATCGAAGATTCTATCTCCCCTTCCCTCTTTCGGAGGACCTGTAGTTAAAATATACATCAAAATAATGATTGTTGGTCGCTGAAAACCGTTGGAAAACAAAATAACTAGTAAAAAATAATTCGAAATCTTCGAGAAAACTTGACAAAAATGTTCACGTCGTCACTTGAAATTTGTGCGTCAGAAACTGTTTTTAACATTCTAGGTACAAATGGGAAGTATCTGTCGGCAAGAGAGCGGTGATTTTCGGTCATTTTTGGGAGATAAGAAAGAGACGCTTTTAACCCCTTCATGCCCAAATTATCAAAACCTTTCTGTGGGTGTTTCGAGGAATTGGCTGTTGCCACAGTGTTGCACGCGGCTTTAAAATATATCAACATGGTAAAATGTGTCTATCTTCTTACTTGGCTGGTCTGATATCTTGTCAGAAATGACAACGTAAAGACATCGGTAAGCTGTTTAATGAAGGTTGGAACTAATACAAAAATCACCGATGAACCCGAAATTGAATGGAATGGGAAGGGAAATCTCAAAGACAGCAATCACAATCACCTTTTTCTAGCACAATTGTTTAACAGCCACCCGACTAGTTTTATTGGAGGCAACCTACAATGTCAGCAGTGAAGCACTTCATTCGTCACTCTCACTTCTTTACTTCCACAATCCATTACATTACAATCAACTCATACATTGCGATTAACTAAATAGATTCGCCTTTTCTCTCCTACATCTTTAGAGGTGATAGGCGTAAATCTCACGTTGTTTTCGATGGCACTTAGGGTACTAAACAAATAATTTTTACAATCGATACTCGAATTTGATAGTGCCAAAAATTATCAAGAACTTCCTATCATTATCATGTACTATTTTGAGTGTTTTCTTAATGCCGCTGCAAAATGACTATTCTATTGAAGGTATCATGCATGGTGTGTTGCAAGACTCTTGATACATCAAATTAACTTATAAGTATATTTGATCAAGAAAATCCTCTTATAGCTCTAAATCTTAGAAACATTTTCAGTATCTCGTGGAAAATACTGTGCTGGGCATTTCGTTGCCACCCCTGACCAAGGGTGTTCTAGCGTGGTTATTTATTTATTTATTTATTTATTTACTTATTTATTTTTTTATCTTTTTAGTATCAAGTTAAAATGCTCCCGCATGTTGTCTTACGAAAGAACGATTTAATGCAGGTCTGATCAGAAATATAATATACCACAATATTAAATAACGTTAATACAAAGATCAAATATTTTTGGAGAAGTGAGGCGCTCATTCAGCAGGGGCCTTGAGGAAAATTTAGCTTTCTACTGAGGCGCATATTTTGCAGGGGCGACCTGGAAAATTAGCCTTCCAGCGGGGTGCCTGTTTCGCAGGGACGGTAATTAATAAGTTGGGGGCGCTAATTTGCCTTATAAATGGTAATCTACAAATATCCCTCTTCTAAGCGCCGTATGCTAGGCTGCGTTATGTCCTACTACGATTTACAAGTCTTCTTTCCATTCTTTCTTTTGCTTCATCGGTTGACCTTTGTCTCCAGTCTTATCAACTTAGTCACAGCTTTTTAACTCCCTTTATTCACCACTGTCGACGTCCGTGGATAAAAACATTCAAAATTTAATAGCTCTTAATACGATACGAAATTTACTAACTTTCTAAATAGTCGACGTTAATCCGTTGGAAAATACAGCCGCACATGTGAAGATCGCTGGAATTTACTGAGACCTTGAAAGCTCGTTCAACATGTAAACAGCTGGAGTAGTTCCCAACAATACTCTCTATTCTTCTGATAATCAAATCCTCCCTGATCGCGTTTCATGGCCACAAAGCATGATATGAACAAGTGCTAATCTAGCACTTCGTTTTCTTTAAATCTTTAAGATTAAAAATTCCAGACTCGTACCCTTCAGAAAACTACAAGGTACAAGCCAAGTCATAAGGCAGAAAGGAATGACGAGAACCTAACGCTACTTACAGGGTTTTCAGACCATAGAAAAGGTGTAAAGAAGAAAAGAGAGGTATGGGGCATAAGAAGAAGTGAATATGGCGATAATGATGATAATGATGATAATGATGATGATGATGATGATGATGATGATGATGATTATGATGATGACGACGATGATGATGATGACGATGATGATGACGACGATGACGATGATGTTTGATAGAGAACCTTATATAACAATATATGCAAAATAGTTATAAGAAAATCACATCTTTAGATGAATTTTGTTACAACAGTGAATTAAGTGATATTTTTTACGTTTGTAGAATATTTTATAGTCATTATGCTCAAAAGAAATAAAAACCGGTGGATTATAAATAAGTAACCATTTCGGTAGTTTCAAAACTCATACATTTTGGAAAATAATTTTCTCATAATCTAAAATAGCTTGCCTAAATCCAACGCATATACGCATAAATACCCTAGATATTCTAAAAGCCTTTAAAAATCAAAATTTTATCCAAAAAGTATGTTTTAGGGCCTTTTTACAAAATTTTTGAATTTTTTGAATTTTGCGCAACATTTCATAGCCATAGATGACATCATTCACACCAAATCAAATCATATTTTTTGCGATTTGTTGGAAAAAAGTTAAACTATAAACGTGCCAAATATCTTTGTAATGGCTTTAGCCAATATAAAGTTATAGTGTGTCAAAGTGCCGCGGGCCTACTTGCCCCCTCCCCCCCCATCCATGTGTGAGAATAACCAAAAAGCCCATGTAAGGTAGGGTTAAAAGAAAGGAATTTGATAAAGCTTAATGTCTTACTAGCTAAAGGACTTATTGGGTTCTAGCTTCTTAGAATCTTTATCTCTCAAATTTTATGTTATGTAGAAACAGAAGTATGTGCTACTTAGAGTTACTGCAAGAGTTTTAATGGGTAATTGACGTTAGATGAATAGTCTTTTCTTGATGTACCGTATATTTTTACTCGCTCCTTTGTGGTGCAGGTAATGAGAAATTTCTGCGTTTCACTTGATTAAGGCATTCCAGTCAAGAATGTGCTTTCAGCAGTAGACTCCTCTTGTAGATAAGTCTTCAACTTAAATTACCTTTCCTAAAAATATACCATCCTTTATATTAGCGATTAACTCTTTAGTTGCGCTTTAAATCTAATTATGAAGAATCTTGTTAAAAATTCAAACAGAGCCCAAAAAACTTTCCGGGGTTTTGAAGACGAATCATGTGATGAAGAAAAGCTAACAAGAATACCCAGGAAAGGATATCTACTACAAGTGCTGGTACTTAGGCCAGACACAATGATAGAAATAAGTTTTAAAGCAATCAATACAGTGCCAAGATCAGTACTACTGAGTACGTATGGAGCCAGAGTGATTTCAATGCCTTGGCAGAGAAGCATGGAAAGATTCTGACAACGGGTTAATACATTGCATCAAAAGAAGGAACAGGAAGAAGACTTATCATTTGCCAAAGCTGTATGAGAGTAAAGATTCTAACGTAACATGATAAATAAGGATGAATTATTGTTAATGTGTGTGAAGTAATCAGGCAGACCCTGGTAGGTGTTGAAATGTATCTTAAATTGCAGTACAAGAGAGGTAGATTGTAGTTCAAGACGGGTGGAAAGGAAAGATATATATGCAAGTTGAAAAGAGATAGTTTTGGATTTACAAAAGTGACTTTGAGCCAAAAAATGCCAAACAGCAAATTATGTGAAGCAAAGAGTAGATCACAGTCTAGAATGTTTTCATGTGTGCCAAAATTGGAGAAACAATGTGGCGTATTGTTAGCAATTGCAAACCATTACCTTTTGAAAGGCTATTAGCAAAGGCATAGCAATATATCAAGGATTGTGCATTCAAAGATTTGTGGCAAATGTGTGCAAGGGGAAAAGGCCACTGCGTATGGTCTGGGACAAACCAGGGGAGGGGGGGTAAAGAGAAATGAGCAAGTTAAATTATTTTGGGAAACAAGTTGAAAGTTAGATAGGGCATAGAAAGCCAAAGATCTCATTGTAGACAATGAGAATTGCTTGATTATAGACAATGTCTGGCCAGGCTTTATTCCTGCTACTTGTACAATTTTAAACTAGTACTTACAGTTCCATGGTCGGGTTGTCATTGGTGACTAAGCTGGTACCCCCACAGGATCTATCTTGTAAGGAGGGTACCTACATGGCAATAAAAACAAAAGCCATTAAAGACCGGGGCCTCAGAGGGGCATCACCGGCCATATAGCTGGAGATGGTGTCTCAATAAAAACACCTTAGGGCAGGCAATGGGAAACCACCCCACAAACTATCCCAAGAACTCTCATAAATATGAACCAATTAAGGACGAAAAATAACGACGTGAACAGGAATACAGAACCTGCTGTGGACCTGCGCCTGGCAAGTAAAAATCCTACAGCAAAGAAGTACGAATTAATTGCAGGAATGGCAGAACAATGTTTAGAAAGGGAAAGTTGGAAAATGTGAAAAGAGATATTAAAAGAAATAAGCTGAACATTCTAGGAATTTGTGAGACGAGATGGAAAGGATACAGCGAATTCAGCAGTGAGGAATGTAGAGTTATATCAAACGGAGGCAAGGAGAGCCAAAGAAGAACGGCAATAATACTTGATAAAGAAATTTCAAAGAGTGTCATTAAAACACTACAATTGAGTTCCAATTCTTGTTGGTGAGAATGCAGGGAAATCCAGTAGAAATACTTATCATCGTAGTGTACATGCCAAAAAGTGAGTATAATGACGAAGTAATTGAACAGATGTATGAAGAGATAAAGAGACTGATAGATTAAAAAAGGGAACACCATAAACATTTTGCTTTGAGAGTCGAATGCTGTTGTAGGGGAAGAGAGTGCTGGAAAGACCGTAAGGTCATTCAGACTAGGAAAAAGAAATGAAAGAGGGTGAACTGCTTGTCGAATTCTGTAAAAGAAAGAACCTAATGGTGGCAACAACATGGTTCAAGCACCATGAAAGGTCACACCTGGACACAACCAGGCAATAGAGCAATTTATCAACTTCATTACATTCTTGTTGGAACAAGACACAGGAACTATGTACTTGATGCCAAAGTATTTCCAATTGTTGATGCAGACTTAGACCACAACCTGATGGCAGCAAAAGACAGAGCTCCAGCAAATGAAAAATGGAGAGAAGAAGAGAGAGGTGAAACTAAATGAGCAAGAAGGCATGAAATATAGAGCAAAGATTGAAAAGGCAGTCGTACATTTTGAAGGCCAACCTACTAACGTAGAAGAACCGTATGAAAGGCTTAGCGAAACCATACAAACAAATGCGATGGACACCATAGGAAAGTCAAAAAGGAAAGTCCGAAAGGCCGTGGATCACAGACGAAATTTTTGCAAAAATGGGTGAGAGGCGAAAATGGAAAATGTGAATACTGTAGAGGGAAAATAACATGTAAAAAATTGAACACCGATCTAAGACAAACAACCGACGTAGCTAAAGAAAAGTGGTGGCGAGAGCAGTGTAACTAGCTAAAAAAAAACTAATTTTTAAAGGCAGATCTGACGTAGTATTTGGCCGAGTGAAATCACTTTGTGGGTTAAAAAGGACAAGTAGGAATCCTGAATCAAATAGCGAACTGTTGACAGAGCCTGAAGATGTCAAGGAGAGATAAAGAAGATACATTGAACAACTCTATTCAAAAGGTGAAAAAACAGGAAGTATCAAACTTGAGAAAGAGATAGAGGTCGACAGAGACAAACTAGGACAGCCCATTCTTATGGCAGAAGTAGAGTCAGTAATTCAACAGCTGGAGAATGTCAAAGCGGCAGGAATAGACGATATTCCAGCAGAATTTCCTAGGTCCAAAAGCAAAAGGATGCTTACTAAATTGTGCCTGTATATCTACAGCTCGGTTAAATGGCCACATAATTTGTTTCGAGGAGTATTTCTGCCGCTAGAAAAAGTGACAAACTCTGAAATGCAGGGAACACAAACAATTACTCTCCTAGTCCATGCCTCAAATTTTTCCAGCGAATTTTGAAGAGGCGTATTGAATCAAAAGCAGGATATTACAACAATTGGGACCAGTTTGCTATCTGTCGAGGAGGAGGAACAAGAAAAGCAATATCCACCTTGAAACTGATACGGGGGAGAATTATTGAATACAATAAGGAATTTTTATTTATGTTTTCTAGATTATGAGAAGGCTTGGACAGGGTACAATAGAAGAAACTGTTTTTCTAGAAATGATAGGTATTGATTTGAGAGATTGAAGATCGATTCCAAACCTGTGTTTGAACCAAGAAGCTATAGTGAGAATTTCAGGTTGTGAATTAGATCCAGCAAAGATAGGAAGAGGAGTGAGACAGAGATGCCCTTTCTCACCTATTTTCTTTAACATGTATATCAAAGAAGACATGGAAGAGGTACTAGAAGAGGTGCAGACTGGAATTATAGTACTTAGGGTACCTATAAGGCAAGTGAGATTTGCACATGATTAGGCTATGGTCGACAAAGCGGAAGAGGAACTGCAGCAAAAGATGAGCGAACTTAACGAAGTGAGTATGGGGTATGGAATGAAAATAAATGTGAAAAAGACCAAAATAATGAAAATCGGAAGATCAAGATCACAAGTGAGGATTAATCTCAATGGAACAGAACTTGAAAAGGTTAAATAATTCCAGTATCTGTGTACAATAATAACAGAAGATGGGAGAGACAACGTAAAAGAATAGGGTTGGCCAAATCACCATTTAATAGAAGGGAAGAACTGCTGACAAAAGACTTGAGTACGTCACTGAAGAAGCGTATTGCCAAAACAGTAGTGTGAAGTGTTTTGCTATACGCTGCTGAGAGTTGGATATTGCGGAAATAAGATGAAGGGAGACTTAAAGCACGCGAAATGTGGTGGTGGCGAAGAATAGGTGGACACAAAATCAAATAAAGAAATATTACAAAAGGTTGGCGAAGGTAAATACATTTTATTAACACTGCATAAGCGAAAGAGTGGCTGGCTGGTACACAACATCAGGCATGACGGTTTGCTGAAACGGGTAGTAGAGGGAAGATTCGAAGGAAGGAGACCTAGAGTAAAAAAGATTATTGGGCTGATGTCTTCAATTACTAAAGGGTCTTATGCCGAATTTTAACAAAAAACCCTAAAGAAGTCTAAATGAAACAAAACCTGCCAATAGGCAGAACACATAAAAAAGAAGAACAACAAGAAGAAGAAGACATTTCAATAAAGTGTACTTTGATATGATAATTTTGCAACTTGCATTTAACTTTGGTCAGCGCGACGAGCCGAGTAGCAGACTTTCCTTGATCAAGTCATAGAGGCAGATCCCCAACTGCGTTCCGCAAGATGTTGATATCTACCGACAGGTTAAAGTGACTGTTAAAAATCAGCTATTCGGTGTGTTGTTCTGCGATCATGACATTACCTCATAAAGCAAATATAATTAAAAGATAAAAATTTCTACGTATGGAAATACAACTGAAGTGATTAAGAGACCCTGTAACTATCTAGTTACACTTTTTTAAAAAAAACGTAATTAGTAACATTTAGTTATTGCCCTGTTCGTTTGAACCCGTTTGAACTCTCCAGATAATTTTTGTGGCGTTAGCTACTTGAAATACATCAAGACCCACAAAAAAATCTACTGAACTTGAACAAATAAATTTCAAGTGTCTCCTTAAATTATTGTTTTTATACAGACTCTACAGGAACATACCTCAACTGTGAAAGAAAGGCAGCAAATCTGCATAATAAGACAGAACCCAAAAGTAGGCTAAAGTCGCTGAGATATTTCTGCTTTCCTTCAATGAGTAGTTGATATATTATATAATATTTGTAACGTCCATAAAAACTGGTGTAAGAAAATACTATGGACATGCATCTTTTTGCACCGTCCTTCGCGCACCATGACATATTATGGAGCAGTACCTAGAATTCCTAGGGGAATTTTAGCTATACTTAAAATATCTGAATTTTGCCAGAGAATATTTTCCCAAAAAGAAACCCATTTGAATATTGTAAAGGTCTCAGAAAACTGATTTCTTCAAAATATGGAAAATAGTGAAATAAAACTATTCCAATAACTTCTTTGTTTCAACCACACCTTGCCTTTAAAAGGTATTGTAATAAGAGAAAGAAACTTTTTATTCACCCAATAAATCCATAACTCATGGCCCGATGCACAATAAAGTAAGTGCTTAGAAACTGTATATACTTTCTTTTGCTGTAAGATTCTCCCTCTCCTCTCACATATAATTTTAGTTCCTCCTTAATAATTATCGAAAACCCCCTCTTTTCCCGCGATTGCCTCCATGTGACGACAGGTGCAGTCAAGATCTTTCAAGTATTAAACGCTTTGAATCATTAACAAGTCCTGCAGAACGTGTATTTATCTTAATCAACGGAATCGTTTGCACAACTAGGCAGAGGTCACATTTACATTGCCGTATTTTATGACGAATATTTCTTAAATATGTCTTACCAGGACATGTGAGCTCTAACAAGATGACAATCTTTTCATTGTACTGTAAGGAAAGAGTATTTGTAAATTAACAACGTGATTTCCTCTTCCTCCTATTAATAATCTTTGTCCTCTTATGTTCTCTTACTAACAACCAATGAACTACCAACACACTAAGTCTAGCTACTCCTTGATTCTTGTAAACCAATAATATTCTTGTATTTTATAATTTGCTTTGTGATTGGTCAATTTGTTGTATATATGTTTACTACCCCTAAAAGGAAATAAGGTATAAGATGCGTGTTGCCATGTATAAGAGGGGTTGCCATATACAAGATGCGGCGTGCTTATAAGGAAGCGTGATGCCGCTACGTGAACCCCTGTTGTTGATCTATACATAATAGTATCTGTTTCCTTTTCTGTCCACTATGTTTGAATTGTGGTACCTTCATTTAGCTAACTGTTGATGTTGGTTATTGATTCATTCTTCTACAGCTACATTTTGGTAGTAGCAGCGATATGCACAAGGAGACATATGCCATATGAGAAAGTGATCACTCTGATTTTGCGGCAGAGGCAACAAAGGGGTACGAATGTTTACTGCAAAATGGATTTTAAAAGTTATCTTTGGTGCTATTATTCAATTTTCAATTAAATTTTCTTCTCGGCAGCTAGATGAACATCAAGGATACCCTAATGGAGAGAGCTGAAAACAGTTGCGTCGGAAAAAACACCAATACCGACACAGCAACAGTTTATTACGTATAATGTGGCGTTGTTAGTGAACATCTTATTTGTTGATACAGAAAAAGTACAGGTTGTATCATGCTTTCGAATTTCTGAAGTAACGGCCCTTAGTATAATATTTCGCCAAAAACATGAGATATACACATGAAACGACGTTCAGTTTAAGGTATACAATCATATTCCTTTGTTCCCTCGCAACGAAAACATATTCACCCGCATCCTAACAATTGGAGTCGAGACTAAACATTGCTTTCAATCAGTATTTCGTAGTTTAAGAAGTTTTCTAAAGGTATTTTACATTCTTCTACTTCATACAATCCTCCAGAAATTATTTGTAATCTTGACTGCATGAAATTTATCATGTGTATGAAAGCACTTTGTATTGTTGGTCTGCTTTTATGTTTTATTCTTTGCGTCATGTCGGGGAGATATGATATGTGACAAATGTAGTTTATTATTACGGTGACAATACTTGTCGTTATGTCGTTTCACGTTGACGTGGTCTTCAGTATTATGTTGTCCGAGACACTCTGTAATTTTTAGCTAATGTAACCATTACAGTTCATTTTATCTCTCTATAATGTTTCACTGTTGATTCTGTAATTTAGTGAGTGTTGCGAACATTCCAATTAGTCGTACCGCTGTTGGAACCCCTCTTAGTTGCATACAGTAAATCTGATTACCAAAGATTGATCACTAGTTCGTAGAAAAGGACATGAAGCATGTGTTCCTGCTGATTTTTAGCAGACGTAACATATTGGAAGATCTTCAGAATTTAGCAGCAAACCTATACAGATAGCCAGGTATATGAGTTGTCTAGGCAAGATAAAGTTTGCCCAGGTGTAAAGTAATATTTTATGCATATGGAAGCAGACATGGTTAGTATTCAAATCTCTTCCGGTTTACAAATATTGAGGCGTTGATTTGCTGATTATTGTAGCGTATGCCAATCAAGGTTGCCAAGTCCACAAACCGAGGAACAGGTTAGCTTTTTAGCTTTGAGATCTCTACAGTTTACTCCAATCAGAATTCGTTTTCTTCGTATAAACCATATAATGGTGTCTAACCTTCAGGTAATCATTTCTACAATTAAGATAATTTTTCAGCGTACATTTTTGTGCTCAAAGAAGGTCATATGTAGGGCCAGATACTTATTCCGAGCAAGTTGTATATCTGTAACAGTCTAATATCCGTATTTTCGAGTAGAGTTGTACGATGTTTATTCTAACCATGCACGTGCAAGTTCTGTGCTGGTTTCAATCAAATAAGGTAATGAAACATTGCATTTATCATTTTGTCGTATTCTGCACCTCTAAACAAAATATACCATGTTGCAAGTCATACTCTCAGGTAAGGACTGTAAAGCGCACTTGGACGTACATTGTTCCTGTCGCTGCCCACCTATGATGTTTACTCTCATTTTATGACTACTGAAATCTTAGACTTTTACTTTGACAATTTGCTCCCGCATTCTTCCTTTTTTATTGCGCGAATGTCCAAGCCGCTGCAGATCATTGCACTCACTCACAATAATATCACATGTGAATCTGACGCTTACCAATATTATTCTGATGGAGAAAGAATTCAAGTGAATGCTTTTAAAAGTAGAGTCTAAAAATGAAAAAAGCAGACACAAAAAGTATTGTTGTGTTCACAATTTGCTAATGAAGTTGGGTTTGGTAGCGTTTACGTTATCATTGTAGACTCTGACATTGTAACCTATGCCCTTAATTATCAACAACAGCTGAGTGTTCAAATATTGTTGGAGTAAGGGACTGGCCCTAAAGCACAAATCTTCAATATGCCGTGATGCCAACCTGTATTTTTAAATATCACTACAGCCTTACCATAATTATATGCACTTCCACGGTGTGATTGCACCCGTGGGTTTAATGGTATGGGAAAATTGTAGTGTTTTAAAGTTCTTGGATCAGACGATCGTTTCATTACCGCAGCAAGTGTATTAGGAGAGGGAGGTACATAGTCAGCAACTGTATTAGAAGTGTTAAAGGAGTATGTGTTCAAACTTTATGTAGTAAATGATGAAACAGGATACGAACATGGCACGAGACCTATAGTTTACAAACTACAGAAAGTTAGCAGAGCCCCAAAAGCTCCCAATCGTAAAAAAGTATTATAATTCCACCTAAAAAGGAGTACATTTCCAAACATAGGAGTAGAAGAGTGCTCTTGTAGCCCAAAATGAATACCGTGATTCCGCAAGAAATGGATGGAAGAGTATGGATGACAACATCCTTCAAATACAATGGACAGAGAAAGAACCAGCACCAGAATCCTTATCAGAGTTTGCTTCATGTAGTTGTAAGAAAAGCAAATGTACAACTAGGGGATACACATGTCAAAAACTTCAGAACGTATATAATTGCTCGACCTGTGAAAGTGTCCTTCGAAGTGTGAAATGATGATGAAAGTAAAGTATTCGATGAAGAGAGCCCATATTCTGACAGTACTGTAGTAATAGTGATGATGAAAACTCGGTTAAGCAAGACTTGTATTCTTATAATGTGATGACAAACTTGGATGTTTTTACATACCCTATAGGGAATCTATCGTACTTATTCAATGTCTAAGAATCTTTTTACAGATTTCAAAGTTTTTTTAAAGGAGACTTTTAAAAATGGTAAAAGATTATGAGGCAACAACCTGTTGTAGCTTTGTTGAGGCTTTTAAAGGCTGTAAACACACACCTATTTCTTCTCGAGTGAACTATTTGAAATAAATGTGTTGTGATAAACTTTTCAGTTCAATATGAAGGCAAGTTATCAGAAGATTCTTGATTCAATAGATTTGGTCACAAATAGTCTGGTCTGCAAAATACATACTAGTCATGGATTTATTAGAATGTTTTTAAAGCCTGCAAACAAACCGAATTTATACCAAAAATATAGAAAACAGCTGGTTATAACACAAGTTTAATTCCATGTTTGGGAGATTAAGATTGCATAAATATCAAAAATTGAGTTTCAGCAAATTCCATGTAATCGTTAATTTGGTCTGTAAAATAACCACAATCGAAAATGTACCAATGCTTTTTTAATTATTTGATATAACCTTTTGG
>JAAAKM020006971.1:118747768-118767290 GCA_010016025.2 Alatinidae sp. Z8VKAUB7J3
CACTAACAAGCAATTCATTTTAGCTAACGGCGATGGATTATTAACCAGCCAACTGCAAAGCCTCCAGGCTCTTGATTCACTGACTGCATCACTGCTTATAGTTTTCCTTGCGAGATATTTATACATATGTGCCACCTTTTCTACAAGCCGTACACACGTCCTTAATAAAGCTTTTGCTATACGTGAACGGTGCCTTTAAACAGTTTACATCTTAAGCCGCGTCACGTAACTTCCCTTGCAGGTCTTAAATCTATATTTAACGATTTATGTCATAAATCACACCCATCGCAAACCAATAAAGGGACTCTTAAATTTCAACCACACAGAAAATCTGGCAAGAAGTGCTGTTTAGATGCCCAAGGTACTAAATATCCGTCTGCAATGTGTACATCGTGGTTGTACCGGTATTGGGTACGCAGACCAGGAAGGTCTATGGTTTAAATAAGAACTATTAACTACAAAGAAATAAAATGCTATTTTATCAAAGTAGGCGGATATGCTTGCATGTGTGTATGTGTTGTCTATGTGTGTGTGTTTAAAATGTACGTATGTACGTATGCACGTATGTATGTATGTATGGATGTATGGATGGATGTATGTGTGTATGTATGTATGTATGTATGCATGTATGCAGTTGTCACAAGAAACATAAAATAAAAAAATAACACGGCTGTTTTTTCATGGTCGCTCAAATTATCTCAGCTATAGTAAAGCATCTGCTTTCAGAAACATAAACCTTGAGTAAGCGCATACTAAATTTTCCACAGTATTTGAGTTTTCGAAACTTTTAGTCAATCTTGACTTGACGATCCCTATGACCTCCATCCCCCATCGAGAAGGACGTAATGCTGGCTTAATCAATTGGTGTACGGCGGAAGTCCCACAGCGCCAAGAAGCGATTCCCTAGTAGCCCTGCTTGTGTTTCAGCCAAAAGAGTTGAGAAAAACACATTTCACAAGTCTAACTTAAATACTGCTTTGTTTTCTGGTACATTTCCAAGGGTTAAGCAGCACGGTACTAGTATTAAACGAATTAAATATTTCATGCTCCTCATATTATATTTACTTTGTTGGTTTGAAATTTATTATTGCCTTCTCCTTATTGACTGCTAGAATTGTCAAGCCCAACTTAAATACTCAGCTTTAATAGGCCGCCCAATCGAGTCATTAGTTAAATAGCCCTGACACACTGCATCGTTGGTTTTCCCTATTGGATTATTTATGTATTTCCGACGTCATATATCTTAAAATAAGGATATCTCCATATGATAAATAAAATTATACCTTATACTTAAATAGGTAGCTACAATTACGTACGTTTGTATCTAGAGGGAGAACTAAAAAAGTCCAAAACAGTACCTACCATATCCGCTCATCGAATGGGGTTATCAGATCCGACAGATACGAGCGACGCAGTTCCGTGACACGAGACGTTTCATATGCTTCAACTTTTGACCAAAATATCTTTGAACAGAATATAGCAAGGATAAAAGGCACGTTTTCTAAACGATAACACGAAAATACTTATACGTACCACATACATTCATTAAATGGGCTCTGCACATCTCTGAAACAACGTTGAACTGTTGCTCTTACGCAAGGCGACTCATAGGGAAAAGCCTTGTCAAGGAAATTCTTAAGAGAAGAAGATAACAAAATGACAAAAAAATTAACAAAGAAGGGTTGTGAAAGTTGATGGATCCTGTAAGTAAACGATAGCATCATCCATTCTATTGCAAGAAAGTCTCAGTTCATAGGTGCCATACAGAGATGATAAAGTCAAAGAATTAAATCCAAAATCTCATGAAGGGGAGCCAAAGGATATCTTCGCCTCTGGACCTTCTCGCAAGGAATGTATATAGCATCTGTTTTCATTGCTTACAGATTCATTCCATAACCCGTGATAGGCGGTCCCACTAAGCGGTTTAACCAGCCTCATGACTTCAATGTCTGTCCAGTCCTAAATTGAGAGGCGTTGCCCTTGGACACCCAAACTGCCACTTATTTATTTCTTAGCTTGTTCAGTGGTCTTACTTTTCATCTACGGTAGTTTCAAAATCTGCTCATCAGGATAATGATTGAATGGGTGCCAAAAGATGTATTATCACTATTATACCACCTAGGGCTCCGCGATAAAAGTCCAAACAATCCGCAACTTCAAGATGCTCGGATGTGATGAGGGTTATAAAAACCTCCTCAAAACCGATGATCTTCTTCAGAAAGCCAGAATTGCTTAAAGACAAACTAGTGCGAGCGACCCTTCTGTCCGTGAAAGTGAAAGGACCCACCATGTAGTAAGAATATAGCAGAGATATATGTAATCACATAATAACGTGTTCTTTTATTTATAAAAAATACACAACAGACGCTGGTGACATTGGCTAAACCTCATAAAGCTTATAGGAAAATTTAGGGCCCATTATGTCTCAAACGCAAATTCGCTAGAGATGATTCCCGAACGTGAACTTAGATCACTTTACCAGAAGATATACATACAGGCGTGAGAGGCGTTTGCGTCTAAAGATCCCCGTCTAGATGTAGGCATTTGTTGCTCCCCTAAACACGTACAGTATGTGCTTTTTGTTGCGGAGGATGGGAGAATTGGTGGGAACCTAAATGAACCAAGGCAAGTCTCTTGATAACAGTGATATAAGAAAGTTATCACTAATCGTATTACAGTAAGATCTAGCATAGAGCCTTGAATGAACTTGCGTCGTTTCCCTTCCAAACAAGTTTTTACTTCCACCCAGGTCATTCGAATAAATGACTATCCTGGTAAAACCACCAGATATACCGGCACTGCTCGAAATTGCATGACACAAGTCCTTCTGAGCACGTAACCCATCATTAGGGTGGATTTATATGCCAAGATTTTCTGAAATTATATTCTAGCTTTCTTTAATGGTTTTCAATTAAGTTAAAGCCTTGGTAATTAACAGAGTAGGGGGAGAGAGAGAGGAATAATTCAAATATATATAAAGCTGCCACAAAGCGAATTTCTTATAATGGATCGCTATTGAGACTTTTCTGGAACATGATGTTCTTCTGCATCAACAATCCTCTTAACAAAATCCTGAAATCGTGAGATATAATTTCTATACAAACGATGAGTAAGGCAAAACATGGCACCATTGTACACAGACACGCGGCTGGTCTTTCAACATCACCCAACACTGCCATACATTGACCATTTTGTTTTCTAATTTTGTTTTCTCACGGTTATTGTGTGCAAAGGGATATTGTGTCAAGGCAATTTAGTTTCAATGGCATCTACGAGGAGATTTTGTCTTGGGGGGAATTTTGTCCGAGGAGATTTGGTCAGTAAACCACTGTGTACTGTTTTCTCCAGAAGGGCAGGACTATGATCGTATTGTCGCGTCGTATAAAGCAAATTCCATACTTTGAAGCATTTTGTGAATGTAAATGACGTTAGAATTTCATAATGACAACTATAATATTGCGTTAAGTAACGGATTCATTTTGCTAAACGTTTTCGCAATACACTGATCATAGCAATCGTATGGAGTGAAGTTAGAAAGCTATTACGATTGCTGTGATCAGTGTATGACGAAAACGTTTAGCAAAATTCATCCGTTACTTCATATTGTAGCATGTCATATCATACCATATCATATCACATCATATTGTAGCATGCCATATCATACCATATCATATTACATCATATTGTAGCATGTCATATCATACCATATCATATCATATTACAAATAATATTTATATCATATCATATCTTCATCATATGTCGTGATAATGTTTGTATTTGAAAAGTCTATATAACCTTTAAACAGATTTGGTATGCTAGCATGAAACAACATTTAACAATTCATCTCCCATTTTAGATCCTGCATATGAAAAAACAGGAATTGATAAAGTCATACAAGAGATTCTTGAAAGGTTCCCTACCACCATTGCGTGCCTGTAAGAATAAATTGGATATCATGTCTCGAAAATTTGCTGCTGTTAAAAAGAAAGACAGAAAAAGACGACATGCGAACCGTAGACGATTATCGAACATTGTAGAACCTTCGAACAGTAGTCAACTTTCGGCAAATCACGATGTGTTTTCACAGTTTGCTGATGTGAATAAATGTAGAACTGACAATAAACTAGAAATAACCGATGTTCAGGGAGCACAGGAAATTTTAGGAGATGTACAATGTTGCAACGGTCTATTAGAGGGGTTAACGACGTTTGGCAACAATGCTGACTTCAAATCATACCAGTCAGAGCGAAGCCCTTGTGAAGAAACTACTAGTCTTGCCAGTAATTCTCGTGAAAACACGGATGTGGAGGGCCTTAGTCAAAGCTGTTACAATGGAATAATTAATAGTGAAAGCGGATCCTTTTATAATAATGAAGATAAGGATGAAAATGACAGTGATAAGGACGAAGATGATAACGAGCCGTTGATCACATTCGGTAAGCATTCCAGCTAAGGCAACACATTATGGTATACCCTACAAAGGGTTGTTAATCGTTTATTTATAGTCTTGGTGACGTTCAAACTAGATCAATAGCCGAGAGATCGTTTGTTGGAACGAGACCTATGTCCTACGTTGCTCGGTATCATCGCCCTGATGGCAAAGTGCTTACCGTATTTCCTCTTGTTAGTGCCCCGGGCGCTTATTTAAAAATTCACCTACAATGTGTGGCGCTAATTATAGGGCGGCGCTAATAAGAGGGCGTCGCTTATAAAAAATTTAAAATGATTAAGAAATAAATTTTATTTGAAGCTCAAACAATATGAACAGATCAAAGAACGAAACAGAATCATGTCTTTTATTGTCTTTTAGGTTTTTTCCTTTTCTAATTAACGCCACTTTTCTAGGTACGGCGCTTATTAGAGGGAAGGTACTAATAAAAGAAAAATATGTCAAGGTGCGGCGCTTATTAGAGGGCCGCCCTAATTTGAGGAAATACGGTATGTTGTTTTTGTTACGTAGCTCTGAGTACGTAGTAAAGTAGTTAGAATTTTGGGGGAGGCTTTCCCTTGTTTAAGAGAGGGATCTTCTCCCCATCTTTGCTGTGCTGGAACTATAATGAAGCGTCGACGTCTATTATTTTTTAGATCAAGTATGCGGCATCCAAGCTGAGTGTTACCTTGACATACTGCATCTCATTTCTGTAAATCGTTAGCAATGATAGACTTCTAGGACAAGGGAACTTGACGAACGGTGCTATTACAAATAGAATTTTTACAAGCAGTCCAGATGGATACCGTTAGAGTGCCTCTGTGAATGCCCCCTTCCCTAAGCCTATCTGTACTGGTCTTATTTGTTTTTACACTACAATAACGATCGCCTTCAAGTCTCACCTCCGTTTTTATCTAGCTTCACTCGTTCAATACCTTTTTTGATGGAGCCTTTACACGCACATATTCTTTCGGTACCAAACACAAAACTGCTTGTGGTTTCATTTATGTTGTTGGCGTGTAGATATCGTATAGAGGTCCCCTCTCCGTGTCGTAGCGGTTCAGGATCATACGATAGAACTCAGCTGGGCTCTTACTCGGGCTGTTAAGTTGGGGTAGGGGAGGCTGACATTAGGGGCAAAAGTGCATCATTTTAAAGTTTCGTTCTCGTGCTCTGTTGAGATATGACAACAAAGCTAATCGCATAAGCAGATTTAGTGCCTCGTTAGAAGAAGTAGCCATCAATATTAAGGTTTAACCCACAAAGTAGGGTCTGATTTAACAAGAGTAAATTTTTCATTACTTTATGAAGAACTCTGGCCGAATCTATGTTTTTTAGTTTATTGATTCGGAGACAACTTGCTTCGACAACTTTAACAGCGTAGCTTTATGCATAATCCTGTATTTTTGGCTGTGCTGACAGACATAAAGGAAAAGTTATATCAAATTTTGCAAAAACTCTTCTACCCAAAGAAAAACAGGTCAATCGGGGAGAGATCTTGCTCATAAGGGAAAGCGGGCCAATTATAGTTGGCGGGGGTATCCGAAGACCTCAGCTGTGCATAGAATCCCCGTGTGATACAAATCTTAAACCTACATTCACACCGTACGCTGTATTTTTGACGTATATCCGCGTGTTACCTGAGAGGAGTAAGATTTTATTTAAATGTTTATTAGTAGTACTATATTAGCGTAGTGGATGTAAGGAAAATTCAGTATGATCGTATGTTAACAGTTTCTCATTCTATGTCTTTTAGAGGAAATGCAAGCAAGTTTTGAAAAAGGATGGATGGCGTCAATTCGAAGGTATGTACGAAGTAGCAAGAATTTTATACTTTGGAAACGGGTAGTAGGTTGGGGGAAAGGACACTATGAGATTCAATTATATTTCGATACTGAAGATGGTTGAGAGATTGTTTGTAAACAGAATCAGTATTTAAGTAAGCTATTTCTCTTTTACAACTCATTATCAGCAACTGATAACCACCTCTCCCTACCTTACCGAAGATTGAATGCGATAACTTGTTTTCATGCTATCGTTGTTTTATTTGGCAGGACACTAGGGTTGACAATACTTCTCTTCTTAACGATACCGCTTTAACGTTTTTCGTGACAAGAAATGGTACACAATCTTCGGCAAAGGATGTGAAAGGAAAGTTAGTTGATGCTAGTGATCGGTCTTTCATTTAAACACTACTAATGCTTCCTCGTAATTAATGTATGCACTAGTATGTTTCACTTATTGAAACGGAGCGTAAGAGCGTCTACGGGAATGTATTGAGTTGAGAATAGTCACTTTCCAATATCCGGACCGTTTTATGTTGGCTCCCAGTAACTTTCGCTAACAAGACCCGATTGAAATGAGAAAAATATATGTTCACGTAGGATACATGTCAACAGACTGGTATTATGTCATACTTTCTTAACAATTTTCTTGACAAGACTCTGCAACTTTCAATGGGATTTTGGATGGCATGACTGACCAGACGCCAGTTCTTCAATGGCCAAGCCACATGGCGCAGATAGGCTTCCATTCTTTGAAATTGGATGATGATGCCCACTGGTGGATGAGCGGCTAGTGTGCTAGTGTGGCGACTAGAGAAATAAAGCCGATAGCATCGGGACTCGTGAAGCTCAGTTGGGAAAAGCACACTCCGCGAATGCATGCGGGCCCGGGTTCAAATCCAAACCTGTAGTGATATGCTAAATATCTTTCAAGTGCCATTTCAAAACTTTAAAATGTAGAGAGAAAGAGACGAATATTTTTATAGGCAATTTAGATATCGATCTAATTTTTCTGATTTCTGTACTTTTAACCCCCTAGTTGTGCATTGGAGATGTTGATGGAATTGAAAGAACCCAACAGAACTGGCGAATTGACACATAGGCAGCATATGGCCAGGACTCTTAGAAATAGTCAACGACGTATACTGACGCTTATCGCTGACACTTTCAGCGCATAGGTAGAGTAGAACACGCTTGGGAATGGCTAGCGTAATTCTCTACAAACTGTTATTTCTTATTGTCATTCAAAATGGTTAAAGAAAAAGTCGCAATTAGTTCAAAATTTTCTTTATTGCTGAATGTCTAATGAATGATTAATGCCTCAACCATGCCTATGTTTTTAGCAATTTCTATCCCATTCTTATTCCGTATTTTAGGGATTTCTATTTTCCTACAAGGTAGCTATCCGCTGTCTACCATTACTTAACAAAGATCAAATTTGTAAACAATGGTTTTGCCAACAACCCCATGAGCGAACACCATTTTAACGTGATGTAGCAGGTTTTTAGCGAAAACATATTCAGTGTCTCCAATATTATAAGATCTGGCAGCCTCCCGGGGAAATATTACTACGTAGGAATGTACTGTAAATCCTTTTTTGAAGCATCCGTAAGACGAAAGAAGAAAATATAGCACAATCTATTCAAATTGGAATACGGAGTTGATCCAGTAATACAGGATTGATTTAGAAATCCGGCATTCTTGCAACAACATGAAGCTACTTCTATTTTAGTTATTACTTAAACAGTAGTAGTTCCTTTGTTTCTTTGTATATACCAAGCGAGGAGAAATCCCTGAATGGAGAAGACCTCTCTTGTATTTCCTGTGTAAACATGTTTCGGGTTACATATTTTTTAAGATTCTGAAAGTTGTCACATCAAGCTTCACGCGACTAGATAACGTTAATGACTTGGATTGTGTTTAAAATAACGCTGTACTTTTTTTCACTCATCTTTACTCTCAAGTTTGCGTTTATTAAGGTTTCACACTTCCCTAGCCTGCCCGTCTGCGTAAAAGTTTAAGTAAAGACCCGGCTTGTTAATTGTCTGTAACCTGTTGTTTTATTTGAAATCCAAGCACCTTACGATGCAAAATTAAAAATTCCCCACATTAGACTAAGTTTCTAAGCTTTTCGCGCCCTGTTTGATTGCACTAATGCATGAACCTATTTGTAACCAACTGAACTAGAAATGGAAGAAATTTGGAGCAACTCGTTACCTAATAAGCAACTTCAGAATTTTAATGGCGGCCTTAATAGTATACTTTTGTAAGTAAAATCTGTGCGCCAGCTGAAGAAACTTGAGATCAATCCTAACTTTGGTCAATCTCCTAATCTGCGAAAGAAATACGTTCTACAATCCCGTATGACCATGCTCCCTATGTTACGTTCAAAACCAAAATGCTTGTGCAAAAAGCTACTAGTTAGCAAAATAAGTGCTGTTTCCAATATCACTATTCAATAATTCGAGATGCGAGTCAAGGTCCCTACGAAAAAATTGTGTAAACCTGACGCACGTGTAAAGAGAACTTATTAACTGCAGAAACTTCGGGTCCACCGTTCCGCCTCTTATCTGTTCAGTCATTTATAATTCGTTGTCTCCAGCCAAGCCAGATTACGCAGTAGCATGGGAAATTATTCTCCATAGACCACGGTTTTTACAAGCCGTTTTCACTTTATAAAAGTTAAGGTTTGACCAGGAAGCCATGGTGTTGTACCAACGTCGACGTGGCCTTACAATACCCTCTGGGAATGTCCTTGGCACACCTTGGTTGGATCTCTTGATATTTCCGAACAGTTTCAGGGCTCAGCTCTTGAAAATCGAAGTGACTTACATAAATTTTGTGACGATAGAATTTTTCTATTGAAACTCGGTCTGACAGCTTACTGTTTGTCATGTCTCTCGTGATATGGCTTTACAACGTTCCCACTCTTAGTTCCCTTTTGAGTGGATTACAGTACAGTCGTCAGGGAAACAAGAGCATAGCATGAACCTGAGAGTAATAGTAAGACAAAGGGAACCGGCTCCACTATTTATCAAGATGCTACGCTGAGAGGATGCGAGAAAATTCATGGTGAATGTGCAAATCCTGCACTCAGGGACCTCCAAAGCGGAGAAGCTTTTTGAGGAACGAAAACCGCGAATAACTGACCAGAGAAGAGTGCTCCGCGCTGCATTATCCGTGGAAAATTCTGTAGAAAAAATGCTAGAGAGAACAATTCAACGATGCGGTGGAACTGTGAGGGCTCCAGAAAACGCCCAAGAGAACGGAAGCTCAAGAAGTCTCAACATCCGAGCTCTCGGGGAGCTGGATGTCATTAAGGTGGCTAGTAGAAGAACGGATTTCCTTTGCCAGTTGATAAAAATAAAGTTCTACTTTTCTGCTCATCGAAAGAGTCGGGCCATTCCCCTTCGCAATCAACCAAGAGTAAAGATCATCCTGCAGAAGATCATATGTCGTGTGCCCAGGTAAGACAGAATAGTAGAATATACTGAGTTCTAAAACGATTTGATGGGGTAGATCACTTACAAACAGTAGTACTAACGTTAGATCTGATGCAGAAAGAGGGGAGAAACTAGCACAGACGGAGTACCTACTGAGAGGAGCGGCCATTCTGTTTACCCTTGATAATATGGCAATATAGGAGAGATTGCAGTATAATAATATTTTGGTGATAAATCACATACTTTAATGCCACACCTTATCAAGTGTCTTTGAACTACCATAAGCAATAGGCCTTGCTTCGGGGAAAACATATATGACACGATTCATAGGTTCAGTAATAAGTGAAAGGAGGTTGGCGACAGTTGACGATTCAAGATGTTTGACAAGGAATGCATCGATAATGGACTGCAAAGACTTTGCTTATAATAGGTAAAAGGCTAATTGACCGATAAATACTCGGATTTTCCACTTTCATTTAAAAACACTACATACTTGCTACAACAATTTTGCCATTTATGCTCATTTAAGCCTATGATTAAAGCTTCATTTTTTTGTGTCCGTTCCTTGCATAGTCTCTTGAAACATTTTAATTGATAAGCTTTGTACAGAGACTTCAGAGGAACGTTTGATAATTATTTCAAATTGTTGGGTTATATATTTGTAGAAAGGTTCTCAAATTTTAAATTTTGTGGTCGCCTACTGCCGTGTCATGATGTCATAAGTTTCATCTATTCTATAAGCCATAGAAACAACTCTACTGACTAAGCCGATAGATCTGTCAGTCTAATTTACCAGAAGTGGCAAAATGGGATAGATTTGTGCAACTGTCAAACAACAACATCCATCCCCACTCTCACAAATAGTTTAGAGAAGCTACAATTAACTGTGCTAATCCAACCAACTTTGTTTTTGCAGAGTTGTCACGAAAAGCATTTACTTAAGTCACAATACTGTGGATATTCTTCCATTTGTTCTTTCCTACAGCTTCCAATAACTCAACATAGATATTGATAGTAATACCTTTCCTGACTTCCCAGGGGCTCCTGGTGCTCCACCATACGACTGCGATCGTCCCCATCTCGGGGCAAAACTCGCAAAAAATGATGTCTTTGAACTGCTCGAAGAACTCGTGGATGCGGAAAACGTTGACGATCTGGGTCTGAGCGAGTCCGAGGCCGCTTTCTTTGACGAAGGTGAAGCCGATGCATCGTCACCAAGGGCTTTAAGACCTTTATTTCGACCCGCTCTTTTTGCAATTCGACGCTTTTTTAGCGCGTCACTTATTCTGAAAGATACAGAAGAGTAAAGAATTAAAAACCAATAGGCTTCCTACATATCATATAATCTTTGAAATGCAGACCCCGTCAAACCTAATTACGTACATCGTATCTAACACGTATCTACTGTATCAAAATACGTATGTTCTACGTTCTATATAAATCATCTACTATACGTAAGTATATATATATACACCCATACACACATTTACCGTTTGCTTATAAGAAAATAGATCTCAGAAGTGTATTACAAAAGTGAAAAAAACTTAAATCGAAATGCGTGTCATACAGTAAAAAATCAACACGCTTCTCTCTTTAATAAATATATACATGACTACCAAGAACTAATATCTACGCCCCCATTTCAGTAGACGGTAAGGATAGCTAAAATTCACTAAAAACAACAATTATGTTGTTAAAACCTTGATACGTAAAGTTGTATAAATCCTTTTTCAGCGTAGAAAGAAATCATAAAATACATACTATAATGGTCTGTTTACTGATAGCATTAACGAATTTCCTCATGACTACCTACCTTGGTGTACTGGGTGTCGAAGGAAGTTCATGGAGCACTGGCTCATTACTACTGTCAAATCCATTATCAACAGATGCACCTGGTGAAAGCCTATCTAAAGATTTGTGAGCTACATCCTTTGCCTGAGCTGATTCTTGTGGTACCAATGAACAAGCGCTACCCGATGAGAGGGATTGGGCCTTATGCATTACTCCCTCTCTTCTGAAAAACACATGAAAGACATCTGGAAGCTTCGTCATCAGAATCTCCGCCATTTGTAGCGCAGAGCACACAGTTCTCATATCTGGAGAAGCCATCATTCCTGCGATATAACTTGAAATGGGCAACCTCTGGAGAGCCTTCTCGAGTTCCCGTGATGGATAGTGATAAAGCATTTTTAGTACTGAATGAAGGCACTTGTGCTTAACAGCAGGGCCTACCGAGGAATAATACACGTCGAACACAACTCCCATTAACGAATGTATAAAGTTTTTAGCAATTTCGGTTTCAGAATTCAGTAACATGGCACGTTCGTCTCCTTGCTTATCTTTTTCACTTGTTGGATTATTTACATTCTGTCCTGGACCTGGTTTCCTTTGGATTGGCCTTACTGTGCCTGTGTCTTCATTTATCTGTCAAACATAAAAAGTGCAAAAAGGAAGTATTGTTGAGTTTCTGAGAATCAGTTTTCGGGACATAAGATACTACATACCCTCTCCTTGTACATCTTTCAACTACTGCTCAAAAGTGCATCATTAGATACAGTGAAAATCTTTGGACCAATCCTAAACAAACCCTCCCTTCGATGCGTGAAGTATGAAATGCTGAATAATGGAACTTTGCTGGCTTTTTTCCTTTAGCTTTGAAAATAAAACACTTCTTTTCCTTCCCTTTGATCTACGAAGTCGAAAGATAACCGCTGGTTTCTCTGTGTCGCAGTCTGTGTCAGGTATACACTTGTATAGTTCATTATCGTTCGGGTAACAAAGAAATTCCACACTAAACAGTGTAAATATCTATTTGGTCTCGACAATTGCCTTATCGTGATTGCAGCAAATAGAACACACGAACAGGGGAACAATAACATTTCAAAAATTGCAGCAAGAAGGAACTCACAGCAATAGCCATAACAGCGTCAACATCAAAGTCAAGGGGAAATGGGCCATCGCAGTCATTAGTAATAAACTGACAAACAAACATTAAAACCCAACAAAATGAAAACAAATGGCCGGTCAACACTCTTAAATGAAGAGGTTTTATAGTTATTTTTTCCGTTCTAACAAGCAAGTAAAAATAATTTTAAACAATGGGAGGGAGGCAAAGACAAATCGTTGCTGGTTTTGGGAATGGTAATGCCTTACCTGTTGCATATTAGTAAAGTCTATGATGTAGTTTCTTCCTAATGTCGATAAGCTAATTTCATCTTCTCCGCTTTGATACGCGGCTTCTAATATCCTGTTATCAACCCACATATAGCTGTGCCATGATCCCCTATCGTCGCGCCACTGCCAGCAGCCTGTGTTTGTATTATGCTCTGATCCTTTGCTTAGTAATGTATCGACAACAAATATTCCTAAAAAATAAAATGCAACATTTGTAAACCACTGAACACAAAAATGCAGCAACTAGAAATACCGATGACTATTATCCCCTTTGAGGATTGGTGATGTACACATTTAATAAACGTAATAGTATAGGCGATCTCTGCTACAAAACAAAATATTCATACATGGTTACTCAGTGATTGTTATTGACGTTCAGATACGCTTCGAATGTTTTAAGATTAAATAGTTTGAGTTTTAGATTCAAGAATACACTCCGAGCACCCCTCAGTCTCCCTAAACCAGAGTGACTTCCTGATTATTATTTTAATCGGTGATGTTGGTACTGGAGGTAAAAAGGTCTATTCCCGATGGATAGTTGCACTCGAACTGGTTTATGAAAAGTTTAACTTTTCAAATTAACCTGTTCGCAAAATTCTCGAGCCTGACGAATTTACACGCCTTTGCAATTTCACTCTCTGCTTTTATTTTACGTCTGGTAAGGTCTCCATTGACCAAATTAGTTATCAGGCGTCCGTACTTAAGATAGGAAAACCAGGGTTAAAAAGTCAGAGAGGGGCTGTGGGAGAATAAACCGAAGTTCGAAATTTGCGAAGAATTTGAGGATGTAAGAATATATGTTAGCTGAAATTAGACGTAAGGTTACTACATCAAGAGTAAAGAAAGGCCACAAGCAACTTTAAAATGCTACTACGCGATCTCATAATGTAGAAAACATTTGGCATTTGACTACGACGTACTTCTAATTTAATAGCGTACGAGTAAAACATTCACAAAACATATGTCTCACCTGTGTTCGGCAGATTTGGCATCAGTTCACTGTGAAAATGAAACGAGAAAATAGTTTACAGAGTTGAAGATGACTGAACAAATTTGTGTCTGTCACAGCTATGGGTATCAGATCGTTTAGACTAGGGAACAATTTACTAATAAACCCGAAATCAAAGAGGACAAGATGCCATAGTTTCACACCAGGAGCCAAGTAGCAACCATTTCAACATCACCTATCACAGAAGAGAACAAATTACATTAACGTAAACCAGCCAATGATCAAATTGTAAATCCGGGTTTGAAACTTCACATGTCATCGAAATGGCGTATGCTAAATTTCTATATGAACGGAAACAAACCAGTTGTCTTACTATCACGTCTGAAAACACAAAAATTTATCGTAGCTCACACCGCTTACGTGACCAAGGAGCGTGTGATATACCTTTCCACCGCACTTGGGCACACGGCTAGGTGGACACTATCATTTTCAACTATTTTCAACGATACTTTACCACTTCACTAACTACAAATATAAAGGTAAACATTTTTAGCAGAAGGACGATAAAATTAAGCATTTATCTTAAAACGTATTTTACTTTTTATTATCATATGCCCTTACAGGTATCAAATTGCAAGCTGTTCATTTATCGTTCAGATGTAATGCCCCCTACGGCAAACTTAAATTACTATAAGTTTTGTAATAGCAGGAGATCTGGGTCTATTTCTATCAAATTGTGGAGTGCTGGAGACAGTTCAAACAAGCAAGCACATGTCCAGGAGAACTTTCAAGGTCTCTTTTCGACGGGCACCTTCAAATCAAGGTAACTAGGCGAAGGAGTACCGTATGGCGACAATTATATCAAGGGTACTATAACGCCAATGATTACTCTAGTTTTAAATAGTATAACCTCCACAATCATGCTTATGCCAATCATCATCAGCCTAAACTTTCTAATCGTGCAACGTAGCACACTTTAGATAACAGCAGGTGTTACTACAGGCAATGATATCAAAACTTACCTTATTAGGCATGTTATTTCGTATAACTCTTGTGGGCTTCTTGGCACGAGCTGTAAACAGATTATTTGATAAAATTCGGATTAAAACTCCACTCATAGTGCAGTCTACGCGGAATCTGAGATTCGACATCTGGTTTCAAGGCTTTACTGATATTAATATCGTGGCATAAGCAATAGAATGGTAACAATATAAGGTAGGCAGTGCACGACGCCATACCAAGAGGACCATATCTAAGGAAATTCGTTCAACATATGTCGAATGAACCAGTTTCAGTACACGTATTTGGTATTTTTTCATACTGTACCTTATTCAATAAAACGCAGTAAATAACATATCCATTGAGGTTGACACTGAGTTTTGAACTTTAATATAACTTTCCTTTCCACTTTTAGATGGTTTTCAAAATTAATCACACTATCACCCCAGCCTAAAAGTTACTGCTAACATGTACTTGTAGATATTTTATTGTATTTAAGACGTATTTTATCCGTCTATCTTACAGTATCTAAGGGTCACAAGTAGCTGTGAATAATTTAGGTCCCAGGGTCATGCAAGCTGAAGACGTCGAAGGTCGTCTAAGAGTATCCCAAAAATCATAACGCGGACATAATACATGCTGACCTATCTCAGGGCCTTGCAGATCAAGACATAGAAACAACGCATCTTCTTTCATACGCACTGACGTCTTTCGATATAATTTTCAATCATTATCATTGCTACTTCACGCTTCTGCAATGTACCCTTAAAACAATATTACCATAAAAAGGGCACTTAATTCAATTCAATACTGATCTCATAAGTGCGCCTGAGACTTAACATCACAGCTCACATGACAGATCGAATTTAGTCTCTAAATAAGGTGCCTGCATACGATTGATAAATATTTCAATACCATATTTTCAGTAACAGTCTTTTGTCAAACCGCATGCTTACTACGAGTGCTGTTGTTATTGACCGTCGTGTTTTTTGAACATCAATACTGTTCTATTAACTACGTTCTTACGATCTGAGATGTCTCCACATGAAAATATGTTCCTATCTTGGTAACTGAATTAAGTCAGAGGTAGGTTTAACCCGCCAACCTCAATATTTCATGCACTCGAAGATATTCACTATTTAAGCAAAATTCGTAAAAAATTTGCAATGCTAGAATTTCGTAATATTTACTGCAGCTCAATCCATTTCTTTGACAAAGCGCTTGTCATTAGCGAGAATCTTTAAGTCGAGTCTTAATGCGCATCTGCACTTTTGCCTACGCCCGTTAATTTACTGTACGTATTGAACTACAGCATTCTACGATACTCTTAAGTTTAAACACTACTTGTTAGATGGTAGAGAAACTTGGGTGCAGGCCCACTAAGCCGGAGCTGGAATGAGTTACCGTATATAGTACAAAATTACAAAAGTATCAAATTTTTAACGAAATTTGTTCAGAGCCCTAAAACATCAAAAAGTCCCAGCTGACCAAAAGTAGACACCATTTTCAAGAGTAAAATTTAGAAACTACAGACAAGGGCAGAACTTTCAATCTATAGTTGCTATATGATAAATGAATCAATGCAGCTCAGGTACTCTACCCGGGGTCTCCATAATTAACCCTAAAATAAAAACAAGATAATTAAAAAGACACGAACAGCATAATGAATATAACAGTCTTTATTGGGAGACAGATGTGAAAAAATAATCCAGCGCCTTGAAGTTAGCTTACCTCAACATTCTCAACATCAGCAGACGAATCTTCTGTGCTACCAATAAGCAAATATCGTATTGTTTCGGAAATGTCTAGCACGAAAAGATGAATGATATATTAGTCATATAATAGTAGAAATAGTGTGTCTCTGTCCAGGAACTGGTGGTCTTGTTATTTACATGCAAAATATCTAAAGCACGGTCAGATGCTCTAGCTCTCACCACACTTGTTCGGATAGCAGTCTTAGTGGAATCGTACCAATCAAGCTCAAGTGTTTTTCAAAAATATGGACACGGTGGCTGTTGTGGTTTGCTTATGTGTAAGAAATTTACCTTCGCCTCGGGTACTACTATTGCTGCTGAATGCGTCTTTACGACATCTGCCAGGTTGATGTTTGATGGTTGTCTTTGCCATACCGCCAACTGAGTTGCATCGAAAGTATTCTTTCCAGCCAATGTCTTGTCTAAAATAGCAATGTTGTCAGCTGTAAAATGTATAAACTTTCCATTAACCAAGTTCCTTGGAATCATTGTACCAGTTTCAGGGTTCATAGGGTTTAATGGTGACAGTGCTGAAAAATTGTCTGTTGGTACCGCTATGTTGAATAGTTCTATTAAACCGCGTGAACGAGTCACTGGGTGAAGGGTGCATCTTAAACCAATGTGTTTTGGGTTGAGTTTTGACCCCTACTCATACCATAGACGAAGTCCTGGCCTATGCTGAGTTTTCTGTTATGTCCTCGAGCATCTTTCGCATTATCATTTTCATCCTTATAAATACTACCTTGCTTCCATACAATATTTGTAAGAGCATGTATAAACTTTCAGGTATGCAGTCTATTGCTTTCGGTTCTGTGACCTCAAACCCAGTATACAATGCATGATTTTCAACTTTGGACATCACTTTGTAAAGCAACATGCACTAAAGACAAGAATAATTGTGTATCGAAATTACGGGTCACGGGTTCGATCCCCGGTGGTGGCATATTTTCTATTTCTCTAGTGTTCTTTTCAAAAAGAAAACAAGAATATTTCATGTTAGTATGATGGAATCAAATTATCCTCAGTATGATTTATTTTCTCTACGACTACATCATAAGCAAGCTTTGATGATAGCAGAATTGTTAGGTGGCCCCATTTTGCTCACAAAAGTGAAAGTATTATCAAGTTCGTCTGCTCAGGAAAGATGAAAGCACTGTGGAATTTGCTTTCTCTACAAGGTCTATATATCAATTCCACACATCGCCTAATTTCAGCATTTGTCCTCTAAACATATACTCTTTTACTTATGCGCAAAGCCTCGCCGTAGCCAAATTATTTAGCCTGATTTAATGGTTTTTTTCATTTGCTAGTATTTCTCTTTAGAGCAACATAGCAAGGCAAGTGATATTTTTGCCTCAGCTGCCATTAGATCATTTACACCTGCCATTTTATTAGAAAGGTCCTGATGAAACTTAGCTGATTCAAGTATCAATGTACTCACAGAAAACGTCATTACTGATGTCAAGGGCTCCTTTAACTTCACTTCTTGGCAAAAAAGTAATTTATTTCTAGTCAATTGGGCTTGTACAACTTCGTCGTCAAGCTTTTCTTTACCTACTGATGCTGGATGTTTCGCCTTATTTGGTTTCTCTTCCAACCGTTTTATCTTATTTTTGCCCGTGGAAATTCCATAATAGTTCCTATTCCATCTTAAATGTTCTGGATGCTCATCAAATGCTTGTTCTAGCCGTTCTAGGATTTCACTATCTTTTCCGTCATGTAGATGTTTTCGCTTTTGAAAAGCATTCTTCGGTCTTGTTCTGTAGATCTCGTAAGCCATCCGCTCCAGCACAGAAAATGCAAATATTATACCCTTGGGTGCCTAATAGACCTCACCCCCCCCCCCCCGCCCGATAATAAATTTTTCAAAAAATTTTCCACTCAGGACATTCTTATTCCACCCCCCGCCTATTAATTTTTAAGTTATCTCCCGCCCATGACAATTTTTGCGGAGGTACTTTGGCCGGTAAGTAGAAAATATCTTTATTAAAATATGAAAATCACACATTAAAAAATGAAGGTGGCCTTTTAAGAGGCTCGAAGAAGTATGGAGAAGCGCATTACAGATGTAAGCAATAACGCTGTTATTGAGCAGGAGGGAAGGAAACATTTTTAAAATCTTGGAAGGCATGCAGGAGACTACCATGACTTTGAATAACTGACTATTGTTCGTGTTGTATTACCCTACTTTTAGCAAGTTGCAGTTGATTCTAAACATTGATTCCTGACTTGATTTTTTACACTTTTTGTACAGACCACTCGTCTATTACATTTTTGGTCATTTTCCAACACCCCGTCTATTCCAACCCCCCTTCTATTAAGCACCCAAGAGTAATTGACCTCACGTTGTCTTTTTCCAGCAAGAATTGGATTCATATTCTGCATGAAAATTTGGATCATAATTAGCTGTTACATATTAGACTAAGCAACTTTACATATAATTTCATCTTCTCCGCACTTGATGAAATGTGAACAATTTCTCATTGTAAGCTGATGACAAGATCACTGTCAGATTAATTGTCATGAATTTCCTTTCTTTTATCGGAACTGAATCATCAAAAGTTTAAAATTCGGTGTCACAGAATGGAATAAGAATCAAATTTTAGAACGTTTCAAATTTTAGAACGTTTCAAATTTTAGAACGTTTCGCTAGCCAACGGCACTTAACAGTTATAAAAAATTTTGGCAAGGTTTACTTTAGTTAAGGTCAAGTCAAGGTTTACTGCAGTAAACACAGTTTAACGTTTAAAAACTAAATTTTCTAACACAAATTACCTTCTTTTTTAGCGCTTCGTAATTCGTTCTGTTCGAAAATAGAACAACTATTCATTGAAAAAGTATTTAAATGACTTATCGCCTGACCTAAAACAAGTTTTTAGAATTCTATATTGACTTTAGCCTTTCAATAATCCCCTCCAACGGCTTCTTCCAGCATCTGTATGTACCACTACTTACTAAATAGAAGTAAAGCGCAATAGTGAGCGGTGTAC
>JAAAKM020006971.1:118774585-118786553 GCA_010016025.2 Alatinidae sp. Z8VKAUB7J3
AAGCAAGTCCTAAACAACCTGGTGCTTCATACTGGCCAGATCCCATTCTTTACAATATCTACAAGCTATATTTTGTAGCTGCAAGCCCCAAGCATGAAAGTAAACCTTAACTTCAAAATTGTTTGAGCAATTTAAGAATTAACAGATTCAAGTTGTTACATAAAGTTCAACAGTGGCTATTTTATAGACATGTCTGTAGTACAGCAGTAATGGTACTGCCGCCTCACATCAATAGAGTGTTACTTC
The DNA here is from genome assembly GCA_010016025.2 of Alatinidae sp. Z8VKAUB7J3. NCBI lineage: Eukaryota > Metazoa > Cnidaria > Cubozoa > Carybdeida > Alatinidae > Alatinidae sp. Z8VKAUB7J3. The sequence continues at coordinate 118,774,832 of JAAAKM020006971.1, forward strand.
AAAGCACCAGTCTTATTCTTGGTTAGGCATTCTTACCAAACCTGAAAATACTGTGATCAATGCATTAATTTAATACTGTTGTGTATTGATTACATTGCTTATTTATATCTTCATGCTCTTTGATTATGAATATCACGTGTATATATTGGAACTTGGAAGTGTGGTTAACCATATTTTGTAATTATATCTGTAGACATCAATTAACCAAACTTATTCTCAATATACATGGCTGGTCATACTAGCAAGCACTTTTGTTTATTTATTTATTTATTTTAGAAAACAACATTTTTCAAAATTTATGAATATAATGCAACTAGTGCATTCCTGAAAACCCTTCTGTATCCCACATGGCACTATCAGCAATGTCTGGCCCTTTACAAATGAAGGTGGGACAGACAAGAAACTAGACTGTGTGCATACCTTACCTGTTTGCTTCAAATGGGTATGATATGAACTTGGCATCAAATGGGATATCTGGTAGGCCATTATTGAATTTGATGCGACACACAAAGTCGCTCTTGCTGCAATGGAAGAAAAAAGCCCTTAAAATGGACCATGGACGTGTGATATTGCAAATATGATAGAGAGTAGGTAAAAGAGTTACGAAGCCTTAAACTCTTTTGCATGGAAGTGTCTTAGAAAGGGGATTTGTATTTCAAGTAATAATAAATATTTACAGTACCTGTGTCTTTTAATCTTTCTCTAAAATGTAACATCAATTTCAAAAATCTGAATAACCACCTAGCCTATAATTACAAGTCCTAGCTGAATCCTAAATGAAAAAAATTAATGCTTCAAAGCTGTGGTTACCAAGCCTTATTTTCCACTACCACATTGCCATCCTAGCCATCTCGTCCTTAACATCTCAATTCCATGCAATATAACACTTTTGACACAGGCCTCATACAACTACCTTAATTTGAATCAACAACACTGCTAATTAAGAGCAACTAACTCTCTAATATTTTTAAAGCACAAACTATCCTACAAGTAACACTACCTTAGAGTTAAAACATGACAATACATACAAGTGCTTAAAGATCCATGAAAGTGATGGAATACAACATATGAAAATGAAAGAGGTTTTAAAAAGCTAATTAAAATTCACAGAACAGAGTACAAGCCAGAAGTGCATTAGCAGTACCAGTGGTCAAATATGTATTTAACATCATCAGCTGAAAAGGCGAAGCAATAAAACGCTTGACAGAAAGATCAGAAAATTGTTGATTATACACAGAATGCACCATGAAACAGCAGATGTAGAAAAAATTTACATTAAGGGAAATGAAGGATAAACTGGTTTGATTCAACTAGAAAGCTAAATTTGAAGTTGCAACAGAGAAAACAACAATTGGTTATTGAAAGCTGTATACATGAATGACAATAATAAGAAGTTGTATTCTATTTACAAAGAAGATGAACAGATAAGAAGATCGTAAAGATCACCATCTGCCTTTTACCGACCATTTTAGGTCCATATTTGTGGTCCCCCCTGAACAAAAAAATTTATTCCCCTCCAACTTCTTGGCAGGAGGATGCTGTGAGTATACCAGGCACTGAGTACATTGAGAAATATCTAGTTTTCATATTCCTGCCCAGTGGCAACTGCCAGATCACCAGTAAACTGATACCAGTGCTAAAGTTGTGTTGCCCATGTAATGGAGGCTGGGAGGCCTGAGATGGTGGTAATTGATAATAAAGAGAGAGTATGTATTGTGGACATTGTGGTACCTGCTGATGTACGAGTAAAACAAAAGACAAAGAGAAGATAGAAAAATACCAAGAATTGAAGAAAAAATAAGAATGGCATGGCGAATGAGAAATGTGCAAGTAGCACTAGCAGTGATGAGGCTCTTTGCAGTGTAACAAAAGGATAGGAAAATTGATATATACGAAATCTTGAGATTCCATGTAATATTGTTGAAATGAAAAAAACCCCTGCCTTATAGGGAGCAGAGAAAATGAACTGATAAAGTTTTTGGAAAAGTGAAGAAATGAGGAAGACTCTCGTGCTAGCTCTTGGTCATCAGTTATGATTTGCCTCACAAGAGTATATTACAGTTATATATTAGTACAAGCAGAGCATAAGCTGAAACTGATAATAATAGAGACTGGTTTTATATTTTCATATATTCATCATTTGTAAGATTAACTATTTATGGTTATAATGGTAATAAAAGTGTTATATACATTTCTTGTTCAACCCAAGAATATGCAACCTTATGAATAATTTTACCTAAAATTGACAACTTACAAAGAATGACTCATTTCTAGTGTATGCCTACACAAACTGTTCTAGTCGTGAATAGTATTACATACTTAAGTTAAAACACACCTTATGAGCTTACTTATTTGATAAGGGTATATTTATTTTATATACTTACGTGACTCTTCCTCCTGACCTAAGTAATGAAAAGAAAAAGGTAGAAAAATACATCATCGAAAGAAAACTGATAAAAAATTACTCAATTACAAAAGTGATAATGGGACTTTCAAAACAAGCATTATCCTGCTTCCCTGCACCATTATGTTACTAGACTAAGGCCCAAGTCAAACGTCGCTCTTCTCATGCGCCGAACCTAATATAATTAGGTTCGACGATGGAGCGGCTTTGGAATTGGGAGCTAATGTGGCGACTAGAGAAATAGAGTATGTTAACATCGGAGGTCACCTAGCGCAGTTGGTAGAGCGCACGCCGCGAAAGCATGGGTCACGGGATTTATCCCCGGTGGTGACATATTTTCCAGATCTCTAGTGTTATTTTTAAACTAGCTATACTAAACCCTATTTTTTATTGGAATCGGCAAACATTATACCAACATCACTCATTTTTAACAATTTCTCTCTCAGTCTAAAATTTTGATTACCTTTCAAAATATTTCGGTACTTGTGACTTTGTCGTCTCAACGGTATATTGATTGCAAACAGTTTCCGCGGTTTCTTATGAATTCTTAAGTGTGACGTCTTGAACTTATGAGAACCAAGGGCTGGAAAAAACGTTAGGCTCATTGTATTTTTTTATAAAAGTAAATGTTTTTGGTATAAATTTGAGGATGATATTTGAAGAATCATCCCGTCTAGAGATTGACTGATGCCTATCAGATCTTGTTACTTGAACAAAGATCATAATTTTTTGAAATGAGTAAAATAAACAGTAATTTCCATTAGCCTTTTTTAAAATTAAAGCGAAGGTTACTCGCTGCTGGAGTATATCTTAAGAGCGATATTTCAATACGGGCATTTTTGTAGTTTGGTTACCATTTTGATTTGATAGGAAATTTCTTTTCATGATGAAAGCGTTTTGTTACGTCATCACTTTCTTTTCGAATGAGATGACGACCCGATATCCATCCATTAAGATTTCAGAGCGCCTTAGCACGTCGGTCCTGACGGTAAAATCTCCCTAACCCATTTACTATTTCTCTTATTATTTTCAATTTTTCTAATTTTTCATATGTTTCAAATGAGCAATAAATCGAATCAATAATTGAGATTACGTATATCCTATAGAAAAGGAATTTCCTTGGCATCTCGCACACTGAAAGCATCTCTACACTTAATCAGTAAATGGGTCCCACATTTTGATCCCGAATGTGACTGTTTTACTAGAACTCCAATATCACCACAAAACAAAATTTTCAAATCCATTTAATAACTGAAAAATATGTATGCCCTATAGAAAGGGATTGCAATGGCGCTGACTTTCTTAATTTAAATTTCACCTACAAATGCAAGGATCATATACTACGTAAGGGGCTATGAAGTATTTTCTTACCACTCAGGTTCCAGGTGTTACTAACATATCTAAATGGAGTCTATGAAGTTAGTTGACAGACCTAATATAGTTTAGCATTGAAACTTGAGGTAATTGTCCTTCTTCTTTTGACGCATGGCCCATTAACAGCGCAATAAAGCAAAAGTATCTTTAGTTAAGTTGCCTAGACTTACGTATACGCACAGGAAATTGTCACTAGGCATTGCACAGGGATCAGTGGGTAAAAAGATTTAACCACGGAAGCGACTAGTTGACCTGATACAGCATATCTGGTACAAAATAAACGTGTATCGCACACATCATACAGTTGTCACAGTTGCAAGATTAGACGTCGAAACGTCTCACTAAACTTTAGTCTCGGCGAGTATGGCATACTATTAAGGTGATTAAGTAACTGTAAAGGAAGCGGGTATTTGAAGTGCTGACTTTTTAACCCAAAGACAAGTTAAAAGCACGTATTTTGCTTTGAATGTTATTTTGTTGTAACTGTTTGGCAAATATTTTCTTACTTGATATTTTATGGGTGTCAAAGGTTAAAGGTCATTTGATTTTAACTTCACTCAGAAGGTACGATGGTATTCTAGCGCAATCAATGACTATAAAATAATACCTCCTCTTTCATGTCCTTGCATCATATATTGGATGCTTTCATATCTGAAAGTAAAGTAAGCAATACTCCAAGGCAGCCCAGACGTACAACTATGCTAGGAATTTTCATTACGATGATCACATGAAAAATGTCATTGAATGGATAAAAGACTGAGACAGAAGCATTCTAAAATTTTGGGGGAGCATTGCCCCGAATCCCTCCCGTAGGTACGGGCCTGTTTAAGACTATTCTAAGCCACCCTGTTGCTAACTAGTTACCAGGTCTCCGTACGTTGGGCTTTGTGTAATTGGCGAGCCAGGATTACTCTGCATGAAACCGTTGTGTGATAAATTATGACACGCCAGCATTTTATGTACCTTACAATTTTTATTTCCTCCTTATGACTGTATTAAGGGTCTTGTCAAGGCTATTGTATTTCTTTTAAGATGATGCATCTCATCTAGAGTGTCCATTACGAACAGATAACATTATTGTTTCCTTTTATTCTTAAGATTGCAGAGACATGTTGCCTGCTGAAAGATGTGCAGATTTTAAGCTCTACTGTGCCAAAGCCCATATCCGTCGTCCATGTCCAGTAACCTGTAATGCTTGTGATGGTAAGAACTCAAACCTTATGTATTGTCTCTTCTGTATGCTATGTAAAATTCGTTTGCTAACGTAACGTACATCTGCATGATTTTGTCTACAAATTTTTTACAAAAATTTGCGGCCATTATTCAGTCCTTGAATTTGTATTAGCACCCTTCTTCTATCCAAACCCTAAGCGGTGAAGGATGTTAAACGTACAAATTTATCATTAATTGATTTGACGTGTGCGGAAAACGTAACTTTGTTATAAACAGAAACGCACAGCGCAGAATATGCAGAGACAGCGAACTGAAAATATACTAAGCCTTAAATACGAAATGTCAAATCAACTTAGATTTCGATGTATCTATCACATAGTTATCAATGTGTAATAGTCTTAAAAACAACTATGTTTTTTAAAAACCAAGTGATCTAACTAAACCTTTTATCTGTTTTTCGTTAAATATCTGCATAAAAGCTAATGCAGGATTTTTCAAAATCACTTTTGATGATGAAGAATGTCTTAGAAACATGTCTGGGATAAACAAATTAGAAGTGTCGTTTTTCTCTTGTATTTTAAGGGAGCTAGATAATTACAAGAAAAGAACAAATATATGGGTCTAAAAGGAGAAATTAGAGCAATGAGCGAGACATTTTGTGGCATTCGAAGAATGTTTGAGTTTAGCAAGAAGTCCAATAAGAACTTTCATCCGATATGTCTGATAGGGTAAGCCGGAAAGTCTCTACGCTTACCCTGGTTATTCATCTCAAGGCAATTCATGTTCTCATGTTTATGCCTACCAATCACTGCCTCGCACATGTTAAACCATGTATATATTTTTATTGAAAACAACAGGGACACGTTGTAGGTACCAACTTCAACAAGGAAACCACTGTTCACATAATGTTTCCCATATTTCAAACTTCCTCGAGTCTCTTGTACACTTAGCTACATCGACTCTGACACAAACGTACAAACACTATCCGTTACTAAACGGAATGTACTTTTAACTACTTTTAACAACATCCATCGTTTTCTTTTTGTGCTGCAATTTCTCCTCTCTAATGCTTTCAATAGTTTCATTTACTCGTCGTTTTTGATTTGTAGTTCTTGCTAATTTAAACGTCCTTCACACCCTTTGCATTGCCTTGCACATCAATATACAATCTTTTATGAAAAGAGGCAGAAACACATGCAGGTTCACCTCCTTAAAAGAGGCTTTTGAGCCGTGAACAGGAAAATCGGTGAAATAGATAGAAAGGAGATTTGCTAGCATCTCATAGGTATCTCCGCCCTCTCCCCTCAAAAAATACTTACTTATCTTTACCTTTATTTTATAAATTTGTTTTCCATAGAGTGCCAAGACATAATGAATAGTGAAATTTGTGAAGTCAATAGGAAGAAAGGAGTTTGCTACAAGCAGAAAATTCGAAGTCTTTGCCGGAAAACATGTGGAGTTTGTGAAGGTAAAAGTATATTTAGGAAGGACGCTAACTATAAGGTTATGAACAATGCTTCCTCAGGATAATGAAGATCAATACATGACTTACGATACCTTATAAATACCAGATAGACCTAATTTTCTTGGAACGAATAAGATGTACAAGTTTATTCACTCTTCACAATATGTTTCCCAACAAGTCAGAGATGCAATATGGCAAATATCTCAATCAGACACTTACATAAAAGCCATGAACAGGTAGTTTTCAATTAAGATAGAGAAAGTGTTTACAATGTGTTGCATACAAATACTTAATTCCTGTCAATGACACTTATTACTGGATTTACCTAAACGCAAATGTCTCCATAGGCATCTTCTTAATTCTCGAAATCAATACGAGACTCACCGTCCACTTGGCACCTTTTAACCTGATCGAGCATAATTTCCAGAGCTTACTTCATCCTTCAACCGTAAGCTCGGGGCATATGTTGGGAGCCGTTTATCTTTTTAGGGGCTTGTATTCAGCGGGATGTTTTTTTAAATATATAAGAGAATATTTATCCGTTTTGGTAATATTCGATGGAGCGAACAATCACTAATTTACAGTATTTCTTGATTGCAAACGTATTGCAATTATAGTGGAGGGGGTAAGATAACCAGGCATAAAACATTACAGCCAGATCTAGGGTTTAATAGCATGGTATATCGCTACATCTAAGCGAGTACGAATTTTTCGTTAAAACGATAGAATTTCTTAAGAGTTTGTCTTAAAACAGTACAATCACCACCAAAAGTGTACTAGATGCGTCAGGAGCTGTTTACCCATCAATTTTAAGCAAGTGGAAACTCTTCGGACGCTTAATGTCACTTCTTCAGGTAGCAGCCTTCCATTGTATGACTCTATATGGTTTTCGTAGTTGTTTATTTGTTACTATAGAGTTAATAATTGTAATAAAAGAGGTAACACAAATTATGTCTCTCTCATAGTCATGTGTCTATATTTCACGTCTCGTTTTAGGGGCAGTTGCAACGGCTCCACCAAATCCTCCACCAACAGGTGAGAGTTCTGACAAATGAAAATTAGCAGTAAAGTAGTTGCGTAACCAGATAGAGCTAAGAGGAAGACCCTCACTCCAAAGAGATTACCTCATTATCTCTGACAAAACTAAATGCACTGAAAACCGCTGAAAACCGCTGAAAACTCCTGAAAACACCCGGAAACCCCTGAAACCCTCTAACAACATCTGAAAGCCCCTAAAAACTATCAGGTTTATAAGCCAAATCTGTTGAGATTATAAGAACGCCCTCTTGATGTAGTACTTATTTCTTTTCTTCTCCTAACACCAGTAGGTCTACCTCGCAATTTTGTGTATCGAAACGTTTGTAAATTAGTAACAGATAGCTTTTAGACCAGGTCAGAACTGATGGCCTTTCAGTCAAACGATATCCACGGGATCTGGTACACATTCTGTTCTTAAAGTTGCTCCGCCAAAGAACGAGGCACCAAAACGTATCTGGTACAATATTGGTACCATGTGACTGCTTCGCTCTATGCTATCCGGTGCACACCACGCAATGCTAAACTGAAAACACTCGTTAGACCATAATGCCCTTGGTTACGTGATGGCAACAACCTGCTTAACAAGGTATTTTCTAACTGCCGCTGCAAAAAGATCTATGCTATAGGAGGCATTACGCAAGGTGCGTAAAAGATTGTTTATGGATTAATTAACTTGCAAGTATATTTGGCCGAGGGAATGTTTTCATTTGTAATAACTATAAGCCTGTATTAATATTTAAAGCATTTCGTAGAAAATACTGTGCTGAGCATGTCGTTGCTATCATGAAACCAAGGCATGTCTAGCTTTGGGTTTCGTGGCGTATGTTAATACATTACGTCTAATGCTTATTGTTGCTTACAACATGCATCCATGTCATTCTGTCAAATGTGTGTTTCCTAACAATAAAAAGAATGCAGTCCGAAATATTTTCTACCGACAAACCTAAGATATAGACAGGACATACATATTCAGCAAACAAAGAAAACATCTGTTTATGAATAATCGAAAAAAGAGAATTTGAAATGGCTTTAAAAAAGACACCAGAGGTCGAACCCGCGACTTATTCCTCTAGTATCTTCCCTAAATTAATATTTCAAATTCTCTCTCCTCGATAATACCTTCTGACTTTCAAGTGACGCTGGATAGATAAACGGGTCCATTTTTAATCCACCTATGCGCCAAGGTGGTGCTTAAGATTCACACAACTTTTGCCGACACTTGTGTGCTTTGAGACAAGGGATGTTGATTGTAACTAGCTTTTGGATATTTCTCTTCAAGTCCCGTTTAAGGTCCTGAGAAGGGCCAATTGAAGAGTAAGCGGTAGGGGGTACTTCGAGGCGGTACTAGAGGCTGGTGGAAGACATTTTTTTAAAAAAATAGTTCGTTAAAAATTTGTTTACCTATACTACGTAGTTCAAGACAAATTTGGCTATTGCGGGTCTTGTCCTTCTAGATCCTACCATCACAAGGAAGGCTGTAGATAGAGCTGCCTGGTGACCCCCAGACCCTTCCATCTCTCCATAATTCTACCTAGTCTTAGATCCTGTTGACACGGGTACGGATCCAAACTGGTATGGATCCAAACTGGTATGGATCGGCCTCGAGTTTACACGGGACCTAGTGGATCCGTACTCGTTTGGATCTGCTATCCGTACCAGTTTGGGTCCACTTATGAAAGTGGGTTCAAATGGACGAGACAGGCTCGCGACATCTTAGCAGCAATCCTTTAATGCATTTGTCCAACTTGTTGAATAGATTTGGTTGTTGCTTGCTCAGTTTTGGTATGTTAATATGAAACCCAACCCCTAAATTTGTTTAAATGTGTGACAGTAAAATAGAGGTGAACCATTACAGCACCGCCGGGGCTGGGGCTTTTACTCCTTTATTCACGTTATATCTGATGTCCTTTCGTTGACCTGGCAGTAGTAGTATGAAACAATCACATACAAAATGTTTTTTGTGAATAACAAGGGCTAGAGATAAGTAGTGGTTCAGGAGCTAATTACCACCATATTTCTTTGTATTGTTTGTTTTTGCAAAAGAACCTTAATTAGCAGGTGATTTCAACGACTTTGCTCAGGTTGTATTGATGAGCGCAAACTCTTTAGCAACGCATTTATACTAGACCTGTGGGAACAAGAACTTAATTTAAATCTCTCAAATATTAACCTATCGGCTAAATCTTGATTAACAGACCTGTCAAAAGTTTTGATCTCTCAGACGAAATTGAGGCCCTCGCTGCCCGACCGGCTCTCTACTTTCGTATGGGGCTACCTGTCAGGCAAAGGGGGTTACTCTCCACTCACATCTACTCTCCAAAACGTTTTGCTGGTAAAAAAACTTTGTTTTAAGTTTTTAAGAGATATGCGGTTCACCGATGTGCATTTGTAAAGGTTTTGTACATAAATGATTTTCAGTCAGGTTGATTCTATTTCTGTCATATTTCCTTAGCTTATCATCAAAGCTTATTTTAGTTTTGCATTTGGAGGTAAAGGAATTTCAGAAGAATTTGCCATATCTTGAAAGGTTGGTTTATCATTTCAGCTATGATACCATTAAATGCAAGCTGTTTATCGGAAGTTGATGCTTAGTATCACAGACGGACGTCAGTCGTTCACTATCCTCCCTTTTGCAATAGACTCGATTTGGAAGTATCATGCCCTACTCCCTATAGGACTCTTCTGGAATTGATTCAACCTTTCTTGAAAACAAAAAATTACCCGTCGTTTCTATAAGTTTTAACTCAGTATAATCGAGAAGATACGATTTGGAACGTTATATTTGAAAAGACGCTAGAGAAATATGTCACCATCGGTCTGCTTGATGATACTTTCAATAAGCTGGATAGTATGATGGGCCGGATGGCAGTCCTTCCTTAGCCAAGTCACATGGCGCAGAGAAAACGGTCTTCAAATGCGTTGATCTGGATGACGGTGTCGACCAGTGGATGATTGGGAGCTAGGTAAGCGACTAGAGAAATAACTCATATCGACATTAGATATTTTCTAGCTCAGGGTCACGGGTTCGAACCCCGATTGTGGAATATTTACTATTTCTCTACTTTCTTTTCAAATGTGAAGTTTTAAGTCAAAAATGCTGTCAAAGCTGGACAAAGTAACGGTAATCATTTTAAGCAGATTTGAACAATAAATGTGTTTTGATTTAGGTTATGCATTAAATGGTGATCACGTGGACTGAGGATTAAGGGAAGGAGATGTAAATGGTCACCCACCCCGTTGCCGACTGGCCTCAAAATTAATGTCGAGTGGTACGTCATGTATCAGTCAGAAGTAACAAGTTTGCATTTAGTACCTCGGTACCTAATTCTGCTTTCTTTAGTGTTATATTTTGATACTTGTTAGGTTACATAATAGTGATGGTATCGTTGGAAAGCCGATACAGATTCTGACACTAAAAAATGGCCGATACTCGCCGATACCTGGTGTCAGTATTGTCTCATCACTAGACAAAAACGATGGATACTTACACTTTACCAGTCGTTCAGCGGTATTAACGGGGTCGGAAGACCAGGAAGGAGTCTAAAACTTTCCAAACGTCTACCTATTTCTACCTCAGCACAAGAGTTTTTACATCTTCTTTCTTTTCCTTGCGGTTATGATTAATCTTTTACAAACGGCAAAGCTACCTTCTTTAGTCTTTTTTATAGCTGCTTGTCCCTGCTTCTTGCAGTTTTTCTCTTATCTCGCTAGAGTTGCTTCTGCCTCTATTCTTCCTTACAATCGTGCTTCGAAAAAAATTGTATAGCTTCTAGAACCTACCATCTGGGTGTCACTCGTAACATGCCACTGTCGGCATTTATAGTTTTGGTCCTAAATTATTTTCCCTCCTGGCGCCAGTTATGTTTCAGAAAACACCGCATAATTCTGATTGCCCTCCATTACCACGTTTTGTAGGGATGAAAAAAACATGTTTTGCTAGCAAACAATCAGACCTAAATGACAAGGTCTCAGCGGAATCCTGTTATTACTCTGGATATTTGGATTAACGAAGTAGGTCCAAAAAGTCTGGGACATGTCCCTCAAATTAGCTATATTGTGTGATTTCGTTAATCCAGACAAATTATGTAAAAGCAAAGAACTCCTAACCGGTGCAGATTAGCTTGAGATCTGATATGAGTAAATATTTACAGTTGGTATTTGAAAATTAGTTGACGAATTTCATTCCCTTAAGTTTCATTGTCGGAAAATGAAATTAGAAGACGTTTTTGAAAGGCTGACGAATACAGGAGATTTTAATTTGATTGATT
>JAAAKM020006971.1:118807194-118817967 GCA_010016025.2 Alatinidae sp. Z8VKAUB7J3
TTACAAATATATTTGGGCTAGCGAATTCTGTAATAGGTTAAAGCTCTAAACCCTCAGTGATATTTTGAACATCTTGTAGACGATATCATGGCTCATGTCGTTGCCACCGCGCAATCAAGGTGCATGCTAGACATATCAGTAAGTCTTCAGTTTTCACCAAACTCAGCCCTCGAAAAAAAATGAGACATGTGATCGGCGAAAAAATGCCACTCTTGCAGCTTACTGGGACGGCAGATTCGGCAAAACAATGCCGCGATCTTCTGTATCCCGTCGGCACTGCAGACGGCTAGTCCAGGTAGGTTTCACTGTTGTTTTATCTTTTGCATTTTTATCAAAAGATATTTTATCTTGTCGTTTGTATTGTCTTGATGTCAGCGCTCACACTCGGCGACATCGTGCACATTCACGCTCGCACTCGACGTCAGTGCTGGAATTAGCGTTGTGTAGTTCGCAAAATGCGAAGCTGGCTTCCTTTCACTTTTAACTCAACGGTAGTGAACGAAATAGTCGTTTACGTAAATTTTTCGGGGCCTGATTTTTAAGGAGAAATCCAAGTGAGCATAAATGTTTTGGTAAAGGTAAGTCGACCACCCAACTTTGACATCAAATTTTCACTAGGATATGGAACTTTACTTTCACCATTACAATTATTTAAGAGGCTTACGGCAAAATTTTACCGTCCTACAGGATACTTGGGCCGGCTTTAAGGACGGCACTGCCGAATGCCGACCTTATTATCAAGGGCTGCAAAATCGTTCTCAACAGCTGTTAGCGTCTACATCTTTGGGCCGTTTCATAACTACCATGCCTGGAAACCCAAACAACACCGATGGATATGGTGATATAACGAGGATTCAAGACAATAATGAAACTGAACTGGGAATCAACTCTCATGTTAGCCATGTTAGAACACTCTGTGCTACAGAGGATGATGGGTAATGTGTAGGGGGAACCTCCACAAGAAGTCTTACAAAGGGGAACATCCAAGCAGTATGAATAGTACTCAAATTTTTGCTTTGTAAGCAAAAAGAATAAAGCTAAGTGACTTCCAACAGCACAGCTGATTCCTTATGGTATTCTGGTCTGCCGCTTCATAGTGATTCAAAATCATGGTTCTAGGGCGCCTTGTCCAGTTACTTACTACGTAAATCTGACAGTATTCGACTGTTTGTGGTGTCTCAAGAATGTCATTCCTCTTCTCAGACTACAAATAGTCATTCTTCTAAGAATCTTCGGAATGGCCAAGGTTTAAAATATTCTTAGATATTTGTGGGTAAGCACTAAAAGTTCTTAATATGTTCTTTAACTCTAAACGATATAAAGCCTTTGTGTTTTTAAACTACTATTGTCGAAATTATCATCGAAATGAGAGGATTCGAAATGCTTTCAATGGACTATGGACAGATAGGCAGGCAGGGTGGCAGTCTTTCCGTGGTCAAGTCACATGGCAGGGAGACACTCGTCTCAAATTCACCTTTGTCAGTTGGTAGAGCATACGACGCGATAGTGTGGGTCACGTATTCGATCCCTGGTGGTGGCATTATTTTTCTTCTCTGGTGTGTTTTTTAAGAACCATTTTTGAACTACGGTATCTGGGCAAAAAATTGACAAGGCAAACCATAGAAAGCCAGTAGAAGGGAAAACCTTCCAGAATGATATCAAGACGCCTTTTCCATCCACGTGCTGAAGTAGTTACATCACTGCAAGCTATTGAATATCTCGAGTATTGGTCCAATCCAAGCCTTCACGTCCATAAGATGTTCTTAACTTTTATGTTTTTAAGGATCGTATCCTCACAAGCTAGGTTCCAATACCAAAAAATAGGAGCATACAGATGCAATATAATAAATGCCTTATCCCAAAGTTCCCTGATAAAATAACTATGCGGCATTCACTCCACTTAAATTAACTGATGAGATAGGATCTTCTATTGTTATAACGCTTCCTATAAGCGCCCTGGGCATGGAGTACTAAAGCGATGACGTCACAATTTTTTTTCAAGGAATCACAATTTTAACTACATTACAGTGTCAACCTTGCCACCAAATGCCCGTATACAAATTATAGCATTCAAATATCATATCAGCTGCGAGAAACGGCTGTTTTAATATGAAAAAGGCCTTAAGAAAACTCTGTCTATTTTGCTCAGTCTATGAAGTTATGAACTGGGTTCATTTAACAAGGTTTTCATAAACATGATTTAAAGTTTAAAAGGGCGTATCTCAACGGTTGCTCAAGGTATGATTCTCAAATTTGAAAAGATTATCTATTCCAACAAGAAGAATGGAATGAATCCACCATTTTATGAAGTTTCTGATATTCATTAAATTGTGACGTCACACTTTAGTACTCTGTTGGATGACAACAACCAGCCTAAAAAGTTCCTGCTGTAGTAACGAACAATTAGTGCGTTCTCTTCAAACCTACATCCGTGCGTTCATCGATATTCAATCAACAGGGGCAGTCATGTACTTCCAGTTCAATATGAAAAATTATCGAAGACTGGATTATTTGTACTTGTTTCTCTAGCCTATATTTCCGTAGATCGGTGGAAAACACGCATAAAATGTCGGGATCCCGTGCTCATATTGAAATTCAAGCAGTAATTTTTTTGGCTCGGTTTGAATTCGCGCCATTTCTTCGCTCAGACTGAAATTCGCGAACCAATGAAAAACATTCCTAGTCATTATGGCATAACTCACTCAAGTTAAGGCAGATGGCGTGAAAGGCGCTATTCATGTAAATGAATCCGTATTCGTTTGGATCTGTTGCCCATACCAGTTTTGGTTCATTTATGAAAGTGGAAAGGTTTGTATTCGATTTCAGAAAGGTCCTGTGTAAACACTTGACTTACAAACCAGTTTCTTACAAAAAAATACGTATACTCATCAAGCATGAAATTAAAACTTGAGTAGCAAAAGCGGCAGCCCCAAAATATTAAGCTGTGGCTCCTAATAAGAATAAAGAGGATTTGAAAAAAATGGGAAAAGAACAAGAGAGGGTAGGACGTATATTTGCCACTCAAGAGTACATTTGGCAAAAAAACCCCAGTTCATTCTAAAGAAAAATACTTTCAAGAGAACACGAAACATGTATGATGCACCTTCATCATGCCAGCGCCCCCTTTGTCGCTCTCACCGCCCTTTTTAATCACTAACGCCCCACTACCGCCCCCTTGCTCGCAAACGCCCCCTTGGAAAGCGCTACCGCCCCCGTTGAGAACCACTGAGTTAGACTATAGCACGTTGAGACGTCCGTTTCATTGCTCTGTGTTCGGTTTGTTTTTTGTAGGACATTTCGACTAGAAACATTGGAGAAGAAGACCAAGAAACAAGCAGCACCGGACTACTTTGGCGACCATTTTCAAGACTGACATGCGCACATCGGACAGTGTTGGCACGTGTCTTTAGCTTTTCAAGAGTCTGGCGATAACTTTCCTGATTGTTTTGTAGAGATGAGTTTAGCGCTTCGTTGATAACTTGTGTTTGTCTTGTTTGGTCAACATTCACTTTCCCGTCAGTTGTGGGCAAATGGTCTATCGCAATGCTTAGAGTCAACGGCCCCCCTCGAGTAAACCCCCCTAGTATATTAGGTGTCAGCTTATTAAACGCCTTCTCTATTAAACGACTCCTTAGGTACCCCTCCACCTCCTTGATGAATCTTGATGAAGTTTCGCGTTCTCTTGATTCTGATCCCGGTTCCAACGTTTTTGAATTTTGATGAAATTTGCAAAAGAACTTCCAAGCAAAAAAAAATTAAGGTGCATTTGTTCTCTGAAATGTTATCAGTGGCAAAATTTTGAAAGCAAAATAATTTGATAAACCCCTCACTCTCCGTAATACTTCGAGTCAACGGCCCCCTCGATTAAAAGCCCCTAGTATATTAGATGCCAGCTTATTAAACGCCCCCTCTATTAAACGACTCCTTAGATATCACCCCACCTCCTTGTTGAACCTTGTTGAAATGTCACGTTTTCTTTGATTTCGATATTGGTAACGCCTTTTTTTAATTTTATGAAATTTGCAACAGAAATAAGCAGAGAAAATGCCAAGGACATTTTGTCTTCGGTAGGAAACGTTCCCTGTAATGTTATTAATGAAAAAATGTGAATGCAAAGTAATTTGATAAACACCTCGCGGTTTTACCCCCTCCCTTTCTGTTTAATACTCCCTCCCTCGAAAAAACCTTGGCTTCGTTTGCCGTCAATTTAATAAGCTCCCAGGGCATTTCTTCTAAGCATTACGGTAACTCAGACTATACTACTATACTGGAACACACAGTTTGTGAGTCCTTGTAAGCTAACTTTTTTGTGTTGATCTCGAATGACAAAAAATCCGAGGTAGGAAACATACGTTAAGAAGAAATTCGTCATAGAGTTTTACTACCGTAGTTCATAGATGTTGATTAGATTCTCAAGACATGGTTCGAATTCTGAATCGTTTAAGCTGACCGACAAACTTTTCTATTTTACCTTAATACATGAAATACAGTTTTAACATAAATTCAGAAGCTGGTGATGATGAAGAGTACGCTAATTGTTCGATAATTGATTTTCTGCCCCCAAGTGTAGTTTATACAACAATAAACCTCTTTCCTTGTATGAAGATGAATTGTTACAGATGAATTGATATGCCCTCCCAAAGTAATTGGGGGTGGGGATGAGGGTTAAGATATAATTTCAGGAAGAAAACTACTTTATTTTGTTCTGTTACAATCCCCGAAACTGCCATCTGGAATTCAGTAAGCTTCCCCTTTTCATAATCTGAATCCGTTAAAAGTCCTTAAAGCGGAGTGTAATTCATCAACAGACAGATAGCAAGGCTATAGTCCCCAAGGCGTGCTCTGAGTGACAATTTGTTGTCGACGATATATTTATTAGCAGTCGGACCATGTTTTTTAGAAGATTTTGAAAATTTGGCAACATAACCGAGACATTCTTATTTTTAGAGATGAGAGCTTTCTTAAGTTTTGGTGATCAGTGGGCTACAACTCCGGTGCTCGTTCTTGTGTTTTGAACTCCGACAGTCTTAATTTCATGTATTGTGGTATAGTAGCATTGACAATGGGAGCAAAAGGACCGGTGTCTCGAAGTGTACGCAGTGAAAATGTAGGTTGCAAACACAATTACAACCTCAGTTATATGATAGAGAAGAACACTCATACCGGACAGCACCCTGAGATAGAGGTGCAGGTTCTATATTGATACTTATTTTTTCGTCTTCCCGGTACAGAAATTGTGTAGTCGTTATGTATCCAGTACACATTGGGAGCTTAAAATCTGTTTCAGCCATAGTTGTGTCGATCTCTTCGCGATTCATAATGAGGAGACAGAAAGAGAGTTACTTTCCGTGCCTGTTCAGGTAATTTCTTCAGACGTGCTAAAATAGAAGAATGAGGTTATGCACTACACAACGATTTGGATATAGTTTAACTCACTCAAGTTACTCGTTTCGTGCAATATCCATATTGTATCCAAGTCACAAAGAGTACGAGATTATACCTTGTAGTTGAAACCTTGGTTCTCGGCTTATCTGTTAATCTAGAAACCTCACTGTGCTAAGAGAGAGCTTATTGTGAAAGGTGACTTGTCTTTAGAAGTGATATACAGTAGCGCCATGTTGGTCGTGCCTGCCAACGAATAGGTCTGGACCTGGTAATTTTTGAGGTTCATCAACCTGTACCCTTGGGTGCCTAATAGACGGGAGGATTGGAATAGACAAGGGGGTTGGAAAATGACCAAAAAGGAAGTCAAAAATCAATGTTTAGAATCAACTGCAACTTCGTAACACAAACAATAGTCAGTTATTCGAAGTCATGGCAGTCTCCTACATAGCTTCCAAGATTTTAAAAATGTTCCCCTCATCCTCCTGCTCAATGACAGTATTATTGCTAACATTTGTAACCTGCATCTTCACACTTCTTCGAGCCTCGTTAAAGGCCACCGTCATCTTTTATTGTGTGATTTTCATATTTTAATAAAGACATTTTCTACTTGCTCGCCAAAGTACCTCCTCAAAAAATTGTCATGGGTGGGAGATTACGTAAAAAGTAATAGGCGGGGGGTTGGAATAAGAATGTCTTGGGTGGAAAATTTTTGAAAAATTAATTAGTGGGGGGGACATCTATTAGGCACCCAAGAGTAGGTGTATTAACCATCACCCCTCTATCCTGCTGATTTTACAACCTCTTTATCAACCAAATGTCAACAAAGTACAGTAGCTGATGCGAAATGAACGAGTAAGAAAGTCGCTGAAGACTTTACTAAACTATCGAACTACCACGAGAGACACCTTTCGGGTCGAAAAGACTTTGTTCTGCTAACAATACTGCATATTATTTAGAAAGGTGATTTTCAAATGGTCCAAAAAAATTAGATACCAGCTAGTGTTTTGCCTACGTGTGTTACACACTTGATGAGGAATAAGATGCTCCTATTACCTCGCCATTATACATCTTCTGCATGGTTCAGCCACACTATTTAGTCATCGGGAAGTTTGGCCATATGAGAGAGCAGGTATGCATTAGATGACTAAGTCTACTGGATATAGTTACGCCAGAGATCTGTGGTAACATAGGTCATAAAAGGGCCTGGTGAAGAGATTGTAGAGCCGTGACATCATATCTTTTAATGTCGCTTTCATTTGCGTCAGGTGTTTCGTTGTTGCTTTTGCCATTTACTTACTGGACAGAATTCTTAGTTTTAGAGTTGCATGAAGTTACTGCCACTTCAAGTTTAGTTGCTCATAAAATATTCGAGTACGTGAGATGACCAAATCTGCTACGCCATTAGTTTATCTGTGTACTTTGCTCGATATAATTCTTCCAGAGATCCGTTGAATGTTAAGTTATAAAAAGGGCCTGGTAAGAGTGTCAATAAGTGACATCATACTGTCATGGTACGTAGCATCGATAATCGTTGGCGTCAGCAGTTTTGCTGTTGTGTCTGTCGTGTCTGGTTTGATTTCGAGAGTACTTTCAAACACTTATGATTGTCGTTAGGTTCCTAATCGATACTTGTATGTTTTCACTTAGTTTTTAAGTTGATTGAAGAGAAGTATGAAGTGTTTTAAATAGATCGCCGACCGTTTAAGGATAGTTAATAAGATTCTTAAGATATTTTTTATTGATAAATTCTAAAGACATCATCGTTAGGAACTTAGACTTCTTCGTGATGTGACCACAGTGACTAGAGCCAAGATTGTTGCGTCAAGTAGTTGGTTGTTTCGTTTATGCAAAGACCCATTGGTCTTGCATTATGAAACCTCTCTGCGCAACGATTGGAAAAGCGGAACGGATATGGCGTACTCTACGTCTGCAGAGAGTAGTGAGCTAGCTTTTGCTAAGAAATTATCAACCCTCGAGAATAAGTAGGCCATAGGACAATTATTAGTTTTCGAACTCAAGCTTGGCTATTTTTGTAATCGACGCCTCTTTGCCAAAGTATCCACAGTGAATGCAAAATTTTATATAAAGTAGCTAACGTTACTGTCAGCGTCTCATATATAGCGAGGCGTTAGTTAACGCGTTCCAGTTGGCACGGTATCCGGCCGAGAGAAGAGCACAAATGCGCACGCTCCTTTAACAAGGAGAAACTTTTTAATTTTAATATGCTGCTTATGGTTCGTACTATCCCCTGAATTTATTCACAAGCTTTGGTCATTGTCCGTGATTTAGGACCATTATACGGGCACTAAGAATTCGATGAAAGCTATAGCGAAACTAGCACGGGATATTGCGCTAACAACAACTGACTTTCCTCGTTCGCTTCAATCTCGGCGGCACAAACATAAGAATAGTTGCTGCATCCATCCTGTAATTGTATCCGTATTGGAGGGGCTTAGCAAAGTTTTTTCGGATCACAGAGAGGGTACATAGCGCCTACGCGCACTCCAGGGATAATTTAAAGTAATAGAGTCAAAGGGTTTCGATTTTGGACCACAAGGCGATGTGTTGTAACCGTTGTATCGCTTTTCAGAGCAAGCGAAATAAACTGTTCCCCAGTATGACTGGCAACTCCCTTTATTTAATGACTTTTAAGTTACTTATATTAAGACAGATGGGTTATTCTTGTTAGAGACCGCCAATGACCCGTATGTTCATTGTGAGTCTGGCACTACACAGCTCTTTCCTAAGACCCCAAAACCTGCTTGACCAGGCCATGTGCTCATCACGCCAACATTGAGACATGGTACGGAACGTCTTCGCTCCCCCTGCTTATAAACACTGCGCGCGGGAATGCGCTACTTTCCGCCAATAGGTGTATGTATCTTATCGAGTGTTTGTCGACGCTTTCACAGGGCATCGAGTTTCGGTAGTACCATCCTTAATTGGTAAACAGGAAGTTGCTAACACTGTTTCCCAGTACCAATGATTGTCTCCCCTTGGAGCTGGTAGGCCTAGGTTTATTTTCGTAGTGGTTGTTCTATTGATAGAGTTCACTTGTTGTTTCGTATGACACTCAAAATGAACATTAGCATGAGTGTTAAGTTTGCATGTTCTTCATGTTTTACTTGGACCAGAACTATTTTGGCAATGATAAGTGTTTCTTTTGCGTAAAGTAGTGTTGTTTGTAAAATCACAACTGGTGTGGCTTTATACTGTTTTCAAACTGTTATATTATATCATCTGTCGCCATTTAGCTATCGTTTATCAATCAAAACAGGCAAAAGACTGCATTTGATGTTTATGACGGCTGGTTTGAGTTTATTTGAACATTCTTTGTAGCCGCGCGAAATCGGTCGCGGCAAGAGCGGCGAATTGATACAAGTCCTTATGATGCTTCGAATGATCGCTCCAGACCTTAATGTAGTGTTCTCGATTTCTGAAAAGCATTGATGTCCTGCCGTACAGATGTTGAAACGTTTTAGACGAAATTGGTCATTTATCTTAGGGTGAGGTATGTCCAAAGGGCTTACGTTCTTGTAGTCACTGGCATAGAAGAAATTTTGCTTATCAATGAGATTTCTTTTTCGTAGTGACGAAAGGAGAGTCAAATCGTTAAAGTGCACATCCGGTCTCTGGTTCACAAATGGGGGGAGGGGGTAGGACGTGGGGGTGCAATTTTTAATTACAAGGCAGTACATTTGTGGTAGATTCCCCATATATAGCGTGAGTTAAGGATATGTGTTGAAAGTTTACGATCAGATACGAACTTTTTGTGTGTTGACAAATGTGTTTGAATGTAAAAAGAATACTGGTAGAGCGAACATAGCCAGTGGCGGTTTTATTGGGGAGCAAACTTGGCATGAGCAGAGGCCCGGCGACGTTGGTAAATGTGGCGCCAACTACCACCGCTTCTCGGCCTTTTGTCAAGGAATGGATGTAGTATCTGTTCTCATTGATGACAGATGCTTTCCATAATCCGCGAGATTTCTAAACTACCATTTCAAATCTTCTCTTCTCGATGAAAATTATATTTCATGATCAAAACATATACATTCATATAAAGATGTTATGGCAACAGCCTAGTTTTGAAATCAAATAGCAAGGCAATAACTTGATAAAATATTATCTGACTTATTACCTGATATGACTGCTAATATATTTTAGCCTTCTGATTTTACGATTTGTGAAGCAATTAAACGTAATTCTAAATGCACTAACTTTTAGTAACATCATAGTTAAGGGTCAAACTGCAGAAAGAAGTCACTAATATACTGTATCTCGAAGAAAAGACTTCAAAGGGTCACCTCGAACTTGGAAAGGATCTACGATTAATCAGCTTTAAAAGAATACACATTGTAAACAAGTAACGAGTCTTCTATTTTGAAAAACGTCTAGAAAAATAAAAAATATGACACTAACTGGGATCGAACCCGTGACCCATGCTATTGCGACGTGCGCTCCATCAATGGCCTTCCGATGTTAACATACTCTATTTCTCTAGTCGCCACATTAGCTCCCAATCATCCACCAGTGGACATCGGCACCCATCTCAACACACTTGGAGAGTACTTGCTCTGCGCTATGTGACTTGACCAAGGAAAGACTGCCATCCGGCCCGTCACTCTATCCAAAGCCCATTGAAAGTTGAAAAGTGTCATCTAGGAGAGGGCATTTGAAATATCAGTCAAGTATGGAACGTTGTAGGATTGTCTTTAAAAGATATCAAAATTTTATAAAATTCTTCAAAAATTTCATGGTGGAGAATCATGAATACATCTGGAAATATAAGATAGGTAACTTTACTGGCTTTAGTCCAAGTAAAATACGATTCTCTATATAGCACGTGTATGTATTGTGCCATATCAAATACAGCTTACATGGTAAAATCATGCCCGACTCATTGCATAACAACTTATAATTAGTACAAAATATATAAAGGAAGCCAATATTCCTGGTTGATATCAATCTCATCAAATATTTATCTTGCCAAAAAGACCAACTGTAAAGGGGAAAAATGATACGCCTCCATAAAAAGCTTGTCGTATAGGCCTATCGCGCTCCCTTTTTTGTTTTCGTGTACCACATCTTATTCATATTAAATACACTCTTAACCCGCCCAGCCATGCGCTTGAAACTAAAGCGAGTAAGGTATACAAGTAGGCCTACAGATCTTTATTAGAAAACATGGCGGCAAATATGTAAGAGGCTAAACTTCTAGTCGAATCTTGTCTTGCCAGCTGCACTGTGGTATAGACACGTAACGCTTCATGGCCATGTCTACTCAAGCCCTAAACCTGTATCAACAACAGATCAAACTGTTCAAATAGTTTTATTATTGCTCAGGCAATATGTCCCCGAAAACAAAGCCCATTCAGTCGTAGGCAAGAT
>JAAAKM020006971.1:118833662-118858790 GCA_010016025.2 Alatinidae sp. Z8VKAUB7J3
AGAGACAACACGTGCAGAACAAAGACAAATAGAGGATTAACACGAGCATCAAAATTTACATAGACTTAGACTTATCTTCTGCCGCCCCTGTTGTCGCATTTGGCAGCGAACTTCCTCCATATTTCACGGTCTGCTGCAGCATCTTCAGCTGCGCCCCATGTAATGCCGGCTAACTTCAGATCACCTTTTACTCCTCTAGGCCATTTTTGGGCGTCCTCTTCTCCTTTTCCCGCCCACAGGGGCCCATTTCATCGCTATTTTTGTAAAACAGTTGTCTTTTTGCCTCAGAATATGTGCAGCTAATTTCAGGCACTGATTAGTGACTATTTCATGTAAGGTATTTGACTTGGCCGTGCGTAGCATATTTTCGCTCGTGTTGTGGTCTCTGTAGTTGACTTTCAAAATTCTCCGCAAATATCTTTGGTAAGACCTGTTGAACTTCTTTGACACTTTATCTGTTTTTCCATGTTTCGCTGGCATAGAGAGCCGTTGGTAGGCCTTGTATAGCCTGATTTTCGTTTTCGTGCTAATTGATGCTGTTGGCCAGATTTGGCTCATTCGTCTGAAGACAGAAGCTGCCTTCCCGGTTCTGCAATTATATCGGCTTCAGCATCACTGTCACTGCTGATGAGACTTTCCAAATAAGTGAATTTTTCCACAGTTTTATGTCTTGCTGTCCAACTCTTATCGCAGTCTTGTCTGTGGTCCCAACAAACATCGCCTTAGACATCTCATGGCCAATCCTTAGCCTAGCCTTGATGTCAGCACCTGTAAATCTTCAGTCTTTTCAGCCATTAGCACGATATCGTCTGCAAAATCTTGGCCAGTCAGCATCACCTTATCATTCCACGATAATCCAAGACCTTGTCCTTCAACTGACTTTCTCATCACAAAATCAATGACCAATAGGAATACCAAATGTGATAAGATACACCCTTGTCGAACACCTCTCGATCGTGAAGAAATCTGTTGATCGTGATTCCGTGCATACACAGCAGCCATACATCATCTTGAATATTTCAGTTTATTTCTCTGTGATAACATAAGGCCGAGAAATATTCCGCAATCTGTCTCTCTATACACAATCAAAGGATTTCCTGAAGTCTATAAAACTGAGTGCCAATATCGTTCGGAGCTCGGTGCACTACTCGCAGATATTTCGCAAGGTGAAAATATGTCCTACGCATGACCTCCCGTCACTACAAACATTTTGTTTCTGCCGAAGTCTCTCCTATAGAACGGTGGCAAGCACTTTTTCTGGGTCCGACAGCAAGGTGATACCTCGCCCATTATTACCGTCTGCCAGATTACCTTTCTTTGGAAGCCTGATGATGATGCCCTTTCTCCATTCTTCCGTTACATCTTGTTGACCCCAGTAGCTGTTAAGCAAAGATGTCAGGGTAGCTACTGCTTCAGCCCCACCATTTTTGAGCATTTCATCCGTTATTTCGTCAAGCTCTTCTGCTTTGTACAAAATCAAAATACACAATAAAACTCACAGAAACAGAAACAAGAATCTGAACTACAACACAGAAGTTTCATGAAAAGGAACATGAGCGGAAACGTCACGTGAAAAGTATCACGTGAGCAATACGAAGGATAGTATCAACAATAAACTAAAAAGAAAGCGGAAACATGAACAGCAACAAGAAAGAGGTAAAAATCAGAACAACTGGAGCAGCCTAACGACGACGTTTAGAGCCAAGGTGATCCAGTGAATAGTTCACTTACCTTCAATGTCAGAGGGTTCGATTTCGCGAAGGATCATTGATGACGTCAGGAAAGGCATCCGGCCGTAAAGTGCTGTGAGCTCCAACGGATGTCCCATATATGTGGGCACCGCCTTAGCCCCTGTTAAAGGGGACTGCTAGGCGTAAAACATCACAGCGCTGATGATTGTATCACGACTGAAACTAAGCACAAAAGCCCACAAATTAGGCGGACTATCATTGTGGAACATCTCCATTTATGGGGGAACGTCTGCGAATCCTGTCTTGTTACCAAAGCACTACTGATGGATAAGGAGTTAATATCGAAGTTGTTGTTTTAAAAATAACGGCAGCTGGGGAAAGAGGCAAGAGCGATGTTTCTAAATCATATGATAAAAAATTCAGCTCTGTAAATGCTTATAGCGTATTTTTTAAACAAAGCTGATAATGTGAAGGCTGTTCTAAGTTACTGGGTGAAACCGAATCAACCAAATGTTGAAATATAGAAAAGATCCTTTTTAGAGTTCTGAAAGAAAACTAGACTTAATCTTAGAACTACCCCAAGGAAAACATACGAAATGTGTTACGTTGCTAATCTATTTTTATTAATGATTCCACCAGGCCAGTGGTTGTTAGCATGGGCGATGGCGACCCCCTAGGAGGTCGAGCGTTGGAATCACTCAGGTGGGGGGGGGGGGGGTGATGCAAGAAAACGGAGGGGTAGGGGGGAAAGTTTAGTTTGGTTCAAATTCATCCAGCCATACGTCCACCCATCAACCCACCCCTTGTATCTCCTGGCAATGGTAGCTTGTTAATATTTTCAATTTATAAGCCTTCAACATTACAGTCTTTAAGTAATCTCGCATCTTATCCAAGTCCCACAAAATTTTAACGATCTAACCTACATCGATCGAGCAATTATTCCACCAGCTCACAGCTGATTCATTCCCTGCTCCCACGATACTGCCCATCCTTACTTCTACACGTCAAGAGTAGTTTTTTGACATTTCCTTAGTAACAAGTCAATCAGACCTCGTGAAGAGAATTTAGGGAAATAAGCTCTAGGAACGGGTCGAATGAACTGCCCTTGTGATTCAAAGCTCTGCCCTGGTCTCACTGTAAAATGATGGATAATTATGAATAATGCACCAAGGGCCCCCGTGTCTCAGTGGTCTATTCACTATCCAGGTAGACCACAGAACGCCCCTTCCTCGATTGCTGTTAAGATTTAACCGCACGTTACTTAATATTATGACATTGGCAGATATTGTAGGGCCGGAACATTATCGCTTGCCCGCTACTTAAGAAATATTAGTAAATGATCACAATTTTAAAAAAATTTGATGTTAGACTCCTTAAAGGCGTGCCTTTAAACTAAAGTCCAAAGCAAGAGGAAGTCATCCCTTTTAAACAATGCAAAGAAAGCACCTGCTGACTTCTGTCGCTTTTGTGTTAACATTAACAAATGGAAGATTGTTTAAAAATGAAACATCTGTAATACTACATCTTAATTAGGAATAATTGCAAGGCATTCACAAGAAAGAAGCCTTTCGTGATTACATATACCTCTTGCCACTTCTCTTAGATTTGTGATAGAGTCCTTTTTGAAGAAAGTATATTCTTTAAATTGTAACCAAAGTTCCCCTTCCATTTAGTCAGGTTTTTCCTCATGAAGCATTTTTTGGCTTTTGTCTTTCACTGAAGACTTTATCGAAGGTACACAATGGTCGATAAATGGTTACTTTTGAAAGAAAGTAAAAAAATGAGCTGTCAACCTCTCACATCATAAGGGACATTTATTCGGGCAACTACCGCTCAGACAAGCAATGGGCTAAACATTACCTCTCATTTCAGAATAGAATTTTCGCCTGTTATGTAAACCCCCCTTAATGAGATACCTAAAGTCGTCGTTATTGCATGACCAGGCTTAAAGTTCATGGGATAAAGTTCGTAACAGTAGATGCTCCATTGCCCTATTATGCTATTAAGAGAGTCATCTCATGTATGAAAACTCTAAATTTTTTAACTCATATCCTCAGATAGTACACTAACTTAACCTGTTTTTGGTTGACCTGTCTGCAGTTGTGTGAACAGTCGATGACCAAATTCAAGAATGTGTACTATGTAAAGTACAGATTACTACGGATTCCTTGAAGTTACTGTTACTTGAAAGTCCAGCTCCACTGACCTAAACTAGTGTGGGGCGTTTTCCCGGTGGCGGGAGGGGGGGCGCTGCCTTAAGGCCGAATTTGATCCCAACTAGCTTTAGTTTGTGGCAAGCGGAAGGGACGAATAGACAAGCAGATGCACGAACAACTTGATGTGTATACATAAATGTTGGTTATTTGAACTTGTCACTGTACTAGATCAAAAGTGCCATAGAACATCCCTCTATAATTAGCTTATATGCATTTAAGTCAGATTTGCCTTTGACAAAATATATATACTCCTTCTTCTAAGTCTGCGTATAGTTGCGCTTTTAGGCCAATCCTAAGCAATAATACCGCTTTTCTTCAGTTTCCGAAATATTTAGAGTAGACAAAGAAGATATTATTGCATTCGATGCCACGCAAAGCCCAAACCACATCCCAGCTCTGTCAGCACCAACGCTACCCAGTCAACCTTTGGATTACTTATTTATTGAAAAGAAAGGTAAGCAGATCTTTTACATACAAGTTGTTGGTCAATATTCAATTTATTGCTCTTTCATAGTCCAATTTTAATTTAGTCTACTGATTTCCTTTATCGTTTCTCCCTAATTTCTTTAATCCTTAAACTCGTTTTATTCACCTACCTGGACGGTAACCAGCCAACGAAAAAGTCAGTAGGTAGTTCGGATGGTCGGACGGTCCGTTTGTTAGTTGGTCAGTCAGGAAACCAGTCGGTCGGTTTCTCGATCGTTCTATCATTCAGGAAGGCAGTACGTCGGTCTGTCGGTCAGTTAGTTTGCCGATTAGCGAAGACGTCAGCCATACAATTAGTCGGTCATTCAATCGGTGACTTACTGAGTCAATTAGTCGGTCGGTCGGTCGGTCGGTCGGTCGGTCGGTCGGTCAGTCAGTCAGTCTTTAAATTGTTTAGTTAGTCAGCGAGTCAAACTCATGAGCAATTTAACTGATATACTACTTTGTTTGTTTCTTTATCTTTTCATTCATTCGTTCGCTCGTACATTTACTCACTCACTCTTTCATTCATTCATTCATTCATTCATTCATTCATTCATTCATTCAAATCGTTTTATTCTTCCATTTGAGCGTTCAGTAAATCGTTGAATCAGTGACACATTCAAGTTTAAGATAGATTTTTGGATTTTTCGTTTCCTACCTTATCGTGCATCTGAATCCTTATATTTATTATTTGATTCGTTGATTCGCTTATGTGCTCGTTTATTCGTGTATATGTTCATATGTTTATTAATTTAATATTTTAGACCGATGTTATATTCTAGACTTATCGTCATTACACTATTCTTGTTGCTTCTAATGATCGCCCATTGTGATTGATTGCGATGTACTAAAATATCGTTTCCAATTGCAATCTTTTAAGACGGACAAGGATTTTTAAAAGAACATAAATCAAAACTCGCAAGAGTCGAGGAGGAGGAAACAGAATACGCTAAAGAGATCATGGACACCCAAAGAAATATGACGTCGATAGATCTAGCCTTGGTATGTTCTATACTTCTGCTTTTATTGCATTTTTTATTTTATTTAAATTAGAGGATATGAAATATAGTGATATTTTGTAATGGGAGGCCAGGATAGTGAATGAGTGCTGTAAACTAACAATATTACATAGCAGTTATACAGGGATAGTGTAAGGCTTCTTGCTATACCGTCGCCTTTTTTATTAGTACGCGAAAACAGTGTTCGCCATGTTAATCACGTTTTTACGGCGGCTATGTAGATAAACTTGTGTCCGGAGTTTTTATAATTTTTGACTCTAAATAGGTTTTTTAAGTAATTAATGGGGTTATGGATGAAGATCGTTTGAAGTACGTTTTGTTATGCGTATATTAGTGACAAGGTATCGTAAAATAAGAGGAAAGTTGTAGAATGGTACATCGTCTTGCATATTGAATTCGTACTTAGAACTACCTAAAAGCGGGATCCATACACTGCCAACAAACCTTATAGTAGCTAAGGTTACTTGGGAAGGGGAGATATAGCAAGGGAAATTGGACAAGTTAACACTTGTTTCGGTTACAGAAACAGGCATGTCATGGAACATTATTTTTCATTCGTAAACCAAAGAGAGGAAGGTTTTATGAATCTATCATCGGTAAAACTAATTCGTAAGTCAATATATTTGACCCAAAGGAATTGGATGAAAGATATTAGCTAGATGAAGGGAAAGAGAAAGAAGAAACCAAGAAGATTGAAAGAAAGGGAGCAGGAGGCAAAAGGCGTAATAAGTTGGGAACTGAGATAACTGTTATGATCATGTTATTCTAATGACACTTAAGAAAGTCGAAATTTTTCAATTTGGTTTACTATTGGGGAAAATTGTTGCTTTGTCGGTTTTTTTGTTAATAAAATCAACAATGTAGACACCAATATTTCTATTAGCATTTGCCCTATTGCCCAATATTTCTTCCTAATTGAAAATATTTGTGTATCATGTGTCCCTTTTGTAGCAAATTCACATGGCATTTAGAACATTTGCTTTATTTTCACATGGACTTCTAGCTGGTAAGTTAATGAATTTCGTTTCCATTCTTGAAGAATGTTATACAAGCTCCTTTCTATAACATCTTTGTATACAACCGGCACTTTGTATCACAAATATAGTGACGGTTAAACGACGTCGGACCTAGTTATTTTCAGTTTTCTGTTTCTACGAGGTTGGAATTAGATGTACGAAGGGCTGTGGTGGATCTTAACTGCTTCACAACCAAATATTCCGAAATAGTGGTACAAAGTTTCGTAATTTGAAAGGAAACGTTGTATCCGTAGGTCGCACCGCTTGAGGTGTGCTTGAGCTACAGGTTTCAGTACATCCCTTTTACGAGTTTTTTTTTGCAATTCTTACAAGACCAGAGATGATGCCCTAGATGAACTTACAGGTAAAATATGCAACTGTACCGGCGGTTAAAACTATTGGGACCTTTCTCAGACTAAAAATCCCCAACTCCGCGGACGGGTTTCTGCAGAACCCCAAAGACACTTTGTAAAAGATCACGTTGCAGTTATTGTTATTTT
The DNA here is from genome assembly GCA_010016025.2 of Alatinidae sp. Z8VKAUB7J3. Classification (NCBI taxonomy): domain Eukaryota; kingdom Metazoa; phylum Cnidaria; class Cubozoa; order Carybdeida; family Alatinidae; species Alatinidae sp. Z8VKAUB7J3. The sequence goes on from JAAAKM020006971.1 coordinate 118,840,573, forward strand.
TGAGTAAAAATGTGACTATGGAACTGCAGCGCGCATTACTTATATATCAACTTTACGTTTCATATAGTAGTTGTGAAGTTAATTAGCTGTTGTTTCGTGTAAAGCTAATCAGAGTAAAGCTGCTTGAAACTTGCGAAAAAGAGAAACGTTTCGCCAATCTGTTGAGATCCACTTTCCTTGATTTCCATACAATACTTTGCGAAGTCCCAATAGCTTTTCCTTAACTGAAAACTTTTAAATGATTTATATATATATGATCTAGCGTATTCTAGCCTTTAATTTAAGGTTAACCAAATTGTTTACTATTGACCGGTGATACAGAAAAGTCATATATATAATTTTAGATAGTAATACCACATACTATACCTTTCTTTTTCATCTGGGCCATCTATCACAGACGTCACTCAATCTTTGTTAGTATGTACTTAGATTCGAACCTGTGACATTGCAGATATTTCGGTTTAGGTGCAAAAATGATTGTAAAGAAAGCGGAATATGTGATGCCGCATTTTATTTCATTATTAATTTTACTTTCTTCTGAAAGGTTTGAGTTATTGTGTTCAGTATGACGAGTTAATCACATGGAAACATTTACTTGGCTATTGGTTTTTAACCCAACCTTGCAACCCCTTAAACCAAATTATCAGTCTAAGTATCCCTATCTAAAATGTTTTTCAGTTCATCTGAAATATCAGATTAAGATATTGCATTTATAGGTGAAATTATCCATGATAAATATAGAATTACTCCACCTACCAATACCATACGGATCTGGAACATATTATAAGTCAAGCGTTTTCTTTAGCGATGGAAAATTGAGATTTTTTATAAATTCTATTCCTGTTAACGCATTTTTAAATAGTTCATTACTTACAATTTGCTGTTTTAACCCACTACTTATGTAAGATTTAGTAACAGCCAAAGGTCACATCATTCTTGATGAATAAAAATACGCCCCTTGCCTTGCGCTGAGTAGCTCAGTTTTGAGAGTTTCGAGCTCCAAAAAAATGAAGTAGCCAATGTTACAACCCGTGTAAACATGCCATGCATAGTAAGTAGTATTACGACCAATCTAACACTCAGACTTTGCCTCTGTGCAGCAAGGACACGGTTATGAAAGTTGAGGTGTACGTAGCGATTGCTTTCTCCAGTTATTCAAACCCAGTTAAACGTCCATAGTATATCGACGTAAAAGTGCACCCTCAATTTCATTTATGCGGTCCCATTTAAACCTAGTAAATATGATAATAATTGATGATGATGATGGTTGATTATAGCGATTTATGATGATGATGATGATGATGATGATGATGATGATGATGACGATGATGATGATGATGATGATGACGATGATGATGCTGCTGATGATGATAATGTTCATGACGATGGTCATGATTATATGTAGTGGATAAGATGATGGTGATTGGTGATAATTATGATAAGTATGATGACAACTGGTGACGATGATGATGATTGTTGATTATGGATGACGATTGTTGATGATTGATGGCAATCGCGGATGATAACTGATGATGATCGAAAACTGTTTCTGAAGGTGATAATGCCTAATTGCTTTTACATTTCTTTCATTCAATTACTTTTTTTCTGTTTGCCTTAGGTGTGGCCTTGGTTCAATGCATTTTCGTATACACTCTAAGTGATATCAGCACGGAGAACTTTCTTAACAACTACTACAAGCTTGCCCAGCCCTTTCAATCCCTTTACTACTTTCTAATGGCAGTTTGTACTGTTTCAGTGTTTGACAGGTATAGAGACACGTTAATTAGATTTCTTGCGTCTCTGATTTTTATTGCTTAGAATATTTCGTTGGTAAAAGTACCCCTTCTGAAATAAACGGAAAGCCTTCCGTGGGGATAATATTCGATTTAGTGGGGTTTGGAACCTTTACCCCTTGTTATATTTTAATACTCTTGCTGGTGTGAAGGAAGGGTATTTAGTATTAGGAGGTCAGATTAATGATATGTTAGCGGGCGTCTTATGTTACAAAATGTTATAAACAATTGGAGAGTTCGTACAAGTGTTGTAGGCCGTTTGTCCATTGTTGATTCTTGTTGATGCGGCGCAGGCTGCGTGTCATCGCCTGCAGCGCATCGGGATGGATGTCGAGCCCGTTGCGCTGCGCGACCTCGAAGATGCGCAACATGTCGATCGGGTTCTGGGCGAAGTGCCGAGGCCCGGGAATGCCGAGCCGGCCGCTGGCGACGGGAAAACCCTCGATGTCGCGGCTCCACAAGCCGAACAGCGGCGCCAGGAACTGGCGCTGGCGCTGCTGGCGCGCCTCCAGCGCGGCGCAGAAAATCCGCGTCAGATCGCCGACATCCTTGGCGACCAGAAAATAGTGCCTCATGAAGCGCTCGACCCCGCGGGTGCGGCCGCGATCGAGATACTGCATCGCCTCGGCAAGCTGCGGCTGCACGTCGAAGGTCAGCCGCTCCTCCGGCCGGCCGGTCAAATAGTGCAGATGGCAGCGGACGGACCAGAGATGCATGTGCGCCTTGTCGAACAGCGCCATCTCTTCCGCCGTCAGAACGCCCTTTTCGACAAGCTGGCCCACATCGTCGACCTGGTAGAGATATTTGGCGATCCAGTAGAGCGTCTGCAGATCGCGGATGCCGCCCTTGCCTTCCTTGATGTTGGGCTCCAGCACGTAGCGGGAATCGCCCATCTTTTTGTGCCGCTCGTCGCGCTCGTGCAGCTTGGCTTCGACGAACTCGCTCTCGCTGCCTTCGACAACCTCGCGCCAGAAGCGGTGGCGCAGCCCCCGGAACAGCTTCTGTTCGCCCCAGATGTAACGCGCCTCAAGCAGGCCGGTGCGGATCGTGATGTCGGCCTTGGCCTGGCGCAAACACTCGTCGATCGACCGCGTCGCGTGGCCGACCTTCAGCCCCAAATCCCACAGCATGTAGAGCATGTGTTCGATAATCTGCTCGGAGCGCGGCGTCTGCTTGTAGGGCAGGACGAACAGCAGATCGACGTCCGACTTCGGCGCCAGCTCGCCGCGGCCGTAACCGCCATAGGCGACGATGCAAAGCTGGTCGGTGGCGGTCGGGTTGGCGGCGGGATAGATGCGGTCGGCGGCGATCTCGTAAATCGTGCGGATCAGTTGATCGATCAGGTGACAGTTGCCCTGGACCGCAAGCGATCCGTCATGGTCCTTTTCGAACCGGCGCTGGACTTCCGCGAAACCACTGTCGAGGGCCGCCCGGTAACAGGCAAGCAACGCCGCCTGCCGCTCCGACTCGCCCAGATCGAGCAATTCGATCGCCGCCTCGGTCAACTCAAGCCGGTTGATGATCTTGCGTTTCTGTCGCAGCGCCTTCATGCCGCGAATCTGAGGCCAAAGGCGCGGAAAGGCAAGCTGCGAGTCGGCAAACGCCGCGCCGCGTCCTTATGCGGGGACCGTGTCTTCCTGATATTGCGCCAGGAATTCCGCGCTCGGCGGGATGGGTGTGATGATGTCGATCAGCACGCCGTTCGGGTCCTGGGTGATGAAATGTCGCTGCCCGAAGGCCTCGTTGCGCAATTCCTGCAGGATCGTCAGACCACCCGCCTGGGCGCGGCCATACTCCGCGTCCACATCCGCGACCTCGAAATTCAGCAGCAGGCTTGTGGTCTGCCCGCGCGCCATCGACGGGATCGTCTCATGGTCGCCCCGCATGACGGCCAGATTGAGGCTTTCGTCTTCCGAGGACTGCAGATGCACGTACCAATCGCTTTCGAACACGGGCCGGAAACGAAAATGATCGATGTAGAAGCACGCCGTACCGGGCACGTCGCCGGTCATGATAACGGGGTAGAACTGGGTGCATTTCATGGCTTTCGTTCCCTTCGCGATTTACATACAATATGTATGTAAATGATACAAACATACAGGCTGTATGCATGCAAGAAAAAACACCCAGACGGTCCAACCGGGAACGGACCGACACGACGCGGGCAGCGCTAATCGCCGCGGCCCGGCAGCTCTTCGTCGAAAACGGTTACGCGGAGACCGGCACACCCGCCATCGTCGCCGTCGCACAGGTCACCCGAGGCGCGCTGTATCATCACTTTGAAGACAAGGCGGACTTACTGCGCGCGGTCGTGACGGCGGAGGCGAAGGCGGTCGCGGACACAATCGTCGCGGAAACCGCGACACCCGCCCCCCCGCTCGACGCGCTACGAACCGGATCGGACGCCTATTTCACCGCGATGGCCGCACCCGGCCGCGCCCGGCTATTGCTGCTGGAGGGCCCCACCGTTCTGGGGCCGGACGTCATGGCCGAAATCGACCGAGGAACCGGCGGCGGCACCCTGCGCGACGGACTCGCCGCGGCTTTGCCGCCCGAGCGCCGGACGGACATGCCGCTCGACGCGCTCGCCGACCTGCTGTCCGCCGCGTTCGACCGGGCGGCGTTGGCGATTTCGCTGGGGAAACCGGCGGATGACTATCGGCGCGCGATCAGCAGCCTGCTGGCATCCGTCACGGAACCGGCGGATTAATCCCGGTAACTCGGGTCGATCTTGTCCATCTTGCGCATCATGGCAGCAAATTCCAGACCGCCGAAAGTCGGCGCCTCGGCATGCATGGTGGCCCCGGTGTTGAGCCCATCGGCCGAAGCGCGAGCGACATTGTCGGTCAACAGGTTCAGTTCACCCGCCGCCGCCGCGTCGACCTGGACCTGGCAGGAACGCTCCAGCCGGTAGAGGCGCTGGAAGGCCTCGGGGACCGTGCGGCCGGTGGTCAGCAGCCCGTGATTGCGCAGGATCATGGCGCTGTTGTCGCCGAGATCGTCGAGCAGCCGGTCGCGCTCATCCGTATCCAGGCTGACCCCTTCGTAATCGTGATAGGAGAGCTGACCGTAGAAACCGGTCGAGGCCATGGAAATCGGCTGCAGCCCCTCCTTCACCGCGGCCACCGCCATGCCGGCGCGGGTGTGCGTGTGCATGACGCATTTGTGGGTGTCGGTGTTGGCCATGTGCACGGCGGAGTGAATCACGAAACCCGCCCGGTTCACCGGGTGCTCTCCCTCGACGATTTCGCCGTCGCAGTCGATCTTGACCAGGTTCGACGCCGTCACCTCGTCATAATTCAGCCCGAACGGGTTGATCAGGAAATGCGCCTCCGGCCCCGGCACGCGCGCGGTCAAATGACCGTAGATCTGTTCGGTCCAGCCGTAGTGGTCGACCATGCGATAGGCGGCGGCGAGCTGCACGCGCAGGCCCTGCTCCGCCTCTTCCGGCGGCAGGCTATAGAGATCTTTATCGGTGTAGGTTTCCGTCATCGTCCATTCCTCGGTTTCATGGTCAGGCGCTGCCGAACAGGTCGCCTTGCGTATCTTGTCCAAAGGCGGTGGGGTTTTCCATCGCCAGCAATTTCAATTTCGTCTCCAGCCCGCCGCCGAAACCGGTCAGCGACTTGTCCGACCCGATGACCCGATGGCAAGGCACGACGAGGGGCAGCGGGTTGGCATGATTGGCAGCACCCACGGCCCGGCTCGCCTTGGGTCGCCCGGCGCGGCGCGCCAGCTCGCCATAGGACACCGTCGCGCCGAACGGCACCTGACGCAGCGCCGTCCAGCATTCCTTCTGGAACGGGGTCCCGTCCATCTCGACCGCCATGGTGAAGTCGGTCCGGGTGCCGTCGAAATATTCGCTGAGCTGACGCTTGGCCTCGCCGAATATCCCGTCGTCCCGCACCCAGTCCGGCCGCGGCTTGAGCGCCTGGCTGCCGGTCGGGAAGTTGATCAGCATTACGATTTCATTCGCGCCCGCGATCATCAGGCGACCGACCGGGGTCTCCAGAAAGGTGTAGTGCGTGATCGCCGGGGAGACCCGCTTGGTATTGCGCTTCAATGGTGTCGTTTCGCTGGGAGGTTGGCTGTCCATGCGGCAATTCTAACGTTTGGGATGAGCAAGTGCCATCGTCGCGCAATCCCAACAACTAATTCCCCTCACCCCAACCCTCTCCCTCCGGAGAGGGTGACGTTCGTCTCAGACCTCGTAGCCCTCTCCCTGGGGAGAGGGATTGGGTGAGGGGAAAATTGCTACCCCGTGAACGCCTGGAACCGGTCCATGAAGGCGAGCACCGTCGCCTCGTCCTCCGTCGGCACGCGCAGGATGACCCTGTCGGCGCCGCAGTCGAGCGCTTCGCGCACCGTGTCCTCACCGGTCTCCGCCGGCAAGTAGAGGATCGAGGTGGTGAGCTGATCGGGGTCGCGGCCGTTCGCTTCCATCCGTTCGCGCACATCGGCGATGCTGCGCCGGGTGCGCGCCAGATCGAAGGCGATCGGGATCCAACCGTTGCCGCGCCGCGCCACGCGGGCGCGGCCGACCCGCGAGTCGAACACGCCGAGCAGGATCGGCGGATGCGGTTTCTGGATGGGTTTGGGGTAGGACCAGGCGCGCTCGAACGACACGTATTTGCCCTTGTAGGTCGCCTCTTCCTGGGTCCACAGCGCCTGCATCGCCTCCAGCATCTCCCACAGATAGGGCCAGCGCTCGTCGAACTGGACGCCGTGATCGTTCATCTCCTCCACGTTCCAGCCCGCGCCGACGCCGAACAGGAAGCGGCCGTCGGAGATTTGGTCGATGGTCGCCACCTGTTTGGCCAGCGCGATCGGGTCGTGCTGGTTGACCAGACTGATCGCCGTACCGATGAGGAGCTTTTCGGTGACCGCGGCCGCGGCGGCGCTGGAGGTGAAGGGGTCGGACATGTGGACGTATTCGCGCGGCAGGTCGCCGCCGCTCGGATAGGGGGTCGTGCGGTCGGCCGGGATATGGGTGTGTTCCGGAAACCAGGCGGATTCGTAGCCGCGCTCTTCCGCCGCCCGGGCGAACCGGTCCGGCCGGATGCTGTATTCGGTGTTGAAGCTGAACAGGCCGAGCGCCATGCGTCCCCCCTTCGATTTTTATTGCGTGCGGAAGCCGGCGGGATTGTTGTCCAGCTTCTTTTCGATGCCTTTGTACTGGCCGCGGATATAGGCGCTGGCCGGGCGCGGTGTGAGAAACTTCAGCCACAGCCGCACCACGTGCCGCCGGGCCGTCTCCTGGTCGCCGTCGGTGAACGCCGTGCGCCCGTGCAGCACCGTGTAGTTGTTGACGAACTGGATGTCGCCCGGGGTCAGTTCCATCTCATAGACCAGGTCAGGGTCGTGCATGGTCGCGTCGATGCAAGCGAGGGCCGCTGCCTTCTCCTCGGAGATGCCGACCCCCGGCGTGTCGATCGCCTTCTGGATCGTGCCGCGGCGGAAGGAGCAGCTCAGCACGCCCTCGGTCACGTCGAAGACCGGGCCGTTCCAGATCTCCGTCGCCCCGGTCGCCTCGGTCGTGATGTAGGGCAGCCCGTCATAGAGCGGGAGCAGGTGCTCAGGATGGGCGTCGCGGATCGCGTTGTGCACGGCCATCGAGCTGACGATCCGGCTGAGCCCGCCCGATCGGCCCTGGCGCAGGCAGAGCAGCGAGGTCATGTCCGCCCGGTCGACATGGAAGTCGAGCGCGGCACTGGTCTGGTAGCCGCGCGTCCGCACCGCGTTCGGGTCCGCGTTGCGATAGTCGAACACGTGGCCCAGCACGTCGCCATAGGTGTTCTGCGAGATCGCCCGGCCCATATGCGTGCCGATCCCCCACTTCATGAGGAAGGCGTCCTCCGGGCCGTACCGGTCGACCGGGATGCCGCGCAGCAGGAAGAAACCGCGGCCCGACCGGACCTCGCGCTCGATCTCCGCCAGGCGTGGGCCCAGCACCGGCAGCGGAAAATCCTCGCGGGTGATCTCCAGCAAAGGCCGGTCCTTGTCGCGCAGGCCGGCGAGCGCGCCTTCGAGATCAGCGACCTCTTCCGCCGCCAGGCTGTATTGCCAGCCATCGTCGGCTTCGATATCCGCCCGGGTCCAGGCGCTCCTGTCGGTGATCGGCTGGTCGTGGATCATCAGAAGGCCCTTTCGCGCGGCGCCTCGAGCGCCTGTTCGACGGTGTGGCGCACCAGATGGACGAGCGCGGCGCTCGACTCGGCGGGGATGCCGTCGCAGGCGGCGACCGCGCCACCGCCGCCGCCATCGATCAGCCCGAGCCCGACCCCGACATGATGCAGCGCCAGCTCCACATCCGGGTCGTGGCACAGGCTGGCATCCTCGCGCAGCAGGGCGAGGCCCGCCATCACGCCGGTGCAACCCAAATTCGAACTGTTGGCGACCACCAGCACATCGCAATCGGTGGCGCAGACGATGCCGCCGCCACAGGCCGTCTTGTCGGCGAGGTTGAGGTCGGGCAGCGCCTCGATCAGCGCCGGCCGGATCTTGCCGTAACCGATCTCGTTGCCGCCGTCGGTGACCGACACGGTCGGCTTTCCCGCCGCGCGCATCGTGTCGAAGCAACCGTCGAAGGCGTGATGATACGCGCTCATCGGATGCGCGTTCATGCTGTACAGGTTGCCCTTGCCGTTCCGGCCCAGCCGTTCGACCGCGACGATGGCGTCGAAATCCCGGACGATGGTGTCATTGACCGAAGCGTCGCCGCGCGACACCGCCTCGACCGTGACGTCGAGCGCCAGGTGGTCGACCAGAAACGCGAGCGGCGGCGTGGTCTCCCAAAACCTTTCAAGATCAAATAAGATTATTTATATGTAAACTACAATCGAGCAATAGAAGCTGGTATCAAAGCAGAATGAAAATTATATATATGGAAGTATATAATGTGTCACGAAGGATCAGTAAAAATGGAAGTATGACTTTGTTCAAAGGAAGCTCTGCAATCAAGCAATACAATCCCCAAAAGCCTATCAAACGGGGATACAGATTTTGGGTGAGTGCAGACATTGATGGGTCCATCAGCATGTTTGATGTTTACCTAGGGAAAAACTCATCTATTGACATAAGTACATATCTTGAAAGCTTTGACCTTGGTGAAGAAAGCTATAGTTGATTTCACCAGAGATCTTATTGGGAAAACCATAAAGTTTTCTGTGATAACAATTTTACATCAGTACCTCTCATGCAGTATTTGAAAGAACATGAAATCAATGCAGGCTGTACTGTAAAAATAGGTAGAAAGGAACTTCCAAAGGAAATAAAGGGAGATAAACAATTAATTCTAGGGGAACATTACTTCAGAACTTCTGATAATGATGCTGTACATATATTACAAGTGGGTGGACAAAAGAGCAGTGCATATATTACCGAATTTCCATGGCTCAGTAATGTGAACTATTGAATGGACTAAAAAAGATGGTACCAAATATAAATTCACTTCTCCTATGGCAGTTGAGGAGTACAACCAGTTCATGGGTGGGGTTGACAAAGCTGACATACTTTGAAATCTTCATGGACTGGATAGGAAGTCAAAAATGGTGGCATTGTATGTTCTGGGAAATGACCAATCAAACACTCGTCAATGTACTTGTTGCATACAATAAACTTGAATCGTCCCATTTAAGTACCCTTGCCTTCAGAAGATTGGTCACCCAATCATTACTCACACTTCCCTATCCACCAAAGATAGGACTACCAAGCACATTCAGCCCACTCTTAGCTCAAAGAAGAATTTGAATACTATTGATGAGAGTGTGTGGCTACAACATATAGGATCCCATTGAGTTACTTATTCCGATGGGCAGGGTGGGCTATGTGAGGTGTGCTCATAGAAAATTGAGTTTCTCCCCACATCAAATGTAGCATGTGAAATGTTTTTGTTTGCTTCAATAAGAAGAAAAACTGTTTCTTACAGGATTGTGAGATAGACTCATGGAGATCCAGATTTCTCCCCTGTAAAACCATAAGACTGTAAAATAACTTTGTGAAAAAGTACAGTTCTTTTGTTGATATGTAAATATGCCAAGGTATATATACATTTAATTCAGACATGTTAAGAAGATTGATTGAGAGCTAATTTATTTTACTGTCATTTTTTCTCTGTAGGCCTTAAATTTTTATTTTTCCAAGTCAGTCCAAAGATGAGAGTTTTGTTTGTGATATTGCATCAACATTTTAGTGTTCGTTAAAGTTTTCTTTAAAAGGTACCAGCTTTAACTTATTTCCAAAAAAAATAGGATGCCAAAAATGGACTCCATTGCTCTTAAAAAAGGTGGAACTTTTATAATTTATGGTGATAAGAAGGGGCTAGGAGTTAAATATAAGTAATTTTTATAACGTGGTAAATGTACGGGCCTGGAAAATCATATATTGTAGTTGAGTTGAGTGACACACCTTGTATCCATCCATATTTTTTATACTCATGTGTGAATTCCACACTGGCCATCCTACACATGCTTTTCTTGTAAAATTGGGGAAAACAGTACCAATACAGCAATGATAGAAAATTATAAGAGTTTCATAGGCTATTAGAATGTGACCGATAATGCACGTCGGGACTTATAAGTCCCGGCTCCATATTTCCATGACAACAGAGTAGTTTGGGTTTTTTTCCCATGTCATGAACTTAAATGGACCAAATTAGGTCCTCATGCAAAATATTGCAAAAATATCATTCACTTTAGCTATGATGGTAAATAAAGGGTTAAAGTGCAACAAGATAAAAGTTCGTTTGCATCTTTCAGAAGTGGGAATAATTTTGTATGAGCCTTTATGGTCGCTCTTCTCCACTATCTATCTATCTCTCCACCTCACTGTCTCCTACTTTTCGTACATTTGTCGTGAACTACTATCTTCAGCGTTGCTTTCAAATCATTGTATATTCTTCGTGAAACTACAGGTTGCACTAAGAAATAAGCAGAAACTATATAAGCTCTCATAAATTGAAATAGTTATTAACCCAGGTTAACCTTTGAAACGAAAAGGCCAAGTGTAATATAATACAAATAATTACTTTCCTCGTTTAATGAAGGACTCAGCCAAACTTTCCTTTGGTAAAGCTTGCTTAACCATTGTCCTATTCCGTGCAATGAATAGCGTATCGTTTCAGACTAAATATTCAGAAACGAAGTATAAACGTCAATTTTTAACGATCATAGTACCGACATAAGGTAGAGATCTTCAAAATTATTTTTTTTAAAAAGATACTAGGATGTACTAATGATTTGCTTTATGGTACGATTACAGTTCTAAAGCTCTTTCTTCCCGGATTGGTAAGTTTTCACTAGCAAATTCTAATACAGATGCATCACCTAGCTGAGGTATCTTATGTACACCCTTATCTCTATAATACTAAGATCGCGGTCTATACGTCCTTTGAGCAAAGTGCCATAAAAAAATCCGTTAAAATTCATGTTATATGTACCCAACCGAAAGTTGAACTTAGCTGAAGTAGGATTCCAAGGCTAATTTCTGATCTGGTATGCGTAAGGCTGTCTAAAATTTCTTAGGTCAGGTCAAAGTACAAAGAACACATATATATTTTCCCCAACAACTTACACGGTCAATCGAACACATTGTCACCTGAATGACTCAAAATAAAAATTAGACCTTCTCACAGGATGTAATTGGATGAATTACAGGCAATGGGCCTTAAACACTATATTCCTCATACAGAGTTACATACAGCACCAAATGCCATAACAAGACATTGAAACCCTACTTCTAGTAAGAGGGAATTGTCGTTTTGTACGGTTCAATTATTTAAAGAAAATTTAAACATTAGATTTTATAGAAAAGCCTGTTGATACGTTTTGAAACAAATTTAAACATATTTGTTGCCATTTCCAAGTTTGACGCAACACCTTCACATGCCAAAATTTTCACCAAAGAAAATGTGATATATATTTGGAAAGCCCTAAAGTTAGTTGATTCCTTTTTAAAGAGAGTATGGCCCAAAAATATGTTTTATGACTTGTAAAAGATAATAGATAAATGTAAAGTATGCGAAGCCGTACAGCTTTGAAACATTAGCAACGGCCAGCCCCATTAATCAGTCTATAAGAATATTTATTACTGAAGAGGAGCCCCTCCCTGAACGCTAACTATTAACTCTCTCTTTATCTATCCTCTGCTAATTGAGACCGTTTTCGGTTTTCCTTTTGGTCTTTATTGTTCCCAAGTTGTCCACTCTGTGGTATTGACGGTTCATTTGTTATCGTTTTGTCTGGTCACATGCCCTTCCCATCTTTGTTGGTAAATCTAGGTAATTGCGCTTCTAAACTGTAGAGCGATGCCAAACATGATGCAATCCATGTAAAGGGAACGCACAAACAATTCTTTACTGGATATTGACACCCAGCTCGACAAAGTTTTAAATAATAGCCTCATTGCTCCGTATGCTCCACATGACGGTAGCGTAACCGGACTTGGAACCCAGGAAACAGGGAACCCGCACACATTTACCTATAATATTTTCACACTTATCATTTTTACTAATAATTTGTTGTATTTAAGACGGACGTGTGATACGTTATGCAGGACAGAATGATAATGTAAAAGCCACTGTAATTTATTGCTTGTGCATAGGGTCTCTTCTGCTCCACACTTCACTCTGCTTTTTGTAACAATCAGGGAAACTTTGTTAGTTAGCTAATGAGACTACTTGCCCTATAGTTGTTACATCCCCTCCAACAGAACCAATGCTAACATTCAGCATTATAGTTATGGAGCTGTTAATCAAGCTAAAGTTATCTATCTATGAACATTTTGTTGCGTTCTTGTTTTTACATGTCATAAGTTTCAAAATTGTCATTAGCAGATGTGTTGTTATTAAGATTATTGTTCCCAAATGAAACTTGTCAATAACGACAAAAAAGTTGTAAGATACAGCAAAAGCTAGCGACCTACGATAGTGGATGTCCTTTGCCTCGAGCAGCCTCAACAGTGTCCTTGAATACATTTTACGTCAGCTGTTGTACTTCCAATATGAGTAACTGATTACAAAACAATTAATTCTTCTCCAAGCTTTAGTTCTCCATTACTTTGCTTTTGCATGTAATCAAAACTTTACTACGCGTTAGTACTGATAGATGTAGGTCCTTCATATAAGCATTTGACAAACGTCTTGTAGAAATTAGAAATACTTAACTCTTGTTTTAACCTTGCCCTTCAAATGTTATATGGCCAGGTCAAAAACGTTTGATTTGCTAATGGCCTGGCACCCGATCTGACATTTCTACAGAATAACATACAGAAGTCATTCGCAACTAATAGACTTCTTTGTTACATAGTTTAACGATATTTTGAAACTTTCCCCCCAAAGGCTGTTTGGCATAAATGTCGTTCCCAAATTCTTTTATGTTTATTTTTGCTCTTTTACATTCTTAGCCCACTATGTGTTCAGGCTACACTTCGTAATTATTTTTATACCTTCTTTTCTATCTTCACTAGGGCCTAACATTTTCTAGCTGTTTTGGGATTCAGATATCCTAGCAATTCCTACTATAGTCAGTCATCAGATTTATTTAATGCTGTCACTCAGTCGTGCTTTTCTTTGTCCTCTGAGGTGCTTACTTAAGACCGTGTGGAGTAAGGCAATTTTCTCCGAGCCACCTTTGGAATATTTGCGAAACTGACTTTTCTTTTGATTCCCTTAAAATCATTATTGTTATTCATAAAATATAATATAATATTCATAATATTATAAAATATTACCGTAAGGTATCTGACTTCTCCACTTGTTCAAAATTGCTTATAATATGAGCATCATCACCAACTGCAGCAACTGTTTGGACTTTCTTAAAATTAGTTTTCTTTTCATTTAGGAATAAATTGCTTAAACTTGGGCTTGGTCGAACTTCTTACCTGCCTAGCCTTATATAAACAATGTCAGCATATTTTACGTTTGCCCCATTACAACCTGCAACTTCTACATCCCCTTTGCAAGTATCTAGGTATCTTTTTCCTAGTAGTTTTAGAATTAATATAAAACAAATGGCTGACAGCATACAACTTTGAAAGACTCCTTGTCCAGTTTCTAACCATTTAGTTGGCCTATAAGAAGCCCCCTTGGCATTGGACAAAAAAAAATGGGTTTCTTCCTTAGAAATAGCCGAGTTACAGGAAACTCAGACACAGATAGCTGAAGTTTAATGTGTGCGGTAACGATTAATAATATTTTTCTCATGTGCTTTTTTGACTTAACATGGTACAGTAGACCGGTGTAGTGCACAATGGAAAGGTGCTTTCACCTTTACTTCCCATTGCCATATATCCTCTAATTATAGACCACCTCCAACTATAGATCCCCTTTTGGCATCATGTCAAGTAATTATAGACCCCCTCTAATTATAGACCCGCTCTAATTAAAGACCCCCTTTTTGGCGCCTTCAATTAATTACAGACCCCTTCTATATCTACATGAAAACGGCAGATATGGATTTTGTCTTTTTGGGACAGTCTCTCCACGAAAATTATTGTTGAGTCATTGAAGCTCTGTGCACTCACTTTACCCGTTGACGGCTCTGATGATGCCAAAATACATTGTGATAAGGAAAATCAACCGTGCGAAAAAGGTGTGCAACGCCTCAAGGAGCAACTCGGCACTCTGAAAGAGCCTTTTCATGGAAATCTATTTGTAACAAGAGAAATGGCTCGCGAAATGTGCGCTTCGGAACATTTACGTATTGACAATGATTCGGACTCACATATCGAGGTCTGTTGAATTTCCACTGAGTGTATGTAAACGGTTTTTCGTTTTGGCTGCAATTCATTAATGAAAAGGTATTGGTGTAAATTAAAAATGTAATGATGAAAAATATACATGTACTTCTGGAAATTAAAGACCCCCTCTAATTATAGACCCCTTCTAATTATAAAGCCCCCCTTTTTGGTGCCCTCAATTAATTATAGACGGGTCTATAATTAGAGGAAATACGGTAACCTGGTAGTGAACCTGATTTTCTTATCTTGAGGATTTAGGCAGGAATCTAATGATGGTAAGGCACTCATTCAAGAGATTTGTTTGTTGATGTATACAAATATCACAGTTTAGCCTTTTAAAAATTAAATACATTTCATTATCATATCCTTAAGAATATGTTGCATGGCAAAAGTTTTAAATATCCAACTCATCATAATCTAAAGGTGGATGCGTACCGGGTTCATAGAGAAAGCACGTAAGTCTGCTTTTCCGAAATGGTATTCGGCTATGACATCGTCAACTAGCCTTGACACTTTGTGCTTTATTGTCCTAACTGTTTCCAGTTACCCGTTTTCTCGATTTTAAGGGGCGCAAAGTAAAAATGCTTCAAAAATTTAAAAAAATGTTCGACCGAGATTTGTGTAATAAAGTGTTAAATTACCCCAGTGGTCTAAATAGGGGGGTCGTTAATGACAGCCTTTGATGGGCCCCCCCCCCCCCCCCAATCGGTTTAAACTGAGAATTGTACCTCGATTTACTTTACCCACACAGAGAACTTAGTAAAGGAAATCAGTAATTCATTCCATTTCTACAGGAAAATGATGTTTCAATCTGCTGCAAGCAATCTGCTCCAGACAGGTGAGCGCAGAGAATCATAAGTGTGACATCGATTTATTTTATAGTAACATTTTAAACTTGTCATTCTCTTCTCTTCTCACATCTCTTCTTAGGTCTCTAAAAATTGTCATCGGCCTTGGACAAATTGATGAGTCGGAAGGAATTCTTCCCATGGTCAAGTTACATGGCGCAGAGAGATTGGTCTCCAAAACTGCGTAGCGATGGATGTGGATTTAAACTAGTGGAGGATTGAGCGATAATGCGGCGACTCGAGAGTGTATTATTATATCTCTGATGAAGCCATAATTTAGTTCCTATTGCGGTAGGCCGTGATAGCGTTGGTCCTGGGTTCAAATCCCCATAATGAAATATCAGTTTAGTATCTTCTGTTTGCTTTGAATTGCAATAGTCTAATCTGTAGATGTGAAGCAAAAAAATTCAATGTAGGTATAAAATCTAACCGTAAATTGATGTCTAGTCAGATTTCATGACTACCATAGCTAGACATGCTTGTAAGAGATGAAAAGGACTTACTTTGATGTGGCTTTGTCTACTAACAATGGTTTAGTGGCTAATAATTAGTCGTGCATGCATTTGTTATGATAGATATCGTTACCAGACGTACCACGAACAAAAGGGCTGCACTTAACTTTTACGAGAACGAATCTCCGTCTCAAACACTTAAAGTCATTTTCGATACACTATAAGATATGCCTTGATAGTTATGGCCTATCATATATGCCACTGCATATAAAACGCAAGGATAGTAATCGTTTTAAGGTCATTTTCAAGATATTTTCCCGGAAGAAGAGGGGGGAACCATTGTAAATTATCAAAGTTAGTCTTTTTTTAATCAAGATTGTTATTGTTCAGAGCTTTTCAGGGGAAACGTACCACCTTTTACAGTCCTGGAAACACCCATGATTCTTAGTTTGTGAGTTTACTGAGCAACACACCAATAACGAGAGGAGTCTACGGATCTGGTCAAGAACTGACAATTCTTTGAGCAAAGGGCAATTTTTCGAACGGGGCCCGCATACAACACCCCTAAAATAATGTATGTAAAGGCTTAGAAGGCTGAGTTATTGTTGAAAACAGAAAAAAACCTAATTGATGTGACTTTCGCAGAGATAAATTAGGCAGTAGTGGCAATCTTTCAATCAAGAACCCCTGATGAGCAGTGGGCCCGATTTTGAAATTACCTAAATAAACAGAAAAACAACAAACAGGCCAACTAATAAGTAAAGGACAGCTGGGCATCCAAGGGCAACGACCGTCAATTTAGGCTACCAGGCAGAGAAACAAGCCATTGGGCAGGCTCAACCGGCCTGTAGTACCACCTCTCAAGGATGTTGGAAAGAATCTATCATCAGTTAGAACAGATATAGGCTAATACACCCATATCTTGCCAAAAGGCCAAGAATAGTCCAACAGCCAGTAATGATACACAAAGGGTGGATTGAGAGGGAAATTAATCCAGTAAAAGTCAATGGTAAAAACCAAGATAGAACTAATATCAAACTCGGTGTTTCCAGGCGCGGCCAAAATCCGGAGGAAAGCTTTTACGATCCAAGGCTGCTTGTTATGGTTATGGGATTTAATCCTATGAAGATAATATTGTGCATGCACTTTTGATGAACTTATATAACTTAATGTACACACGAGCTACCTCAGACGATGATGTTACTAAATAGTTTTAACTATCTACCAATTTGCATAGCCTAAATTCACATATATTTACTGTAGCCTTATGTAAAGTTTGGATGTTATTGAATGTCCGTTCGAGATCAACACAACTGACTTCCAAACTTGGTTGGTCACAAATCATAGGTGCGATTTGGTCCGTTGAAAATAAGTAGCCTGATGTAACTGTCCTGAACAAATTTTCCTGGGAAAGAATTGAAAAATGTCAAAAAATAAATGCACATCGAGAGCATACTAGCGAAAAGTACAGCCGGTTGAACTACAAGCGAATACATTTCAAGGAACAGAAAATGTTATTAGCATTGGTCCTTGACAGCCAATCAATATGAGACCATAGTACAATATTTCAGAGCCAGTAAAATCTAGGAGCCCGACACTCAAAATAGAAGGCTTGAAGAAAATACAGTTACGGGCAAGACTAAAGGTGGGGATCTTTTTTGCAGTAAGTTGTTTGAGCCATCATTGGCGGAAATGTTCTCCATACATGTGCCTTAGGGACGTCCTAGGGGAGTCTGGGGGTATACCCTCTAAAGTTTCCTGGTATTTGAGGTACTTGACAGACCACAGATTTGACGTCTATCGTGGAATAGACGCTTAAAACTGATCGGTTCCTGAAGCAGAGGGTGTCCCAACCGCTTGGATCCTCCCCTTGAATCCACTCTTTGGCTACAATACAACAAGTAAATGATTAACTAACGTCACTCTAAATGGAATTTATTAAGAAAGGATAGTATCAACCGTAAATGACGCTGAATATTTCTGCCCTTATAAACTCATGGTCGGGGGCAGAATCTCCTCACATCGGATTTTATTGTAAGATCACATTCAATAAGTGATTATTGCTAAGGTTACTCGTACTAGACTAATGTGAAACACTAAGTAACGAAGTTAAATGGCATTCACCGTAACTGCATATTGGCAACTGTTAGAATCTAAACATGTTAGGACCTGAAAACCATAACGTCCAAGATCCAGCGTTGACCCGGTCTAAGTAAACGGATCCTGGTCAAGAGTCGCTCAATTTCAAAACCCAAGATCTTTCTAAACTTTGTACATACAAGGCATCAAACAAATACAACATTCTTTTATTTTGGGTTTTGTTGCCGGAGGGTCTTAGATTAGAGTCTTGTGGCAACAGTAGTTTACTGTATCCGATCCACAAAGTGATC
>JAAAKM020006971.1:118865584-118879972 GCA_010016025.2 Alatinidae sp. Z8VKAUB7J3
CCTCCCTACATTTTTTGTCACGCAACACTATGGGTACTCATATCTCACTGTGTCAATTTATATCTCCAGTAATTAAGAACTAGAGCTGCAAATGCACGGTTTTCGTATTGTTTATACCGTGGCGTAGTAAACTTCAAGGCCATTTAAGTGGCCAGATACTTTTTTCTCGTGCCACGGTTACATACAGTAAGTATCGGAGAATCTTCTTCGGTCAGAAGCTAGGCGTGCCCGTATAAAATATCGTGTTTAGCAGGATACCAGCGATCTTTCTTTGTCAAATACTGTTTCAGTTACACGGTACTCGACACTAACCGTATCTGAGTTGAATTGTTTTTCCTGGAATATCTGCGGGCTATTAGGCTGCTATAAAATCGAATAATGAAATAAGTTTGTAATTTTCACTGTTTCTTAGTTGACATAGATCTTTTACAGCATTAAGTGTACGCCTACTAGAAGACTTCAATAGCTGATCTATTTGTATGGTGCGCAAATTGTAGAGCACGCAATCGGATCCAGTTACACGGTACTTATCTGAGTTTATTTGTTTCTCCTGGTCCATCTGCGGGGGCTACGATGCTGTCGGGTGTTGGAATACTCTATTTTCCACCGTTTTATTGTTTTAGAGACGTTTAGCGACAAAGCGTGAACTAGGAAATTTCAATAGCTGATCTAGTTGAGGCCTGTGGCACCTAAGTATGTGGAGAACGCTTTTGTAGCCTTGTTATCCTCGTACGTGATTATGGGACTATTTGGTGTTTATCGGTTAGAATCTGTGCTGGGCAGTTAAGTGCTATATCTGGTGTAAACTATTTTTGGAATACTGTGTAACTGAGGCCTGAATATCTGTATCTAAAGCTCACTCACTTGACAAAGACCTGAATATTTCAGCCTTCATCGACTGAACCAATTATGTTCGTCTTTTCTGTTATATGAGGATATATATGGTATACCATATCTCAGAACAAACAACGTGCCTATCAGATAACCAGTTATGAACACGAAGAATACAAGTATTGCTCCAGGCGTCAATAGCTCACGTATACATTTAATCTTCAGTAGGTTTCATTCTAATCAGGAAGTCTATCTCCGAGCATTCTCTGTTGTTCTCCGTTCCACTCGTTTCCCGATCAGACTAAAAGTCCCTTGTTGTCTTCATGATTGAAAAGTTTCCAAGACAAGGGATGTATATCCCTGGTTATGTTACACGCAATCGGAGATGGCAACTTTAACTGTGTAACTATTGACGTATCATTTACGATGGCTACTTCCCCTGGCACCCCACTGCGAATGATTTGCCTGTCACCAAACTAAACACAAGCATTTAAGCTGGTCAATTCATTACGAGGCTCTTTTGACAAGCGCAACTCCTAAGATGTCACAGATGAACAATTTTGCAGAAAGTGGTTTATCATCCATACTTCGTGATAGCATGCCTTGATCAGATCGAATTTATCTGCGGAAACCATAATGTAATTATGGACAAAAGATAGGGAGAGAACACCGTCAGAGTTTTTCCTTCTGCCTGCGTGAACGCTTTACACATCAAAGCTATGTTTTTACAAGAACAAAAGTTCAGGAAGTACAGACAGTGGTTTCAAACAATTCGACTTCGAAGGCTTTCTATTAACTCTGAGGCTTCCGGATTTTCTCTTCACCCTATGAAGACTTCATTTCCTCTTTGTCATGAACATTCTCTGAGTAGCCGTAGACAATGTACGGATGATGTGAGTCTAACGGCTCTAAGAAACTAATTCCACTGGTAGCACCAGGGAGCCTGTAAGAAGGCAATTCTAATTCACATTCTACACTGACTCCCTTTATTTACAATATGGAAGAAAAAGCACAGAAAAGGAGATCTTTGAAGAACGAGGGTTTAATTTTCAATAATTAGAAGTATATAGAAACTTCTAGCTTGGAGAACCTGCAACTGCCTGTTACTGTTGCTCATTTGTTAAATTGTGCGTCAACCTTGCAAATTTTTTCTGTCACAATGCCCGTGTAAAAACGAGGTGGTTAAACAGCTTACGAGTCCCTAAGTCACGATCACACCATCATTCAATATTTAATTTGAGACGTTTTTCTTCCAAACATCACAGTAACAAAGTATCAGCTGACGTACTTAGAGCGCGAGGCCTGGAGACGAAACTATGTCGAAGCAGCATCGACTTTGGTCCATAATACTTCAGCTGCAACAGCATATCACCTTTGTAAATACCCTTTTCAGCTTTTGTATCTTAGCTCGGTGAAGGTATGAAACAAATCACACAAGTTAATACATTCCAATAGCTGACGCCTTGCACCAGCGAATTGACTTATTAGCAAAAGTAGAGGAATTATTCGTCTCATGTTGTGTTATTTTGCTACGTCAGCAAGGACACCATTCAAAGGAAAGCAGATCCTTGGCCATAATTTCTTCATGATCCTTTTGGAGTATTAGAGTTCTACTGAAGTACATTGCCCAGCGTATAATTAGAACCATGGATGGTTGATCTTAGATTTCACAATGTTGTTGTAAAGTTTTTACGTATCTTGCTCGGAAACTAGAACTTTTGACTTTTGTGATTACTTTACCATGATGTTCTTACGCAGGTCTTACAAAAGTAAATGAAATACTTTCTGAAAGTCGATGCTAAATGTCGAAGTTGTACATCTATATTACCTGTTAAGAGCAAGCAAGACATTTTTAACAGCATTAAGATTTCGCAAGGTCTTCTGCCCTTTGTATCAATGCCCGGGTAATGTACTACTGTCAAGTCAATGCGACAGAGTCAGCAGTCCAAAATCTACCACATACTTGAGACTGAGGTAGACCTTATGAACCCATTTTACGAATTGTGAACTACGTCTATTTATTTCACAAATACTCTCTGCTAAATATTCGAGGTTCTTGAGGTTATAAATCATTAGTTCTTATCCTGGTCTGCATGGTGCCATTGCTTTATCTTGATTACGTTTCGTTAAACGGCTCGATATGCCTTTTAGAGCTGTCATCTTTCACCCTTTTTCTGTTTTCAGCACTGAGCATCCTCTGTTAGTCAAAAAACATACGGTTTGGAGCAGTACTCGGCTTCGACCTTTTAATCTTGAGTAGTAATACCCAGCCTCGGCCTTGTGGTCTTCAGTAGTACGATGTAAATCAACTGATGAGAATCGGCGAAAAGCTTTTTGATGAAAATGATTTGCCTGCTAAATAGTATCTTCAAACATTATCAAAGAAATTTAACTTTATCTTTGTTTTTTGTGCGATAAACTTACAAATTGTCTCCCATTTGATTAGGAAGCAACAGTGACTGCGTTCAAAAATCGCCAGATCAACCCCTTTCTCGACATCACCAGATCATATCATCAAAAAATAACAAGCTCTTAGAGATATTTCACCAAAAATCCAGTCAGTCATGTTCTCAATTGCCGCAGTTGGAAAAGGTGGCAGTGCAACTGTTCAGATGACTGATCTGATACTAATAATTATGTAGAACTGCACTAAAAAGGAGGCCAGAACAAGCAATAATTGCTTTTCCCCTTTGATTGCTCCATTAATTTCAATGAAAGACCAGTTGTAAGTATAAACAGAGATTTTTAAAAAAATTGGGGGAAGCTAAAAATACTGAATTTTTGTGATATTGTACGCTTTATAAAATAACATTACAAAATTAAGCTTCATAAACCTCAGCCTGCTGAAAAATTTGTAAAGGGCTCTAAAGTCCTGTGCCATAACTTTCTTTGTAGTAGTGTACTGCAAATCTTTCTTTGCTTAAAGGTGTGACTTGGCTACCATTACAATTTGTGGACAATATTTGTGCTATTGGCGTGGTTTACATCACAGAGGTAGATTTAACTTCCTAGTTTGAACATTTTTTGCAAATATATGAGAAAAATGTTTCCCAAGCGTACCTTCAAACGCGTTCCAAATCTTGAGCGTGGAAGTTTGTTTTCTAGTTAGTTTCCTTTTGAGTGTAATCCATTTTGTTCTCTCTCAACAGCTTTTGGTATGACAGAAGCAAGAGGCAATTGCATTTCCTACCAGAAATCGATGAAACTATTTCTGTACCAAAGTACCTGTACTACAAAATTCTGCATAAACAAGAATGGACACTTAGTTCAGTATGGCAGTAAAATGTGTCTCGATACTGGTGTCAACAATATTATGAATCTCTCAAACTGCAGGATTGTTAAGACCCCAATACACTACAACGAAACCACCAGAGAACTACAAAGCGATACAACCAACAAATGTGCTGTTTCACCGGCTGGGACTTCAAAGCCAGGAACTGGTATTCCTGTTATGATATCAGGGATATGTACGTCTTCTCTAAAATTTGACAAAACATGATCCCTCCTTTTCGTGTAACTTGCTGTAAATAAGACTTCTCAAACGTTGGTATAAAAGTGACGCATTAAGCGTAAGGATGTGGTCATTATATGCAGGACCAGAGGACCACCCTGATCGTAAAGTCCTATTATTTATATTAAATACTAACCCTACATTGGCACCTTTTCCATGCTGGTTTTTTTCTTCATCTGTTACTGTACAAGGATATTATATATGTTTGGATCTCTTACGATACCACCAAATCAAAATTTTGCTTATTAATATCAATATTGTTTAAACTTTCTATTGGTAATACTTGCCCCTTGTGGAAAAATACTGTATCTTAAATGTCATAGGAGCCCCTTATCTCTCTAACGTGCGACTTTTCTGGAAGTACAGAGGACTTACAAAAACCAAACATGAGCTAACAGAGCAGTAGGAAGCTATGGAGTCTTGACTTTCAGGACGTAGAGCCGTGATTAAATTTCAAACATTTTTACTGTCGCCACTTGCAACATCGATTATAAAGATAGTAAGAATATGTCGTAGACTTAATATAATACAATTCAAACCAAAACAACTCACACAGCTGCCGGGTCAGAGTCTATAGAAAACGAAGAGGAAGACTAAATACTGTCATTTAGTGTACGAAAAACTTGATGGTAAATAGTACACATCATGACGTCAAGTTTATCTTTACCTGAAGCTTTACCAAAGAGAAATCTCTATGAAGTAAAGATAGGTGTTGTTGGGGGAGACTTCAAGGGCAAAATACTAGCAAACTCTTGCTGCAGTAAGAATTGTGCTAAGGAAATTTTTCGAAGTTGTCACGCGATATGTTTAAGCAACATCATTGAGACCAGCCATCACAAGAGTGTCACTAGTGGATCCATCAGCAATAAATGTATAAGCAGTAGATACTCAGTCACTGCGCATGCTCGTAACTGTATGGAGTGTTGTTAAGAATTCTATAAGTTGACGTCCTATTTGCAGAGGAACCATGCAAAGAATCACGGTGACATTTACTGGAGCATTCCCAAATGTAATAATTACTGGAGTTTGTAGATCAGTTGATTTGTAGAATTCATTGACAGGGGCTACGTACAAATATTATTTGATTCTGAACAAGTCTGGAAAGTATGAGTAAATGACTTTCCAACAGTGTTAACGTCGTGTTATCGGCAGGCGCAGTTGATATTGAGACTCTTGTATTACGTATCTGATGTCAGAGAAACAACGTTTGACCCTGAGCTACTCGTAAGTGATGACTGAAAGCTGAAGAGTAACAATCAGAGAAGTATTCTTTTAACAGCAATATTTTCCTGACAAGCTGAAATGGATAACGCTATGTTCTACTACGTAGACATGAACATTGGTCATTGTTTCAAAACTGATGCATTTTATAACATTTTTTTAACAAAACATGCGGACTTTAATTTCCTGTCCTTGTTGAAGACTTTGAACATTTTTGTGTCATCTCGATTTACGATGATTATCTGTTATCTTACTTCTATCTTCAAATATATAACCTATAATACATGTTAATTCTTACAGATGAATTGTAAACTTTACTCATGTACATTTTCATTAGGAGTGATTGAAAAATCAACATTTTGTATGAATAGGATTATATGCGCCTATGATGTTAGTAATTTTTTGTCTGGAGTGGAATTGACGTTGAAAGTTGCCAGGCTTTGATTTCTATAACTTTAAATGCATTATTAACACGTAACGGAAAAATATTGTAATAAGGGCATGTTTTTGAGTCTTATAAATTGAAGATATCTTAAAATTGTTTAGTTTAACTTTGCACTTCGAAATTTATAAACAACCATTAGGTGACACGTAACAGCTTCCTGTGAATGCAAATGGATAGGATGTTTGTACTACTTCCCACTTATCAAAAATAATTAGTCTTGTTTCCATTTTGACTTAGTTGAATTCAAATCATTCAAAGAAATACAACATTCAAGCCCTTACTCTCCGTTTTTCTATTAATAACATGCCAATTACTTGTGGTACATTTGCTGATGTATGTTGGCCACTGTAAATAGAATGATCTTTCTATTTAAATGCCTCAGTTTTTAGAATTCTGTATGTCTTTATGCTTTCTAAACTCCATTGAAGAGCTAACTGGAGTTATCACACCTGGCAAAGCCAGGTAACGGACAGATGACTTAAGGCAGGTAACGGAAAGATAACGACAATAGAACAAGACGTGCAACCAATAAAACAAGCTAGGCCAAAGAACAACGACAACATGGACGACAAGAAATAAAACACCTAGCGAACTGGAGGAAAAGGAACGATACTGCAACAATACAACAACAGAAAAGAATAATAAGAGAGAAGTAATAATGATAACAAAGATCCACAATAACTAGCATATCATAACAGAGATAAAACAAAACAATAACACCAACAGGGATCGAAACAATAAAAAGTTACATTAAATATGTCAAGAGGCAAAATAAGACAAAGGCAAAATTTTGACATAGGAGCCGTTGTTGAAACATCTGAAGCAAGATACAGCCTTTGCATGATTCTCTATAAAAAGTCTCAAAAGAACAAAATGCGACGTAAAATCATAATAAGTTAATGATAGACTATGATGTGTGGCCCACGGTTACTTTTCGTGCGGCCAACTTAATATTTATAAAATTCATTGTATTTCGGCCCAAACACAAGAAAGCCCTAAGTAAAACCCTATTGTTAGATCTTGTCCATTCACGTTACACTCGATAGATGTCATCCCTCTATGGCCTAGTCCTTCACAACGAGATCAACTAAGCAAAGTTATAAACAAAATCAGGCAAGGCATCGTTACTGTGAAGCCCTGGACTATTTTTTACTGCCTGATTCTAAGACCGTAACACAAGAGTTCTTTTTGAGTCGGTTTCGCAGATCAGAGAAGCACCAGCATCAAATCAGCTTCCTTAGCTACGCATTAGCAACTACTGACCGCAAAAATAGGCCTCATTCTACTGGCAGATTAAATCTTGCGAATCTAAGAAGTCTTTGCTGAAACCAGGTTGTCTCTTTTTGAAAAGAACTCTAGAGAAATAGAAAAGCATATCACCACCGGGGATCGAACCTAGCTCAGTTGGTAGAGCGCACGCCGCGAAAGCGTGGGTCGCGGGTTAGATTCCCGGTGGTGACATGATTTTCCATTTCTCTAGTGTTCTTTTCAAAAACTTACGTTTCAAATCCTTTCTTCTCGATGTTGTCTCTTACATTTCCTGTGTCTGTATTATCTGTATGGTGCACAAAATTTCTTTTTAAATTTTGTATCCTTTCCCGATATATTTTGATTAACTGAAAATATATATGCCACCTTGTATTGAATTGTGTAACACGTTGTGATATTCCGAAGTCAATTCATTGGCCGCGCATTCTCTTAACAGCCCTTCTTTGCGCTTACCTCTGCAATTGTTCCCATCAATTGCAAATGAGTGCACCTCATGAGATGACATAGAATATATAAATTTACTTTTCTCAACTTTCTTTTTCTTGACTAGCGTATTTATATCTGCACAGCTAAGAAAGCTCCTTATTTGTAAAAACAGTGTATACGATTCGGTTAGTCATAAATAATGTTGAAAGAAGAAAAATAAATCGAAATAGAGTGAAAAGCTTTGTCACTCACTGATCAACGTTTCGATATGACTCACGAGACAAGAAACATAAAGTCTATATTTTGCATTGCTTAGTACTGAAGAGTGGAAATTGAGGTTTATAAGGTTCTTTAGCATTCTTTACTCCTAGTTTCCAACTGAAAAGAAGAGACTTTTAAACCAGTCAACTTTTTGAAACTGAAATGCATGAAATATGTATGGAGCTAGGGTCTACGTAAGATGCTACCATTGTTGGGACGGAAGGGAAACTTTTCAAAATTAGGGTCCTTAAGTCGCAAATAAATGGCTTTTCCAATTATTATCTTCTGTATCATGAGACTCTTGAGGTTATGCTGTAAACCACTCACTGGGCCCTAAAAACTGGAACGAAAGGAGAACTCAACCCGGTTTCCAATGAAGATTTTCTAGTGAAAACGAAGGTCACAAAGCAATTTTGTGATTGCGCTGTTTTTATGGTATCAGCCATTTTTTTTAGTTTAAATTTAGAGAGTGTAGCAATGTCATTATCTTCACTAGTTCCCAGGACTATAGAACGAGGTGTTAAAATATGAAAGAGACAGACGGAAAAATCAGATAGAATGCGAAGGTAGAAATAGAAACAAGGATCAGTATCGATGGCTTCTTCTTTAAGAGTTGGGGTTTTGTCGATAGAATATATGCACATCATGCATACTCATATACATATCTAAGGGAGATAATGCAGAAAGGAAGGCGTTTTCTTGCTTTTTCTGAAATTCATGTAGATAAGCTACAAAATTCCATGTGTGTATGATGCGTGATTGTGACAAAATTGCTTGAAAAACGGGCAGAATGTTTGACGGTTGGAAGGTTTGGACTTTTTCTCTACCGTTGAACAGATTCTGAGCTCCAACTGCTTAAACTGCGTTTCTGGGTCATTGGTATCAAGGGACATTACAGCACTTGTACTGTTACTGAGTCACCGCAAGAGGAGAATTGCCTGCGAAAGATACGATGAAACAAGACAATAAATTGATGTATCACAACAGAAATCTTAACAATAAAGTAACCTCAAAATATACCATTCATGAAAGGTTTAAAGTAAAGGTAATCATAAAGTTCATTCATACCCAAAGTTCATTATTAGAAACGGCTTTGTTGGAATTAGTTTAATTTCAGATCTTCGTCGTCGTCCGGTTTTTTCTTTGAAAGACCTTATTCTTCAACAGCGATGGCGACAAAACTTCCTTGACTTGGTGCGGAGTATAACTGGCAAAAATATGTTCTCCGTAATATGCATGAGTTTGGAAGAGTATAAGTGTGCATAAGTGTGTATCAGTGTGTATTTTCGTAGATCCACGAAGCCTTTTATTGATGCAGAATTCTTTGAGAGACGAACGATCTATGTCCCAAAGGTAAGTGACGTCATGTATGACATTCTGGCATCTGGACATGTTGACTGTTACCATAATTTGCAACTTTCGTACAATTTACGTCAGGAGTTAATTCTCTCCGGGACTCCTGGTTCTGAGCCGTTAAACTATTTATGGACGCCCCGAATCTAACGTACAGAGACTACTATCACAGTGCCTCTGTCAAACTATTGACGACAGCTTTAAGCGGCCCACAGACGCGCAATAATCTTGACAGTAGTATTGATGAAGATGTAAATTGATAACATTATTGATCGTCTGTGGACGATGATTGAAGCATTGAACAGTATCTTGACGAAATCAAAATCCGAGCAGTAGTAGTAGCAGTAGTGGTAGTAGTAAAAGTAGCAGCAGCAGTAGTAGTAATAGTAGTAGTAGTAGTAGTAGCAGTAACAGTAGCAGTAGCAGTAGTAGTAGCAGTAGTGGTAGTAGTAAAAGTAGCAGCAGCAGTAGTAGTAATAGTAGTAGTAGTAGTAGTAGTAGTAGTAGTAGTAATAGTAGTAGTAGTAGTAGTAGTAGTAGTACCGGTAGTTGTAGTAGTAGTAGTGGTAGTAGCAGTAACAGTAACAGTAGAATTTTCCCCTATATGATAAAAATATATCGCTATTTTTACTTGCCTATGTCTTAGTATATGCATTCGTAGCAAAGAAAGCTCAATATTTTGTTAAAGGTCAAATTCTGTATAAGTAAAAACAATGAGCATAATGATGACGTCATCATTCCTTTTTTTTATATTTTGTGACTGCTTTTAACTAACTTAAGTGCCAAAAGACAAGGAAATACTAGAATTGTGAATTATCCCACCTTAGGAAAAAGAGCCCCATCCCCTGTCTCGCGCAGGCCATACAAGACCGGGTCCTAATACAACATTAACACGTCTTAACTCTAGAGTAACAACTCAAACATGCATTTTCTGGCATGTGGTAAATTTACGATTGAGACAAAGTTGAGAATTGGAGAAATTTTTGTGGCTGATTATAGGAGGTGGCTGACTGAATAATGCCTGAAAAGGGACAAAAGTGCCTGAAAAAAATTTGACAATAGTAATTGAATAAAAACGTGAATAGCTCACCGACTAATTGTAGTAAATAAAGTTTAGCCCATTTTCAGTAGATGACCTGAAGATGTCTTTGAAAAGACGAAACGTGGTCAATAAAGTTTAATTTTCTGGCGTTTTATTTACCAAAATAATTATTCATGCGCGATAGAAAGTTTCACTCCACTTGTGGATACCAAACCAATGTAGGCTTGACCTATAGAACAAGCTGACAACAATAGCTTTCTGCCGGCCTTTGACCTGTCGAAGCACAAAGTCAAAAGTCCAGGCATGTGAAAATACAGTCGAGTGAATTTGGCACAATAGATCTTGCATGAGTGACAGGTATCACTAGTATTATAACTGAACTAGTAATAATAGGATGATAGAGTTGAAGGGAGAATTTCATTAAGTACTACAAAGACATTCTAATAATGTTGGTATATGAGATAGCAGCAGCTCTGCTTACAATCTCGAATTGAGGGATCTAGAATGCGGAGCAGCAGGAGCGGGAAAGAATCCTAAATCTACGAGTGTGACAATGTTCCTGAGGTACTGAACTCGAAGACGTAAGAGTGGTTACAATTGGAAAATGGGTGGCGTTTCATGGAGAGGGCTTGATCACGATTGCATCAAACTCTCTAGAATCGTTCATTGTTATGTTGGGGTCAAGGGTCTTGGTATATGATACAGAAACAACTTTTCCTACTATCTTGTATTGAGGGATTTAGGAAGCACAGCAGCAAAATGGGGAAAAGAACCAAAAATCTGCAGTGTATCAATGTATTTGAGATGCTGAACTGAAAAATGTGGGAGTGGTTACAATAAGGAAAGTCGTGACAATCAACCGAGTAAGCTTGGGCATTGCTTTGAAGGAACTTTGATTCATCCAACGGGCTGTAGCAGAATGAAGGAGTTACAACTCCGTTAGAATTTTAGCTTTACTGAAGCAAGCGGTACAGCTGTGACTAACTTGCATAAAAATTTTAACAACGAGTGGATGACCATAAAATTCATATTGAAAATGAGATGTATACAAGCAGAGTGCAAAATTATGCGTGACACCAAGTTCTGACGTTCTTACAACGGTCTCCGACCCCTAAACACGCAAAGCCCCTCGGGCAACCGCTTACCGCATTCATGTGCGAATGCGGTCTTGCTTATAAAATACGCCAGCCAGTTCTCTGCCGCGTTTGTTCCGATGTCATAGTTGAATGATTTCGAAAGGTGACTCATCGCTAGTCTTCTTTCAAAAACCATTGATGGTAAAATGTCAAACCTTGAAGCTTCAACATTCAAGGACGACATGAAGCAATTTTACCTATTTCAATTTCCAAAACAACACAATAAGGGTAGTTTACCAAAGGACACAAGACTACCATACCTTTTGAGTTTACTCTAAAGGCCGTGGGTTGAATTTATCAACGCGTAGTGTGATGGTATTACCATCATTCAACTATGACTAACAGCACCCTTATGTTTTGGGGCTTGTTTAGTTTTTAAGATTTACGACGCATCAATTTCGATTAACCATATTATTGTCTCCTCTTTTGCTTAGATGGTTATGATATTTGGGCTTAGATAAGGTAGAATGACTTTTATGCAATGCATGCCCAATAGGATGATTAGGTACAATTGTGACTCCGGAAGCGTGTCTTGTTTGGGCAGGGATGTCAACAAACAGAACTAGCTAAGCCAGATCCTGAAGAACTTGGGCTTTGCAGGAGAATTTAGTATGGGCTCAACCACCACCTCATCAAAACTTATCGGAAGCAAATTGATCCATCGCTTTTATAGTTGGTCGATTTTATAAATGAATTAGGAATATCGGGTGCATGTGGAACTATATAGACAGACAGCTATCATCATGTAATATGATATGACAATGCAGAAGCAAACTGCAGCTCTACTTCATTCAGTTAAAAACAGCAACTAGCAATGCCGTAAGGACATAGTTCGTTTGAGTAAACAGTGGTTCCAATAGAAATATTGCAAAGATATATTTTAGTCTTTCTTTCTCACACTTACCTCTTCATAAACGATTCCTTCACGAGTTCATTCTTCCTTTTCTTGTTACGTCGTTCACTAGTTCTTTCTTTCATGTTTCTATAATTGTTTTTTATCTACTTCTTTCTTCCTTTCATTCTTTCCCAAACGATTCCCTTTGGACTTTTCCTGTCGCATTGTTTTTGTTTGGTCTTTCCTCTTTCTCTCTGGACAGCATTCATGCAATGACCTGAAGCATCAACAGCAGTGAGTAACTGAGGACATCCTTTAGGGAAAGTTATGTCAAAGACACAAGGTTGCCGGTCAGGTCTCACTCCTCCCTTTGCACCAAAATTAATAGAAGGTGGTGCAGCCAGTATTGTGAGATAACAGCCGCCTCGCTCTTTGTCCGCTCTCTGCAGTTATACATCTTTTATTCACATTTTTCTCTTCCTCTCCTTGTCCCTTTCATGAACCTCTTGCGCGGCGCCTTCAGCGAGTGGAGCAGCGATAGTTTTGTCACGTCTCCTGAAATGTTGTTGTAACATATGTTATTGAATATATAAATAAATAAACCTCAAAGCAATGTCAATAATTACACCCCCTGGGGAATCCACTTTTCCTTTTGGAAAGCATGGACCCCAGGGAATGGCTCCATTGCTTATCAGGGGGCAGCACTGAGAGATTACGAACGAGGCCTCAGATGAAGTATTAGGATTCTTTTATCAGTAACCTTAGGGTTCCTCAAGGTTTTCTTTTAGGCAAAAATCTGTTTTCGATAATGTAATTCAACTTATGAAAATCATCGAAGAGCTTTTTAATTATAGTAAATTACCTGATTACCTGTGGGTGTTGTGGATCTTGTATTAAGATTGCCTTCTGTCTCAAGGAGTTTAGATGCCAAAATGCCAGACTTGATGCTACAAGGAAAGTACAAAAATATTGTAAGATACCATGAATGAGAAAGAGGTCACTTCAATATTAAACAGTTCATCTCATTTTGCATCAGGCGATTCATAAATTGCGAAGCAGTTGAGATTGAATACGCCATAGTCCATGAAAAATCATATGTATGGCACTTTTTTCCTTGCAAGAACAGAACAGACCGGCTCAATGTATAACATTTTCTTGGTGGTCTGTCCTCACTTTCATAATTTAGTAGGCATTTATTAAAAGTATTGTACAATTTCTCCTTCTCTTCCAAATCACGTCCTTCGTAAGTGCTTCAGTCGCACTGTTTATTTGGGTTAATTTATAAGCAATGCACCAGTGAATCTTTTTCTACGAGCTATTAAGCCGACAAAGGGTGCAGTCGTGAAGGCTATTTGTATCTGTTGTCTTGATTAGCGAAATCAGAATTGTGCGGACTCTAATAGCAGTTAACAGCGATGGTGCCTTTATAATTGCTATAATAACTATTAATTAATGTAGATGACGGGACTTTTGCAAGAACCAGAAACTAGGAAAGGGGCACGCTGAGTAAAGTCAAAATGAGGAGGGGAGGGAGGTGTTATATAACCAAACTTGATAGAATCATCGATATCATATGTCATGGCTGTGGCCAGTGTTAGAGGGCTTCTTTGTAAAGTTACCCCTAGCTTTCTATATTGGTCACGCCTTGTACTGTTTTACAGTTGCTCCATCAAACACGTTCTTCAGTACATTAATTTATTTCAGCCGTTGCCGATGAATTTGTGTATAGTTGTTGTTATTTATCTTTATTGACTTTCGCAGCTCTTCATTCATTGCTTTGAAACAATACATGGCTGCTTCAGTCACGTGAGAGTCTATTATCAAGATGTATTTCTTCCTGGAAAGAGAGGCTCAAACTTTTATGGGAGAGGCCGAGGCCCTAAGCGACGTAAATATGCTTCAAGAAAATGTGTTTTTAAGATAATTTCAGAAATTGTATTTATGTCTAGCGAGACCAATTGAAACAGGTTAGCTCCCAATCCCCTTCTTCAGGAGTATTGAAACTCTGTGTATTTCGTGATGAGAGCTGCGTGGTTTTGCTAGCTTTTTATGAAAGGT
>JAAAKM020006971.1:118880072-118906162 GCA_010016025.2 Alatinidae sp. Z8VKAUB7J3
CCCTTCTTCAGGAGTATTGAAACTCTGTGTATTTCGTGATGAGAGCTGCGTGGTTTTGCTAGCTTTTTATGAAAGGTGACTCAGGCTGTTGTTTCCCCCAAGGTTGGCATATCGTCTGTTTCTTATAATTGTAATTATTGTAATTCTAATAAAATAACCATATTTTGTATTTAAGAGAGCAATATAGATTACATTTCTGTTGCCTGGAGTCTCTTATGCAAATTGCGAATTTGGGTTTAAGTAGAAGTTTAAGTATGCATCTAAATACGATTTTAAGTATGAAATTGACTTGACTTTTAACATTTCGTTATAAGTGTTAATTTAAGTATTGTTTCAGCTGAAGCTTAAGTTAAGCTCAAAGTCTGAATTTAAGTATTAGTTTCGGTTGTGGTTTAATTTTGGGTCCAAGCATAAACATAAATGTGGATTAAGTTTAGGTTTACGTTTGTGTCTATGTACAATTTTTAATGTGTGTTGTAACTTAAGTTATAGGTGGCTTTAATTCGCGTTTACAAATTTGATTTTGCTTCTTGAAACTGAGACCCTATTCTCGCAGGGAGTAGTTGGAAGGGACTGCGAGGGAAGAAAACATAAAAATATACGAAATCGCAAAGAAATGAGGTGGGGGTAGCGGGGGGTGGATGATACAATTCCAAAGAGATACTGGTAATATCATAGTATAAAGCAACTAGTAGACAAAGTACCAGGTAGCAGTGTCTATTACTAGTGTATTTAGGGCTGTACTTCAAAGTATACCAGTCAAAATGAACCGATTTATCTTCCACCCTTGAAAAAGTTACCATGTTCGGAAAAGGCCTAGTACCGTAGCCAGGGGGATGCTTGGTATGTTTAGCATCCTCTAGAACTGGACTTCAAGGTAAAATAGCATCTCCTAGTTCATGGGCGTCTGTCAAAACCACTGAACAAATTTAGAAGTAGAATGGTCGAGAAGAAAACGACCACATAAAACCGATGTCATTCATCTAGCTTTTCCATAAATAGATTACTGCTCATTGCTCTGGAAGGCGCCCAAGGCAAAGTGACTTTCTTCATGAGTCCCAACAATGAAGCCAAGAGTTATCAATGATGACAATTCCAACATTATTTCAGACACATTGTTTCAAGCAGCACGAGGCCAGTATCGGAAAAATCCCGCATTGTTTTAAATTGGCAAAGCTTTCAAGTTGGCTTTATTTTCTTAACTTCAGTAAACTGTAAAGTACGTACAAACCTGATGTATGAATAATGGATCCACTATCTTCTTACATGCAAGTTTCAAACGCGTAAATATACGTGACATACAACAATAGTCCATAATCTACACCTTGGCTAATTAATCAGCAAGGTATTATCTCATAATGTAGAATGGAATAATGGACGTCTAGCAGTTCATTGTAACTCTAGATGCATAAAAAGTTTTAAAGAATTCTCAATTACCGTCATTGATATCCTTTAAAAGGAATGCCTTTGTTTAACATTATGACACCGCTGTCCCTCCCGCTATAATAAAGCTTCACCCCTCTCCTCCTAGAGGAAGGTCTTCCAACTAGGGGTGCCCGAACCTTTTGAGGTGCGAGATAGAGCTTCAGAGATGAG
This sequence comes from Alatinidae sp. Z8VKAUB7J3, assembly GCA_010016025.2. NCBI lineage: Eukaryota > Metazoa > Cnidaria > Cubozoa > Carybdeida > Alatinidae > Alatinidae sp. Z8VKAUB7J3. Next base: position 118,881,669 of record JAAAKM020006971.1, read on the forward strand.
AGGCAACTATGTGCGTCTGGATTTACTAGTATGTTTTTAATCAAGACGAAATCTAAAAATGGGGACGAAATCATCCACCTATTATGATCATTGATACTTTTTAAGTTAATAGAAAGAACGGAAGACTACGAGGGGAAACATTTGAGACCATAATGCTACAGTAATATCAGCGACAAAGATTAATCTATATGAATTATATAAGTTCATAAAAATAATTAAGATTTTTAATGAACCATGATACGCAAGAAGCTGTCATCAACATCAACAACATCATCATCATCATCTACATTATCATCATCTACATTATCGTCATCTTCATCACCATTATCATCATTATTATCATTATGATTATCATCATCTTTATCATCAGTATCATCATCATGATCATCGTGATCATCATCATCTTCATCACTATTATCATCATGAACATCATCATCATCATCGTCGTCGTCGTCATAATTATCATCATCATCGTTATCGTTATCACCCCAACCATAAGTACTAGCATTATTATTATCATCATCATCACCATCAATATCGATTCCCATAAAATGCTTTCTAGTCATTATTACTCTTGAATAAAGAATAAACTTGGTCATTTTCCCACTTTCCCAACCTTCCGACTTTTATTCAGGACTCTCCATTGATTTTCCTTTCTGCAATTTTTCTTTCTTCCTGCTTCCCAACTCCTTGATTATTTTTCAAAATCTTCGGTTATTATAATGTTTATTTTTATATGAATCAGCGAACATTTCAACTGCTTAAGAAAAGCCTATAGAAGTTTGAATCTTTGAAGGAGAATCTTGTGAAGCTGATAGTTTATTTAGAGGGACTTGGCTCCTTGTGCCTACGGCCCTGATTGCAGATTATTAAACGAATACTTTTCAAGGCTGAATTAAACCTATCAAAGAAGTCACAACATGCAGTTTTGGAAAAATAAGTATAATCGCGATTGAATAAACTTCTAAGTATTTTTCTAAATTACTTAAGTAATATTTGTTTCTTTTAAGGTGTTTCTGAGAGTTGTTTCTTTTTCCTAGTCCCTGCTACACAATTTGGGGGGATGCAAAAGTTATACGCACATTATTCTGGACGAAGTCCACGAGCGCGACTTGGATATTGATTTGTTGGCGTGTGTTATACGAGAACTGATGCCCAACAACTATTTTAAGGTCATTTTGATGTCAGCAACGCTTCAAGGAGAACTTTTTCATGACTATTTCGCCCGATTCAGTGAGGAGACTGGGATTTCAAAGCCAATAAACGTTGATGCCTCGCGTTTTAAAGTGGACGTATTTGACTTCGAGAACATCTCTCAGAGAGTGCCTCTCACAGCAGAAGGACTATTTGCTGTTTATCAGGCGAGTGTGGTACGTCGGAAAATGGAAGATGGTACGTTTTTTGGTGGCCAGGAATACGACACATATCTTGACTATTGTTTTGACCTTTCTTCAAAAATAATTGAACATTTAGGAGAAGCTGGGAAAACCGTTCTTGTGTTTTTGCCGGGCGTTTCAGAGATTGAGCGTTTTACGGACGCCTTGCATAACAGTGGAAAGGATGATCTAAAAATCAAACAAATCTCTTTGCATTCCAGACTCACCAAAGAGGAACAGGAGGAAGCATTTTCTCAAGTAGATTCTGAATCTTGTCGAGTAATAGCAGCCACCAATGTAGCAGAGACATCGGTTACATTACCAAACGTTCACGTTGTCATTGACTTTGGGCTGCAGAAAGAACTTAGGGAAAATGTAGTTCGTAAGATCACTCAACTTGTCACACGTAGTTGCTCTCTTGCTGCAGCTAACCAACGGGCTGGACGTACCGGACGGGTATGCCCAGGCACTGTCATACGGCTGTATGATACACATTCCCTCAGGAGAAAGTATGATTCGCCTCATATAGAAAGGGTGCCTCTTGAGAAGCTTCTATTGACAGCAAAGTACCTAACTAAAGAGACGCTACCAGAACTTTCTCCCAAGCAGTTATTGCTCAGAATGGTCGAACCTCCCGAAGAACTCCAAATTGATCATGCACTTTTTAAGTTGTCGAAGATTGGAGCTATCAGTAGAAATGATGAAAATGCCGACATAAATGCAATCGGCATGCTGGCTAGAGGTTTGCCAGTCGACGTTGAACTGTCACGTCTCGTATTCTTTGGTCTTCATTTCGGAATGCCTTGCGAAAGTACTATTCTTGCCGCAGTTATCTCAACCTCAACAGCATTGTATTTACCAGTTAAATCAAATTTTCGTTCCTCAGTTCGCTATGCTGAAGAAGCAAGAGAATCAATGGCCACTGAACTATTATATGCAGATGGAGTGTATAGTGATCCTATCATGCTGTACAACATATTTAGATCATGGCTTATTTTCTTGGAAGATTGTTGCAGCCTACATAGCACAGGTGAATTAGAGTACTATTCCATTTTGGCAGATTTTTGCCGACACAAGGCCTTGCGTCTACGGATAATCCGTCTGATTGAAGATAAAGTGATGGAAATTGTAACTGCATTTGCAAGGCACTTGGATGGTGCCAAACAAATGGGTCAAAAAGTGCTTAACTTGGGATACCTACTGAGTCGCTTGCGATCTAGGACCAACAACGTCGACAGGGCGAACAAGGACATCCTCACTGAGGACTTGCTGGCCGAGAAATCGTTTGAGGGCGCTGCAAAAGAGCCTCTGATTGCAACTCTTTCTCGTAATTTTTCCGACCTCCTAAGTGCGGACGTGGTGTCCATGAAAACTCTTCTGTTAGTCTCATTTAATCGCAATATTGTGACTGGCACAACTCTGCAAAGCATTCATACGAAAGGCAGTGCCGAAGCTTTGAGGGACATGTCTGTGAAGAACGCAGGAAATGCTTGTAGTGTGATGATCCAAAGAGGGTTTGATCCCGAAAGATCTATTTATTTCAGATCGCAGAAACCTGTCTGGGATCTGTTTCAAGAGCTGATGGGATGCGTTACTGTCGAGAAGCATGAATGTATGGGTAAAGTAGGGTTAATGCAATTTTCTTACCTGTCAGATGGCGAATTCTTGGAATCACAGGCTGTTACATCTCCAACAAAGGAAGTTAAAGATGTTCCATTGAACGTACATGTCATAAAAAGAATTTCCTCTGGTAGAGACAACTTACGGTTTAAGATGGACGTAGGGCCAAAGGGAGCACGAGTTCTTCATGCTAACTTTCACCAGCCTTTCACTCTGCGATGGAAATTACTTGGACGCGATATTATAGGCTTACTGGATCGCCACTCCTTGGTTGGAAATTGTTGCAATGTCCAAGAGAACAACGCTTGTCTTCTTGGGGTGCTAACAAAGTATACAGGCACACGAAACATCAGCTATGCATCTTTCGATGGCCTCACCATTTTACCAGCAAGACTTGGTGGGGTCATTTCATGGCTCCTCCTTCTATGTTTCCATCCCGGTGATTGCCATGTGTCAGTTCGAATATCAAAAGATTCCGGCGTAATTCTTCAAATGAAGTTCGAACTTCGGGATCTAGGAACAATCGATGAGTCTGTCTCGACCCTCAACATTGAGACCATCTCAAGGATTAACGATTTCAGAAAGGACCTTTCTAACGTCACCAAGAGGAACCCAGACAACTGGGATGATGATACAAATGTCTATCAGAAGTTTCAGACCCTACTCTTGGATACCTCCAGAACCCAAAGCAGTGCTTCAAGCTATTCGTCGTCAACTTGGATCGACGTACTTCCAGATGTTTATAGTGAAGATCCTTTTCCCGCGTGGAAATGTGGAAGTGTTCACATTGAGAGACCAGAAGATACTTTTAAGAAGATATTTGCTGCATTATTTAGTAATAAGGCAATGTAGGCCTATATGAAGTACGGAGCAGTGTTTCTCAACGGAAGGTATTGAGATTTTAAGGGGGTAAAATGGCGACAAAGGGTAATAAGTGGGTCCAAAGTATACTAAGGGGTAAGAGAAATTTTCTAGTTAGATGCATTTTTTTGAAAACGTACAAACGAACCAATTAATTTAACAAAGCCGTAAGTATAGTCCATTAGTTTCGTGGATCAAAATATCAAAGCCAAAGCATCAACAACATAAAATGTTGTTTCAGCTGTTCCTCTACATTGCAACTTTGCCATTTCATAACTTGTAACCAAGTTAGGACTCTTTATTGGACGTTTACTATGCATTTTATACGCGTTGATAATCTCTGTACGTCAGATAGGGATTCATTCTCATGTTTATTATATTTATGATGTTTATTATGTTTATTATTTTTATTATTTTTAATTTACAGAACAATAAATGGCAATGAAGTTAAATAAAAATTATGTTTATTATTTTTATTATGTTTATTATGTTAATTATTTTTATTATGTTTATTATGTTTATTAAGTTTATTATGGTTATTATGTTTATTATGGTTATTATTTTTATCATTTTTATAATGTTTATTATGGCTATTATTTTTATCATTTTTATTATGCTTATTATGTTTATTAAGTTTATTATGTTTATTATGTTTATTACGGTTATTATGTTTATTATGTTTATTTTGACGTCTTTTACTGATCCTTTTTGCACTACGGCCTGGGAGCTTGACTTCTCGTTTGCCTCAAGCCAATCCTAAATAGGTTCCAGACCCCTTGGCACACTTTGCGGAGCCAAGATTACGGATTACTGCCATGGAGTACTTATTTGTTTCTACTTTTATAGTTTGGTCGCCTAGGCTTGTCACTTTTATTTTGTTATTTGTTTATATCTACATCTATATTTATTCATTAAAGAAGATGAAGAGCCAATGTAATTTGGAAAGCACTAGTATATCGTTGTTATTATTCTTATTCTTCTTATTATTATTAGATAGTAAGAAAGCAGAATGTACTCAGTCGTGACGTCACACTTTCATAAACATTGAAGTTTGATCATATTTTGCATTTTGCATTGGTTTTTTTGATATAGATAAACTTGTCCAAATTGGCTAACGATATCTTGAGCAGTCGTCCTCATACTCCCCTGGGGTCACACATTTATGCTGTCATCTCAAAGAAGGAAGGAGGTCATAAGGATTTCAGACGTTTGACGAAGTTGATTTAAAAAGGTGGGGGGAAGCGGTGTAACTTTTGAGGTCGTCAATATTTGCCCTGTGTAGCCATTCTTTCCTTTTATCATTTCACTGAAACGCGAATCAGTAAAGCCTTTTCGCTCGTTATCCTTTTCAGTTTAAGCCAACCTATAGGATATCCTTTTAGTTTTTCTTTGGATCAATACAAATTCAAAAGCACATGACGAAGTAAGCAAACATGAATACGTAAAGGATAATTTTCTTCACTGGTTCGTTTTTTCTTCTCAGATTATGTTTCGTTCTCAAGGGATAGTTTAGACTATTCCCTTCAGTACTTCTTGGTTTACGAGTTTCCGCATACGTAGTTTAATGAAATATAGAGAATATATGACGTTATATTATATGTTTTTATGTTCAAGTGAAAATGTGTTTGCAACAATAGCGCTAAAGATGATGTACAGCGTGCGAAATAGAGTTCAACATCACCATCAATCGGGCGCGCACGAATTCATGAACAGCATTCTTCACGAGTTTCTGTTCCTCGTCGATTTCTGGAGATTGGGTATTGGAAGGCCTGTGTCTTTCTGGAGCAGGGTCGAAAAGTCCAATGGAGGCCGAAGTAAATAAAGTTTTTTAGCCCTAAATGTGATAAGGAAATGCTCAAGACGAAATCAAAGCACAGAAAACAAGAAATAAATGATTTGCAATCGTGGGGGAAATCAGTCTAGCGACTGGTTGTTGTGTAGTCTTTGATCAGAACCCATGGTTGACAGATAACCATATACAAAGCAATTAAAAGACGTTTGTAAAAGTCTTAATACATGACTGCCTTACACTTTCAGTGTGCTGACATTGTTTTTCAAGGTTACCACACTGTCAAAGAAAAGAATGGGGGCATCGGAAAAGCGAAATCGTAACCGCGAGGGCCACGGCAATACGACAACTGTCTGCATGGGGGAAATCTTGAAATTTTACCGACGACATATAGGTACGTATGCACTTCCAATGATATGAATCATGTCTATCTAAACCTTGTTATTTGAACCCAGTCCATAATTTTATGCAAAATTAAAGAGTGTTTCCTTAAGGCCCTTAGGAAATTGAAATAGCCGTTTTCCGTAGGTAATATGAGATGTAAGCCTGACATTTTGTATTCGGGCGTTTGATGACGGTTCTACCACTTTGATATAGTCATAATTGGGACCTCGAGAAACATAATTGGGCATCGCGTAGGTACTCTTTGGCACTTGTCAGAATGAAGATTACCTGAGAGAATGCACTGTCTAGCTTACAATTAGACGGTTATCTAAATTATGGAATAACTAACTAAACTTAGAAGATTCAAAGTAGATAATCGCAAAGACTAACTAAACGTATGTGAAGTCAACGGGAAGTTGCAAAAATATCGACCGTAGACAATTACCCAATGACAATAAACATCGAGCTTTGAGTAATGTTATGAATATGGACTCAAACAAAACAAAAATGGCCCTCATTCAGCGCACTTTTCACACTCGTTTAGTGCACTTTGTACACTCGTTTAGCCCTGATGAGCAGTGGGCCCGACATTGAAACTACCGTAAATAAACAGAAAAACCACCAAACAGGCTAACTAATAAATCAAGGGCAGCTGGGGCGTCCAAGGGCAAGGCCCCTCAATTTAGGCTACCGTGCAGATCAGCAAGCCATCCAGCTCGTCCATCAGTCAAAAAGCCATTTAAATTTAGAAAGTATCCTTGAGAAGAGAGGATTTGAAATGTTAGTTTTGAAAACAACACTAGAGGAATAGGAAATATGTCACCAACGGGAATCGAAGCCGTAACCCACGCTTTCGCGGCATGCGCTCTACCAACTGAGCTAGTCGACCTCCGATGTTAACATACCCTATTTCTCTAGTCGCCGCATTAGCTCCCAATCATTGGCCGGTAGACATCGACATCCAGATCAACGCAGTTGGAGACCAGCCTCTCTGCGCCACGTGACTTGACCAAGGAAAGACTGCCCTTCAACCCATCATCCTGTCCAAAACCCATTGAAAGTAGAAAGTATTATAAACTGACGATTCAAATCCTTTCTTCTCGATTATAATATGGAAGAAATAATACCTGAGCATCAGGGTTGAAACTATTTTCTATAGCCTTTTAAAGTTACTTTTATTCCAAAATTTTGCTTATCAATTAAATATTTTTCGTGTAGCATATCCTCCTCTCCCACTACAGGAATGAAAAGTTAACTTTTAGTCTATACTGATAGGGTGAAAAATGGGTGGAGGCAAATCTTGAAAGCGTTCTTGTACTATTGTTGAGATGCTACTTGTTGTTTGTGAAAATCAGAGCGGCCCTTCTATCCAGACGTATTTAATAAGCATATGAATTTACCAAATTATAAAAAAGATCCTGTTTCTTCCCTTCTAAGTGAATGTTTGCTATCACATATCAGCCTCCTTAGGTTAAAAATGAAATGTTGTTCCATGTCTTGTTCAAAATGATTCAATAGATAAAAGAAGGCCACGATTTAGTGGATACTGATGCTGTACGATCACAAAACATAAATTATGGATTTCAAGAAGAAAACACGCAAGAAAAGGAAGCTGAAAATATTACAGAGGAAAAAGGTAATGAGTACCATATAAAAACAGTATTCTTAATATTTGTTCAACGTATGCGTCCTTTAATGAAAAGCTTTGTAAATTAAGTACCACGCTTGTAAAAAATAAACACCCTGTTAGTTTTATTAACTTTTGTTTTAATAAAATGTTTTCTAAATTCTTTCTCTAAACCCCTAAGTATTCTTTGGTTCCTAAATGTAACAATAATTTTGAATTACTATTTACAGGGCTCCACTCACTTATGCTTTGTATACAACTCAATAAACTTATTTCTTCTATTTATCCTTAACTTGACCATCGCTTTATTTTCCGCTCTTCCTTTCGTCTCTCTAACTTTTTTAGTTTGAGGACCGAACCCCAAAATTACTGCGCTCAGGCGCAGTATACCATTTTAAGTGTTCCTTCTTTGAGGAAGCCTATTAAGGTCAGACAATACGACAATTTCATAGATGGATGTCGGATCATTTGGGAGTTTCACCTTTAACTGGAAAAATGCTTCCTAACCTTCCTTTTTCTAGTATTTGTCTACATGTTGAAAACTGTCCTCATTTGTTTTCTGCCTCTGACTTCACTTTTCTCGTCTCAGCTTCTTCATAATTTGAGCTCTTCCTCAAAGAAAGTCCTCTCTTGTCTGAACACACCTATTCACTTAATGTAAACAAAACTTCAATTCCCCTCTCCCTCGTTTAGTGTGTCTCTTGTTAGTTGTTAATGTATTCTATTGTTTATGTTATGTTCTTAACTCAGCGTACTTCATACATTGTAATTGATTGATCCGAGGATGGTGGTAGAAGGCACCGAAACCTCATCACATTATATTTTTTCATTATGTTTCACATTCGCACTTTGTCCTGGGCACTTACCTATATACTAAAAAAAGTTAATAGAATTAGCTTTTCAAGGTGTCTTTATTTTTGTGTGTGTTTGTAGATTATCATTGTTTACGTCAAAATGAAATCTACATCTTTAATTTGGAATTGTCTTTATGTTAGAACTTGGCACGATATAATATATGGTACCAACAGAATAAAGAGTAACATAATCGGTATTGATTCAAATCAACAAAACCTCTCATAAGCAAACCACTGAAACGATAGAACCTTATCTCATTAATATCCTATAGCACGTTTAGATTGGCCGTGGTCTAGTGGATAGTTCACTTGCCTTCTATCCTAGAGTGTACGAGTTGGTGACGACATTGGTGACGACAGGAAGGGCATCCGGTTGTAAAGTGCTCTAGGCTTCAGCTTAAGTCTCATATATATTGGCACCGCCCTAGCCCCTATTAAAGGGGAGTAAAAGGCGTAAAAACCGATATAAAAAAAATGAAAAAAAGCACGTTTCATACGTCAGAAAATCGATCATGTTTTGTGACTGAGAAATGATACGTCCTAAAATAACGCATTATTAAAAATAATTAATTGTTATTGCTACTTAATTTCTTGACAGATGATGAAGAAAAAGAAGGGGATGACTTGATTAGGGAACAAATAACCCGCTATGGTTTACTAAACACTTTAAAAGGAAATGTTGGTGGTGGAAGACGAGTAAGAAAACCAAAGATAATCCAACAGTCTTCTTTGTTTATTTTCAGTCCGGAGAATCGGTACGCGGTCTTACATTTATTCCAAATGATTCTTTGCTCAGTTTATGTAATCACATAAAAAATTGTATTCTACCTATAGTAGGGTTGTCGATATAACATTTTCGTAATAGTTAGGTTACTTATAGTTGGATACTGATAGTCAACCAAGATGCATTTAGCCTAAGATGCAATTGTGAAACGAAAGACATTAGATCTAATTGTCAACATTTGTTATTAAAGCCTGTTTCACATAGGAGTAAAATCCGTCGCCAGACAAGCGTCTGGCATGTTAAAGGCAGGTTCTTTTGCATGCGAGCGCTACTACGTGGCTGTGAAAGTTAAAATTTGATTGACATATGCCAAAGAAAAGGTCGTCGGAAAGTAACAAAAAATATTGTTCTTTTCTAACGCGTTTTCTCTGTTGGTTCCGGACTATCACTTGAATTGCTGGCGCCTCTTTTGTTCTGACGCGGAAATTCTTTGATGACGTTTACAGGTGCAAATTTTAACTGTATGATACCAACGGGAGATCAGGTTCCTTAGCAAGCATGGGGGTTGTATCCTGGGCGTAATAATTATTTTTTGAAGTTTGTAGACTGACGTGTCACAATCAGCAAGATAAATGTAAACCCCCGTCAATGAATTTCTGACGTGAAATGCTCCGCTTTGGTTATCTGCGCTTCCAAAGAATGGATCGGGCATGTGAATCAGGAGAAGTAAAGTAAAACAATCTCCTTGCTTGCTGCACTCAAACCTAGCGATGGGTTTTAACTCTTATGTGAACCAGGCTTAAAAGCAATTTCTTTCAACGTTTTCCTTTTTAAAGTTTTTAAATTACTATTTATCTGAAACTTTTGTTGTATTTTACGAAAAAGAGCAGATATTTGGTTCCACAATAGTTATACACTAAATAATACACTATTTAAGTTTCAGTTTTTTGATAACCAATATCTAATTAGTTGCATAGAGGGTTTTTCTTATTCTATCTTGTCAACTTTCAACACGGTGCCACTCGGTGTGCACTAAACAATACAAACATTTGGGAGAACTTTCTTCTCATACTTATGATCAATATGGACGGCTGCTTGTCGGCAAATTGATACCAATGACAAGGCTGCAATACTTATTTTGCTGAATAGACGTGCATATCGAAAGACGTCACGCATAAGGACATACATTGTCATCCTTAAAACACCTCAACAAGCACACCCAAGTCAGTTAAAAGTTCATCCGACGTTGACAAATTATAGGGAAAGATTACGTTGATTTCGTGTCAAAATAATACAGTTTTCACAAATGTGATGCCTTAGTAAAACAGGGTGTCGTAAGTGGAATAGGAATCAGCTAGGATCTATCTCGCCAAATGCATTGTTTGAGTCCAAACGAGCTAAGGATAAGGAGTAATCGCTAAAAGCCCCTAAAAAATCGCTACGAAGAAAGTTTCTATAGAAAAAATCAATAATGACAGATATCCCTTAGGAGAAATTATTCCATGAAAAGTACCCCTACGGAAAAAAATCTCTATTAAAAAAAAACCCTAAAGAAATAATCCCTATGAAAATTTTCGCCGCTATCATTACCAAGCAAAAAGCCATTATGTTACAACACAGAAAGCCCAACTTACCAGAGTACTTAATTTCAAATTGGGTAATCCAATAGTCATGCACCAAATAATTTATGTATCAGACATAGAAACATAATGGAATATCTTTGAATAACAGTACAGTACCGCAGGCAAAAGTTTAGAGGGAGTTGTTTTTGCCATCCGTGTAGAAATGTGTTGTTTATGTGATGTACTTGCTATTGATCTTGCGCTGGTTGTCTTATTAATGCACTTTAGCATTGACTGATCACTATTTCAGCTATCAAATGATTCGTGTGGATATTGATTCTATAGCAATATACAGTATTAGTAAACCTGACTAATGATCTGTTTGCAATTGTAACTTCGCTGACTCGTAGCAATCTTGACTTCATGTTTGTTGATTTCTTTAACCGTGATTTTGCTTACTATCTGTCTACATGACAAACAGAGCGCTCGTGGATATAAAAACAAACCTTTAAGGACAAATCCTACTATGACATCGTGCAATAGCGGCAATACCTTTAAATTCCCTAGTTTGTTTCGTAGATTCAAGGTGTAAATTAGATGTGTTTTGCATTGATGGGATTTTTTCCGAAGATAGAATTTTACGTAGAAACGTCAATTTATTCATGAGGATTTTTTTCTAAGGAGGATTGTTTCTTAGAATTTTTTTTCAGGAAGGAAATATTTTAGGGTCATTGGGGGACTTTTGCTTAGGTATACTTTCCTGGGTGACTTCTTACATCAGGAATTTTTCCTTCATATATCTGTTTCGTAGGGAAGTACTAAATTATTGTAAATAAATTAATAAAAATGTTAATCATACTACGAAGGATCCTGATATAATAATAATATGAGGGTAATCAAATTTCCAATTAAATTACAGACGTTAATGCACCTTTTTTAACGCAACCACTGCGTACTTTCTGACAATGCTGTAAACATTTTGCTGCACTAAAAGATGGTTTGAAGAAGGGTTTTCTGTACTCATAAATTGATTGAGGAGGTGACAAAAGATTCATTCAATTACTGAGTTGGGGTGTAATGAAACAACCTCTTTAAGAGGCGAGGCATCTCCTTGTTTAATTAGCGTAACTCCTTTTTTAGGTAGTGTTTTGAAAACTCATCGTACATTGTCTTTAACAACAGGATCTCCGAAATGTGATTTATCAGTTATAGTAAAGTTCATAACTTAAGAATTATGTACTTTATGACTTCTTGACTTTGTTGCATAGGTCTACTCCTTGCTCCTCTTCTGCAGAACTCCGCCCATTTTGATCTGTCACTTGCGTTCCTCTCGGCCGTCAGAAGTGGCAGCTGTGTATCCGTCCTGACATGATCAGATCACCTTTTTGGAGGTCTGCCTCTTGGTCTTTGTTGAGGGAAATCTTGTTTGTAACTTTGGAATACAAGCGATGTGATTGGCTTTCTGCATACATGACCAAACCATTTATGTACTTTATACTTGAATAAAACCTAAACCGTTTCATCTACATCCAAATCATGTATCGAGTAGATAGGCGCTTCAACTATAACAGCGCACTTTTTTGCTATTCATCTTAGTTATCATCATGCTACCCCATTCCGCGGTCTCTATACGTGATTAAGCCGGACACGCTTGTTAGGCCATGAGAATCTCGGTTATATGGCGACAACAGTGTTTTTAATACAGTGCTTTTAGTTGTCACTGCAAAAATATCTACACTGTTGAAAGTATCACGTAAGTAGTGTTAAGCTTGTATAATTAAGAAGCAACTTGTTTCCTTCACATAAGACATTAAAGTCTATATCACAACTGAGTTTTGCAAGCTTTTTTGCAGTTCGTTCAAGTTCTCTGAACGTTATGCGTCCGTTGAAGAGTTTTCTCAACACAGTTAAAGACATCCATTTCGTTGTACAAAATTCTAAAAATGTACACAACGTTTCGGCACTAGCTGTTGCCATTGTAAGTAGTTTTAGGTAATGTAGGTGTAAATGAACCAAAATGTTTTGATATGCATGATAATATTTTACTTATCTGCACCCATACAATATTTAAAGCATTTGACAGCATTTCTCGCCATTTTATGTCTTTCGTTCCTATTTTTTTTACGTAATTTGGGGGAATTTTCAGCTCTTTTAGGGGTATGTGACGTAACTGCTGAGCCCCAAAATAAGAATTTAGCAAATCTGATCCCTCCATTACATTCGTTGCGCAGATAAACTTAGTCATGCAATATTTGAAGCATTTCTTGCCCTTTTATGTCATTTGTATGTGCCTTAAGGCATTATATACTCCTTTTTGATGATGATGATGATGATGATGATGATGATAATGATGATGATGATGATGATGATGATGATGATGATGGTAATGATGATGCTGATGATTTCTGCTTGGGATGGGGCTGGTGCTCAGCCACTGTTCAATTTGTGACCATATTTTAACTTCAAGGATAAGCAACCGAAGAGCTTAAAAATCTCTACCATGAACGTCCTACACAGGAAAACTAGGTTATGCCGCTATGATAAACGCATCATAAAGCTATGACTGATGGCAGGAAGCTAAGCTGTGACAAATTAGTGAACGTCGCGTGTTAAAATGAAAGTAATACCTTCTAGGCCACTCGAATAAAAACTGAAACGTGAATACCCCCTCCTCCCTAAGGTATTGCTTTCACTCTAGATACTAAAAGGGTGACCGGAGTTATCGGGGCGACCTGTCACTCCAATGTTCTAAGAGCCCATTTCAACCAAGATTTGACATGTCCCTAAACTGAAGTTCCCTAAACTTCAAATTCCAAATGGAGTACCAATTGTTACTATTTTCAGAATAAAGAGAACAACTGAAGTTTGCTCTGCTTCTGCAATTATTACCCACTTTACGTGGCCACAGATGCTCCTAAAGAGCAGTCAAGTGGAAAAGAGTGAGTTTAAATACCAGCACAGTTTTAAAAAACAGTTTTGCAGAATTACTAAGATGCAGGATTCGATATCAGTGATCTTAATCAATGTTGACGTCAATTGTGTACATAAAATGTAAAAGGCTGGTTTGAAAGAATATTGTTTATGTGCCTGACACAGCAGGGTATCGTAAACAAGAAAGAAAACGAAACCAAGGACAAGCAAGTTACATGCATTTGTTGCTGTACGTTTTATGGATTATGTGACTATGGCACAAGACGACCTTCAATTGGAACATGATTTCACAGAACAAGCATCGGGTTAAAACTGGTGACGCCTCCTGCCGGCCTAAGAATAACCATAAAAATATAAAGTGCTTCATAATTTGAAACAAGAATATATTATTTCACCTGCCATTTCTGCACCTAGATTTCTGCTGTCAACGTATGCTATACCTCCAGTTTCTACAAACCAGTTTCCTTTTTTTATTATGGATACCATTTGAGATCCCAAAATGATTTAACGGAGGATGACTTGTCACCAAAGATCGTAACTTCCGACCTAACACCTTGAATATGTTGTATTTAGGTCAAAATATTAGATGACACACTTCATAATACTTCATGTCAAGTACTGCATTTGTCGAATTAAAATAGACGCAGTTTTACCCAAAATGAAGCTAGCATAATACCCACTTCAAGATAGATTATGACGTGCCAACAGATCATAGGGATAAAGAGGGAGATTGCTGAGAGACCAGGAAACGGAAATTAGCGTAAGGATTTGGTTGCAATCGATGGGCTGTTATCGTTAACAAACAACTATTTGTTGAAAGCTAGAGATCAATGAGAACGCACAGTGACATCTTTAATCGTGATCAAGCTTAACATATATTGTTATTAAATATCTGATTTATTATTCTAATGAGGTGCTTTTCTCCTTCCTACAATTTGGTTCGTAGATGTCATACTGATTCAATCACTCCTGATGCTCCCAAAACTGTTGTTTCCAAGTATCCGTTGACCACCCATGCGCAAACCCTACAATTTTATGAGGTCACGCACCTGCTGATACTTCAAACATGTACACATTCAAGAAATAAGGGCCTTCTTTGTGTGTATAAAACAGTCTCACTCGCTTCGAGTCAAAACAGCGAAAAAAACTTCTACTTAAAGAGTACAAACGTCAGCAATGATCCAAATGAAACATTGTACTCTTAGGGGTGTTTGACGAAAAAAGCTTTTCACTACAAACTTCTTTTTCGCTATTTCGCGAAATACTTTTGTTTTGCATCTCAAACAAACTCTTTCATCACTTTGAGTCCTTAGGATAAGTATTTACGCAACAAGGATGTCGTATAACAGGTAATATTTTTACCAAAGGTAAAACAAATTTGTATTGGGTCACTTTATGAGGGCACATATGGTGTTACAAGCCCAGTACTGGTCATGACAACAATAACAGTGTTAGCCTGGCTCTACACTTTTACAAACACGCTATTCACACCCGGGGAAGCGAGAGTTTTACGCGAGAGTGCGTTTTGCTAGATATAAAATAACGTCCGAGTACCACGTCTTCTTGATTTAAGTTTAGTAATTCAAGTGTTTTAAAGCCTAGTTTCAATGAAATGGTACTGGAATCTAAATTTAGTTTTCTAAATTTTATGGAAACTTATCTTTACAACAGCTATGATAGATCCCGATCAAGAGGCGTAAGAACTGGGAAGGTGGCATGTAATTTTCCATCCCTTATCATTTACCGTATTTCCTTGATGAAACGCTGCCCACTGATAAACGCCGTCCTCTATTACACGCCGCACTTTTAACCGAACATTTAAAATAAATACCGCCCTCCAATAAACACCGCATCTTGAAGAGTGGCACTTATCAGAAAAGAGACCAGACAAGAAAAGGCGAATAGTTTAAACGAGTTTTACGTATTTTCCATAAAAAAATCTGCTTTTTCCACTTTAATAGTTTCTCATAAAGAATTTTTGCATTAACTTTTATTAACTTTATGTTTCGTAATAAAGGCCACCCTCAATTGAACGCCGCACTCAAAAAGCTGGAGTTTGTAATAAACGCCGCGGCGTTTATTAGCGGAAATACTGTAGCTCATTGTCAATGTTACGCTATAGGTCTTAACAGAAATTTATAAATGTTTAAGGGGTACCAAAGGCAGAGGGTGCAACAATAACGCTGATATTTTCGGCTTCTTGTATTCTGGAAATGGGCAATAGCTAAAACGACGAGTCAGTATTATAGAAGAGAGCTTACTTCACCTACTTTGGGATAAAACGTGGTGATCAAGAGAAGGCTTGCACTCCTCATTTAGCATGAAATTCTTGTGCTAAGCACATCAGTGAACGGACACTGGGAAAACGGCCAACAAGCTTAACTTCAGTGTGCCTATGATGTCGATGACTGATAGTAAATCGTACTGGAGTAAGCCTGAGAAAAATCAGCAAATTAGCCTAGTTTATTTGCAATCAGCTATCACATTCCAAGGATCTCACTGTCTCAAGTTTCCAAACGTAAGAAATTAAACCAGCAAAGATACGAGTGCATGTTCCACTGAGCAAGATACGCACGACGATATTTTCGCTGGCAGTGGTCATAGTCCGCAAGAACTCAAATTATTTGACCAAACTGTTTTGAATGACTTAATACGTGATTTTCATCTTCCCAAAGCATCTGCTGAGCTGTTAACAACTAGACGAAGTGAACGAATCCTTCCAACTGTTGATACTACGGTTTCCTTTACAGTCTTGATCAAAAGCCCTTCTGCAATACTTAAACACTGAAAACTTCTTTGTAGTTTCAATGATATCAACAGACTTTTGAAGGCCCTTCAAAGTAAATACGTAAGCAATCAGTGGAGTTTGTTTACTGATAGCTAGATAGTGTAAAATATTTGTTCCGCAGGAATGGATATCGATATCCATTCATCTCAAATAACATCGTCACTCCCTTAAAAAGTTACAATAACATGAAAATGCTCTTCAAAGAAAATAAATATAATAAGCACAACTGGATTACATGCGGGAATTTAAAAGCCATATCACTTTTGCTTAGGCAGCCAAGTAGTTATACAAAATACCCTCAGATTTTCTGCCCTTGGGGCAGTCACCCTCACGATGACACTTGTAGAATGATGACTGACCGAAAAGAGACGAATTAAGTACTGGTACGAAGAATGTTCTCCATGCCACCTTAGTTTCATCTACCTTACTGCTAAGTCTTACTGCATCGTTAACATATTAAACCTGAGACGATGAAGCAAATTGTGAAAATTATTGTCCAAAGAAAGTGGCATATGTCAAAATTTTACATTAGCAATCAAAAACTGAGGGGATAACTTTTGGATCCATCGATTAATGAAAGATAAAATACTCGACTTAACCATGACAGCTTTCAGAAATCGTTGCTTGGAAGTCCTTTTCATTGGTTCTTCAGAATGCCCTTGGGAATTATTAAAGCTACAAACTATGCAGAACTGGCACAGAAATGTTGACGCCATACCAGCAGTAACATGAGTACAATCATTTAAACTATTTCCTGAAGATTTGGGCAAAGAATATGGAGAGCGATTTCCTTAAGATAAAACTACCACTGAGGGGAGGTATCAGAAACATTGGAATCAAAACAAGATTGCAGGATACTCTTGGCCCTCGAAAAGGGATGTTATTGATCTGAGAAAACGTTTACTACTCGGCATTTATATAAATAAAATGTTCAGCTATTCCTACCTATAGTGAATTAATTTTATCTGCCTATATTCAAAAATCTTTGGGAGCTGTCCAAAGCTAGTGTATTTGGAATATCACAAAATATTAAAGCTTCTGTGTTCTTGTATAAATTCAAAGGTGCAAAAACTGTACATATGACAATTGAATACACGGATGTAAAAACGTCAAAACGTGTCAATTACATTGTGACAAAACTGGGCCATAAAGATGAAAAATTTGGTTACATTCTTGGAATTAGCATCCCTGAAGTAATTTGTAAACGTTTCTTTCCATCAATCACAATTTTAATGTAATTTCTCCGTTTAAGAGGCGCCCATACAATCTGTACAGTACACCCTTGTTATTATCAACGACACAAATGCCAAGTAAAACACCTCTTTTATTAACACTTTAAACTTTTGCAAAGCTTACTGGCACCATGTATAACTGCCCACTGTTTCAGTCCGCCCCTTCCTAGCTTGCATATGGTACGAGGATACCCAAAACCCTCATCGTTTAGCCTTAGTAACACACAATTACTTGACGAGCAATTCAAAGTGGCTATTAACAGCACATTTACAGCCTTATCTCGACCGTCGATGAACTTGAATCTTCAGCCCCCTTAATTCTGCAAACTAGTAGTACACTGAAAACTCACTACAACTTTTAGAACATAAATGAATATTATGTAAAATAGCATCATCAAAGTTATCAACCACCAACAGAGCCGAAACATCAGACGTGCTTTCTTATCGACAGCAACTTCATCAATATACAACTTCCTCTTCCTTCATTTCGCAAACTAGTAAAGCCTCAAGAAAAATATCGAAACTGTAAATGCAAAAGCTCCAATAATGAAAAAAAGCTAATTGAGTAAATTGAGTACATTGAATATGTAAAGAAACACTACACCAACCTTGCTTTGACACTGTTCCATCTCGCTGTAACATCAGCAGTTGTGTTCGTGACGTCACCAACATCATGAGATGCAAATTTATCGGCAAATTTGTCACCCTGTTGTCGGAAATTGTTATACGTTTGCTGCCAACCGATTAAATCTTCCTGGAAGACCTGTTCGTTTGGGAAAGAGAAAAATGGAATCAGATTTTTGTCAGTGGTATCACATGGAAAAGTTGGCTGTGACTTGCACTTCATAAACATTTTCATGATCTTTTATGCTTATTAAACAATCATTCTTAGTGCAACAATTGCCTCCTACGTACAACCAACCTTTGATGAATACGACACTTTGCTCTAAACAGGAAAACGACAGGATATTAATGTAAGTCTGATTCATTATCTGTGTTCATTTACACTAAAAGCAAGAAATTGCAGTCGAAGCCAGTAGATCGACTTTGTTTGGATCACCCTTATCTATTAGGATGTCCAACTCTACTGCAACATTTCACAACCGTGTTATTACAGAAATGCCCACATTTATCTTTATGAAACATCAATTCTGCCTTATTTATTATCCCTTGAAGACAACATTGCAGGCAACGCCACTGCTACAAACCAAACTTAAAAGTATTTTTTCAGTTTTCTCCTGGCAGAAACAAGAATGTATATGATGTCCTGTTCGGCTTAGAAAATGTCCATTCCCAACAGCAGTGAAACATGGCAAAACATCTAACCATCAGGTAAACCTAAGCACTAATAAACTGGGTAACCCAACGGCCATTGTAACAGTCTCCCCTACCAAAACGCGCATGAATACGAATTTTTCACTCAAAGGTACATTTGTCACTACTTCTCTCACAAATCTTATCGACCTTCATATGAATCAATGTAAGTTTGTTTGCTACATAAACTAGCGTGTTTGTGAGATACTTAAAATGTTATTTAGCTGACAAGCCACTGAAAATTGTAATTGTGATAATCGTATAACAAACAACATACAGTGTAACAGTACAATGACTTCAAAAATGATATTACGAACATCTAGTTTGTTATATATGTTTTGGTAGGTGTAAAGCATATTGAACAATGTGTTTGGATTAGTTACTACTCATAAATACTAGGGTTTTACATCTTTTACTTCACTAGTTGATTGTGATTAAATAGAATGAACAGGTGGCATTCCCATCTATGTAAGCAAGCCGTCTATTTTTAATGCTTTACGAAAAAGAACTATAAGCAGAGTATCTTTTAAGGGATGAGTTTAGCAGGAAACATTGACATCTTGCGAAAGCTTTTCTCTCTCGTAACCAAGTTAGGAATCTTTTATTAACATTTATTGCACGATAGAGAGAATTCTTGTGAATCCAGGGGTTACTTTGAAATCCTAGTAGCACGAGGAGGTTAGACTATTTATTTCTTATATTGAATAAATAAAAATATATTATATATTTTTTCTATATATATTGTTTTCTCTCTACACGAGGCAGGTGCGTTTACTACACATTGAGTTAATCGTTATCTTTTGTTTCACCATCTCACCAGGAATCTTATTTCTATGCCTGAAACCATAAGGATCCTCAATCCAGAGGCCTTCAACAGAATATGGCGTGGTAACAAAATCAGGCAGAAGTACCAGAGTATTCTATACTCTCTCTTCAGAACTCACTCGATCTGTCACCATTTATGTACAGCAACATAGTCGACATCGTGTATCTTTAACATCTCCCAACTGTCCTTTGATCTGTCAGGTGAATCTGCTTTCATTAACATTTGAAACTTCTATTTCAATGGTGTCTAAGAAGCAAATGTTCTTGGCATGCTTTCCAAAGTTGACAAGGGCAAGGTAAATGGTTGTGTCACAACAAGAAATTACATGTATTTTCCTTGGTACGTTAAGGGTAGAAGTTTCACCATTTTAATCGCACAATAAACAAGCAATATGAAGACTACAACACCGTTGTAGCCTAAACATTTAACAGTTACTAATACAAAATTTCATTTTTGTAAAGATGATATTCATGTCATTCTGAAATCATTAGATGCCATACTCATTAAATTTTGCATTTATTTATTTATTAACAGAAAAGTACGGATGATTATGATATGCGCACAATTTTAATTTTGTTAGCTAATATTTACCCATTGCTAACTTTAAGAATTTGGTAGTAATTCTTTGCAAGCATTTCCATTTTAATTTTAATTTTATGTTTAAGTAATAAATTTCAAAAGTCCTTCTCCACAAATGTCGTTTTTCTTTCACACAAGTTGAGGTATAGATACATAATTCTTTATTAAGATGATAAAGATGTATTAAAGCCATAATAAAAAAGAAATTAAACAAATCAGAAGGAAGGAGGGGCGGTTGGAATGATAAAATACGAACCCATAAGGAAAAGATTCTTATTGATGTTCTTGTACGGTGATGTCACCTTGGTTTTTGCCTGTGATATATTAAGGGTTGTTTTTTGACGTCACCTCACGTACCCGTTTAAGTTAGTATAATTCAGCTTCAGCTGTCTGCATGTTGTTTAGGAGAGACGTTTCGGATTATATAAGACTACAAATAATCTAAATAAATCTGTTATATAAACCCCAAATTCTATTTTGTTGCTTTGGAATAAATCTATAATAAATGAACCCTTTTTATTACAGATGGGTAGTTAGGAGATATGGGTTACTAGTGTGATATTTGTTGAAGCCAGCGTTCTCTGCCATGGTTACAACATGGTATCGTTGGTGACGGTGAAATGTTTAGTTCTCCTCTTTCTGATGTCATTGGGAAGCAGTACTGTACAAAACATCTGCTCACACACAAACAATTGGATTCAGTGAGCAATACGAGCGGATTAGTCCGCTATCTCTAGGACGGTCAAATTAATTTAGTTTCGTTTAATACGATACACTGATATCATGCTGATATCAAGATCTTAACGGCTTTTAATAATAAAACGAATGATGCTCATCTAAATGTTCAAAAGTTAAGGAACTGAATATTAATTTTCGTCTTTAACATATGTATATTGAGGCCCATTTTCCAAATATTTTAATCTTATTGCCTTTTTATTTCCTGAAAGTTATATAAATACATATATATATATATATTTATATATAGTCAAAAGCCTATGTCCTCCAATGCGTAAGGAAATTATATATATATATGCATGTATATATATATATATATATATATATTAAAACTAAATTTGGGCTCTAAGCCTATTTAGTTTATAAATATATAAATATATAAATATATATATATATATATATATATATACACAGATATACATTTGACTCAGAAATTTATTTTATCTTCATTATTTCAGATGTGTTGTCAACTAACGAATTTGGCAAACGTATTCCCCTATTTTTAACCTTCATTCCATTTGGTCTTGCCTAAAGATAAACCAAAATTAACAGGTGAAATTAAGTGATCTCCTTACCATTCAGTGGCTGTCTCAGTGGTCAAGCAGAGAGGACATATTTGAATTCACCTGTTTACAATCACTGACAACCTTATGATGTTATCTTCAATGTTTATGTAAATGAAAAACTATCCCTTAAGGTTTAAAAATATAGCAGGGAAATGGTGACCTTTGACCTGCGGAGATCTGTATGTCGATGGCCATCGATAAGGTTAAGTACTGTTTTCGTGACTCAACAAATAAGAAAATTTTGCTATAAGCTCGCCTTAGTTGATTTGGCAGAATAGGGAGGGTGGGGTCTGGATTCCAGTCAAAGGACGGACGTTCTTAAAATCACCACTTCCCTTTCAATAAATGTTAATGCATTTTGGAAGCCCAGGACAAAATAAGTAAAACTATTGCGTGGACCTTGACTATATTGTTAAGCGTTTACAGTCACTGATGCACTAATTAGAGATAAAGCTACAAAGTCTTGTATTGGAGAGAGGTTTCTGTTCCACGTTTCCAAGGTCATAAGGACATGGTGCATTTTTTCAGCCTAAAATTTTCAGAATTTATGTTAATGATTTGGCTCTGTTATTTATAAACGAAAGGTTTATGAAAAGGTAATATAACGTTTTTAATATTATTGTTGGCAATTTGCTTATTTACACTACCCATGCTAGATATTGGTAAAACGGAAAATGTCGTAACTGGGAAGAAAATCTTAAGGACATGGAAAATAAATGTTTGTTTCTGATATTACTATTACTTTTAGAAGATGATTTTCGTAAATAAAAACTTTATAGAAATTTCCAGACATTTATAATGTTCGAAACGTTAATTCATGAAGTTGCCGAGTGAAGTGTATCGGCCTATGAAACACGTAAGTCAACCCCGTTTAGTAATCTTTTAGAATTTTCATGGTGAACCGGAAAATGTTTGGCATCTAGCATAAAGTTTTCTCAAATGTATATATTGTTGTGAAAACTCAAAAGTTTCAGAAAAATTGAAAAACGTTATAATGAATTAAGCAAACAAAAACATGTCTGAGATCAACTCTGACGCCACGCAGTAGTTGCAATACTTTCATATCTACAAATATGTAATTTTATCTTTTATTTCCGGCTTATATGAACGCTTTATCCGGTGGCAGATTGTTAGATGTATGCAACTAGAACATGGCACATAACAGGAAATAATCTTGTATCGATTTTGATCCTTATGGTTTTAGAATCTTAACTTAATTATATTGTTTATGAGCATATGTGGTTCATAACGTCTAGGACAGTTGATTCTTAAAAAAATTTAAATAGTGAAGCAACAAATAGATACGGAGGAAGTGGAAGAAAAGGAACTTCAGTGACAACGTTTCGTCCTCAGAAGACTCCTGCATGTCAATTATAAATAGGCTAATAGGTTTTGAATATGTCCAGCTGTCGATTTACAGTTGACTGGGAAATAGATCTAGCATGTGACTCAAATGGCTTTTCCTTTCCTTGTCTAACTATATCAGCCTCACTTTCGAAACTTTTAATGTTATTTTGTCACGTTTTCGGTTTGGCGTTATTTGAATTTATTTATAAATAAACTAACAATGTTTCTTCCTGTAGGTAATTTACTACTTATTGGCATTGTTCCTTGGTTCTGCAATAACCGTTTCCTAAATGCTTTCCTTGTCCAGCTTGGGTTTTCATAAGGGGTTTTTATGGTGGGTTAAACTGGCAGTAGTGCACTTTAGGCAACTCTAAGCTGACGTCAATTAATAGTCTGCTCTAATAGAGTTGCTATATAGAGTGTCGGACCACATTATATTCCTTTCCGTCGTATACTTTATTTGTTATTAAACTGAGCAGTCTTGCAGTCTGAATTACTTACACCTTGTATATACGATGATTATGTATATACAGTGAAGCGATCACGAGAGTTTAATTTCAAAAAGCACATAAATTCAAAGAGTTTTACTTTAGTCTTTATATTTTTGTCGGTTTTGTAAATAGAGGTTTTTAACAATACGTAGGTACATACAGCGTATAATAGTTGCTAATATAAGCGCAAAATGTCAGCTTATAATCTTGCTTACAATGTCTTATGATAATACCACCTCAACAAATGGTTGAATGGTGGTTTCATTTGCTGTACAAGAATCAAATGATCATACTGAAAATGCAAATCTGGCATTTTGAAGGATTAGGACCGTGACTGAATAAATCTCAAGGCATTTCTCCAACTCTGTCCAATTTCAAAGCACTCTATGTGAGATTTAAACAAGGATTGTGATCCTCAGGAGTTTAAAGGAATAAAAAACCTGACTTTTTAAAATTAAAACAAGAAAACGCAGACCTCAAACAATCGTCTGTTTTGCTTTTGACAAAGTCCCGGAACCTTTGGCTTAAATGCTTTCGACATCGAGAAGCTGGAATGTGATGGTTTCAGCATATCAACAGAAATTATCAATAGAAATTTGAAAAGGGATTATGTCTTGAATGCTATCACATAAAAAGAGATCAGACGTTGTTTATTATCATAGTAAGGAATTGCTAATTCCATGATCCGTATTCCCTAACTGCTTTATATTTAGGACCAAACAATAACACTACCAATAAAGTGAAAATAGAAATATGTGTTGCTTGATCGAAACGGATAAATTAGAACTTACATACATTAGCATGATTAGATAACGGCCTTATAATAACACTTGCTAAGTGACGAATCTAAATTTTATCAAAGCTTTGAGAAGCAACTAAAAGAAGATG
>JAAAKM020006971.1:118906262-118922793 GCA_010016025.2 Alatinidae sp. Z8VKAUB7J3
GGCGTGGGAGTGTGGATGCTATGTACTTGAGAAACTCCAATGTTGTAAGTGTGAAAGGAACCCTTATTGACAGAACAAAAGTTAGACTAAACTTTTCATGTCAACTAAATGCGAGAGTGATGAATAAAGTATACTCCCACAAATGTCGATCTGGTAACTATTGATAGCTATACGTAGCTGCATAGGCCATTTCGAAAGACCAGGACTTTAAATTTGAAACGAGGAATAGGATTCACATTAATAGAATATTTTTTAAAACACAAAAGAAAGAGAAGACAATTAGCACTTTAGCAGCATTTTTCAAGCCTCAACGGCTTTTATTTTAGTTCATTTTTTGATACAATCTTTAGTCAACGCATTAGTAAAGGGACGATTATGTAAACAAGATATTTATAAACCTTTTTGATGCTACTACTGCCATCTTTTCCTTCAGGGGTGTTTTCAGACAATTTATTGAGTATGTAGATATAAGTTGCTAGTTTGTTTTGTCTTCTCAGTTTATCTTCTCATGTTTTTCATATTCTAGCTATATTTTTTGAAAGTAATGTATTTTAGAGCCGAGTGCGCCTATGTAGTTGAGTTGGATTTCTTTAGTGACAAAATAGCTTTAAAAAGTGCATATATTTTGTCACCACTTAACTGCAGTTTGGTTTTTCTTTTTAGACCAACGTTAAATGGGCAAAAACACAAACACAAGGCCAGGGTAGATGAGCTTCGTATTTTTATAAGCAAACAGTAATAAACATGAAGGAGGGCAAGTGGACATGAAATTAAATTCATTTCTCTTTGTATTTCTTTAAACTATATAATGCATATTACATACATGATGCTAGTTGATTTATCTCTATATAGCCAGTATAAGGGTGATCCAACCCGTTCGGACGAGTTTCCCTTTTGCCACCGTGATCTTTGTGGAAACTATTTTGAGATTCCATCGTGTTGATATGTTTCTTCGGAGAACGGGTAAAAATATGTCATTATCGCTTCATTACTTTTACCATTAGTCATCCGTGAATCAAAGCAAACATCCGTCCCAAAGTCGTAATTACAGCTAATGTGGCGCCTGTGGTCTAGTATTTTTTGACTCATCGTTCTATTATCCATTAACTATCATTGATGGCATTTAGGTATACAACATTCAATATCGCAGTGTTTGGATTACAACAAGGGGTTAAAGAAATACCGTCAAGACTGCGTGCCACAATAAATGATTTTCTTGTCCTTTTCTTGCCTGCTAGGATAAATACCCTCAAGGATATTCGGCGGACCTTTAATTTCAGTATTGCATAGGCAGCGAGAAATTTACAATCAAGGATACTCTCCCATATCTTTAGAGAATCTGATTGCTTGCACCGACTACAAACAAATAATTAAATAATAACGGTAATTTAATCTCAACGAGACCTTTTAAGAATTGAAACCTTCTATATAACGATTTAGATAACTGTGGGAAGAGTCTAACTACACCAAATGAAAGAAAGAGAAATCCATCGTTAAGCATATGTAGGGGTTAACAAATTCAACTTGCATTGCAACGAAAATCTACAGACATTTTGTTTCTGCCTTCTAAGTTATTTCTGCTATCTCCATCGTCCTTACTGTCTCTGGTTTCTCTGCCTTTGCTATTATCTTAACATTTTTTGGTGTTCATGGTGTCCTGACGGTCCTGGGTGTCTTTTCTGTCTTCACTAGTTCTGTCTGTTGCAAATCTGAATAGGCCATTGTGATTGGCTAATGTTGTCCGGTCCTTAATTGATCATGACGTCAGCACATGGTTATACAGACGTATATGAATTGTATGGGTGTAGTATGTGGGGTTTTTGTATTGGTACCGAAATCAAGATTAAAGAAAAAAAATCGTGCGTGCCTTCAGGAGCAATCTGTCATGTAACTCCATCTTACAGCTTTACCTTGGTTGTCCCAAACAAAACACTGGTCTTTGGCATTTCTGCTAATTCTGGCACTTCTTAGGTATGGGGACTACAAAAACTGTTCCTCGCGGTCTAGTCATGTGTTCGGCCCTCCCAGCCCCTGACTCCTGCAGACTCCTGCAGACTCCTGCAGACTCCTGCAAACTCCTGCACACTCCTGCACACTCCCGAGCCTGCTGCATTTCTCCCTATTCCACACCTTTATCATCTTTTCTATCTGGCTACCCCCTACCCCGTTCACTTTACTTTATTGCTTCATGCCCTCTCATAATGAGAACGTTAATCAGTATTTTAGCTGTAGGCCCATAACCAGAGTAAAAGTAACACTGGCACCATTTCAATCGTCCATGAAGATTTATCGTTCCACGTACGCAGATGAATATGTCAATGCAACAGTTGTAATACTTGCTTTATTCACATGCAGTAAAAACAAAGCAGCCAGGTTTGGAATTGAAACTATCTATTTCGGACAGAGGGAGGGAACATTTAATAAGATAATTCAGCCATAGATGAATGATGTCCAGGAAGAGAATTAAATACATTCTACGTACATGTAATCGCGACCTCTCACAATTGTTGAACTCCTTTACAATTTCTATGAGAGTGAACACTGTTTCTCCACTAATTAATCGGTATAGATATTAAACTGTGACGTAAATGATGATTCACGGGCATAATTGATACTAAAATTACACCAGACTGACATTTGTTGGCAGATTTCTTGATTACATTTGCTACTTATTCCTTATCTGAAGTAGGTTGGTGGTCTGATGTCTCATATTGCGTCATAGTTCATTCCCTAATATTTCAGTTATGTATTGTTAATTTTAGTTGATGTATCGTTGCCTGACGTTTTTAACATGTACTGCCAGATTATAAGCCTGTACGTTACTTATTTGAATAAACAGCCGCAGTACTGCAGTAGAGTGGCTCCATTTTCGGCATATGCTACTTTGGTTTCACAGAGTTTGTCCGACGATGGTGAAGGTTGTGGCTTAGAAAGTGGTAATAGTTTGCTGTCTGACATTTCATGACTTCTTATCATGTGACATTGACTCGTTTTCTTCGGACGATTATGATCTTATTTCTTTACATTTGTTGATGGCTCTTTGTCCAACATTTTGTGATATCCTGTTGCTAATATACTACTGTTAAATTTTTTTGTTTCATTTTTAATTGAAGTTAATATCCTTTTGTTAGACGTTTATTGCTAGGGGGGTAACGTATGACAAATTAAAAATAATTAATTGCTTTTTTATCATTAAAGTTTATATCCTGTTGTTAGAAGTTATTAAAAGTTTTGTACCATCTACATGTTTGACTTTGACTGATGTTTTATCTTTTGGTGTCTTTTGACAGTTATTTGTCGTATTTATCTGAGTCACAATAGAGAATACTGTCGATTAATTATTGATACATATCTGAACCTAAATTTTCCTCCTTCCCTTGGCTTTTTTCTCACAACAGGTTAGTACTTTTATCCACTCATACAGAACAGAAACTTGTTGATATTTAAATGATTTTGTTTATATGTAACATTTGCGTATGTGTGTGTCCCAATTATCCACCGGTGGACATCGACATCTAGCTCAATGCAATTGGAGACCAGCATCTCTGCACCATGTGACTTGACCAAGGAAGGACTGCCCTCCGGACCAAAGCGCATTGTAGTTGGTCGATTCCCCGGTGGTGACATATTATCGATTTCTCTAGTGTTCTTTTCAAAACTAAAATTCCAGATCCTCTCTCTCTCGATGAGTGTGTGTGTGTGTGTGTGTGTGTGTGCATTAAAATCTATGACGGGGTTGCCTTCGACGTTCTTCCCGAAGTCGGCACCTGATCTGATACCTTTTATACGTCAACACAGCTACAGGCCGTCATGTAAATGCGTACAAAGTTATATCAATGAAATGCTTTAAAATAATTCAAGACAGTGATCATGATACCCATCATAGTAGTTTACGCAATATTGTAGACTGGTCCAGGTGCACGTTCGTGAATTCTTTACAAGACTGCATATATGCATCTGAAAAGTAAGAAGCTTTTGAAGGTGACAAGGAGAGTGCTCACAAAGGGTGAACGTCTACTTCTCAAAGGCAGCTGCAAAAATGACTTCCTCCCTTGTTTACCGAGTGCTTACCAAATATTTGTCGTTTCACTTTCCATTATTTTCCATTAACTTCTCACATAACGTCATAGATGGTAATAGCCGATTATGACGTGTACTTTTTAATTAGTTACTTCTGCGTCCTTTGAACAAAAATTACATTTTGAATGTTTTTACACTTCAAAACGGAGATGGTGCTATAGATGCTAGAGTTTATCATGTCAGGAACTATCATTTGGTGAGGGATATTTGAACTAACATAAAGTCATCTCCCCAATCACAAGTTGTAAATACGCAACTAACTGGAAACGCTCGTTAAGGCCTTAAAGACCCTGGTAACGTGGTGGCAACGATACGCTTAATACAGTGCGCCTACATGGCTTGACAAAAGTGTCTATACTATTGGGAGTATCATGGAAGTGGTGGTGAAGATTTTTGGTAGATTAAATTAACTTACATGTGTTTGCGATGTTATCCTTGCATAGGTGATCATTCTAAACCTCTGGAAATATTGTCAGCATCTCGTTGAAAGAAGCATATCGTTGTCACCGGGTAACCAAGGCCGTTCTAGCTGTGGGATTAGTTGCGTTTGGCAGCCTTTTTATGATCGTATCAAATCGTTTGCCATGAAGACCTGTAGGCATACACAATCGGCAACTGTTAAGCAGACCCTTTTTCAATACCACAGTTATCGGAGCTCTTCTCATTCAGGAATAATAGTTCCTGAAAATTCCTTTCAAACTCATTATAGTCTTCATTGAGTAAGGACTCCTGAAGTTTATGCCTCGTTCGTGTTTGGTAGACGAGCCAAGTTCGATTATATGACTACTTCATGTCATCAGATTCTTATACATTCCCCTCATGATGTCAGTGTTCTAATTGTAAACTGTTTTGTGTTAGGTAGTGACTTCCAAACTGGGTAGTACAGCCACCCTTGGGGGTTTAAAGACATCCAAGAAAACGGTGAAAGAAATAGGGCGATTGGAGTTAGATTATGGGAAGTTCCAGTTTTACATCTCAATTTTATTTGTGACAGTCAGACTCTTTGTTTATAGTTTTTCATTGTTCACTGTTTTGCATTTGCAACTCACTAAGAGCAAGCTGAAGCACTCAAGTTGTCTCATGTGAATTTCTAAGATGCGCTAGAGATGTATTTCAGCAGCCAAGGGGCTTATGGCTTAAAAGGTTTGGGAACCGGTAGTGTAAGCAAAAGTATACGTTTTGCAAAATTTTTCGATGTTTGCAGATTGTAGGTTATCATTATTAACACAGTTGAAATAACAAATCTCTAAAATGCGGATCGATGAAGACCTCAAACATTTGAGTGGAAAGTAATGGGATGTATCAATAAGGGGAAAACTATTTAGATAGTTTTCGTAAGAACAAAGTGGAAGGAATCTGCTTTTGAAGTTGATTAGAAAGCCACTGGAGAGAGACGTCACAGAACACGCTATAAAAGACATCCCTGTTAACACTGCAATGGGAGGTCATTGTTAAGGAAGCAGGATAGCGATATATTTTTGCGTTGAGTACTCATTCTGCCACAGTCAGAGAAAGCGGGGAACAGTGATCATATAATATATGATATTATGATACCCAAGTGGATGCAATTTGTCTATCTTTTAGGTCTGTCAGCCGCAATGAAAAAGAATTTAAAGCTTTTTCTTTGCAATACTCATAGGTGCAAAGACGTGAAAAATCGTTTATTTTGAGAGGGGTTCTCGTAGACTTAAGTGTACTTGAGGGATATTATGTTTATCCAAGAAACTTTCAAAAGTTGTGCGAGTACAACGACGAGACAACGAGAATTTACTAAACACCCTAAGCGAACAAATTTTGTCATGGAAAATGCTTTGGATTCCTACTGAGATTTTGTTTGGAAAAAGCTTTTGTTGAGTCTGGGAGGTCCCAAGTTTACCATCATCTGTTCATAAAATCAAGTAGTAGATGTTTATTAACATCTTTCTCTTGTCGATTTATGTGTTTATTTTCCATATACATCGTGTCCATTTGTGCACAATAACAAAATCACAAGGTGATTATAAGACATCCCAACTTAACTTAAATGCTTAACTCTCCTTAAAAGAGCGTCTCTGCATACTTCCCTTAAACAGTCTTTTATATATATATAGATATATACCAAAGACCCAAGAGGTTGTTAATAAATTCGATCTAATAAATATCGATTAAAGCTTTGCAAGTGGAGATGCTCATATGCCATGATTTAGCAACTCAGGTCACAGGAGTTAAATCTTAGGACAATGTACTTCAAGCCTAGTAATGCGATCATATACCCAAGATAATCAGTTTATCAGCTTATCTTCCAAGATAATCCTTATTTCTCTGCCTGTTGATTGGATTCCTACTCACTCTCAGCACGACAGGGAACCTGTAAGAAGATACCGACCTCATTATCAGACTACGAATAAACAGTTTATACGAGTAATGACGCATGACTTCCCCACTTTATTTCTTGTGCTACCAATTTGATCCCAACACAATGCGTAAATTGTTAAGCCCATATCTCACTTACTTGCAAATACATCTTAATACGCTAATGAATCCGTATCTGAAGTCACCTCTTTTACTCCCTTGGGTTTGTAAGTCTGTGTCGACAAGCTGAAAATGACTGGAGAGTACACGCCAAAAGGGAAACTTCATTACTAGCAACTTTTCGTTTTTTAAAAGACTTCTTCAGGTCTACTATAAATATGCTTAACTGTTATTAACTAATACTTGCTATCAGCGATGGGCACTTCTCACGTAGTGGGGGGAGGGGGCAACGGCAGAGTATGGCAGTCCTTATAGGGGTTGTTATCAGCAAAATATTCTTGATTTAGGGGCAACATCTCCATAATAATCAAATAAATGGTATTGCTGAAATTGGTGTTCTCCACTGCTTGCTTTTCAATCAACGCCTTTATGGCAAAATTATTTACCACATCTTGTTTTGGCCGGAATGGACTACCATGTTTCTCCATTCTCATTTGTCCCTGGCAAGACAGGGTGTTTAAAACGAGTTTGTGACACAGTTCAATACGTCCTACATTAAGGTAAATCGCCATGTACTATGTGATCTTTAAGCAGGGAGAGTGTATGTCCTGAAAGCTGCAATCGCCGTATTTAAACTGCGTTTCGCCTTATGTTTCCTGACTGTCAGACATGCGCATTAGGTACTTGATCTATCCTGCTTACACCAAAACGCTTCGTAAATATCATTGTAGAGTTGCTGTCGACGTTTTGTCTATTCTGACCTAAAATAATTATTTACATGCTCTTTTATTTCTGCGTTTACGACTGTACCTAAAATTGTAAAATAGATCTGTATCCATATCCCGCCTTGACTTACATTTATTTTAAAATATTTTTAGTCAATTAACTGTATAACTGTAAATAATTCTATATAAACATTGATGTAACATTGATATATATCAGTTTCACAAAAATGGTTTTAATTTACCTTTCAGATAATTTTTGCTGAGGCGTTGGTCTAGTAACCATGAGGCCGGTGGGTTCAAATCCGGTCAGCGCTTTTAAATTTGCAAGCTATTGTGGTAATGCTCCACTCTTTGAGAATTATATACATATGTACATATCTATGCCTATAGGCTCACCTTCACTTTACAGAAGAAATGTTGAGGAATGTACCTAAGCACGTACCAAGATACTTGGGAGACGTGTCTTAAATATGACAGAATCTGTCAGTTGTAAGCGCCCCTTTCGCTACAATTCCGTCGTAGGATTTCAAATTCTATCCCTAATTTCTGATTCCATTGAAGCAGTTTCTTCTTAACCAGGAGGAATGGAGAGTATGCTCGTAATTACAAAACATTTAAATGTCTGCAAAATGATTGATGATGAGGAATCCTAGAAAAGTTCAAAATTGAATGATAAGAAAAGAAATTATGTCTTGATAACCTGGGCGAGACTCGATGTTCAGAGCAAAATAACTTCCCAATACAATCCTGCCTCGTATACATTTCAAATTTAGATGATGTATGCGTCTGAAAGCAGACGAATTGATCAGATTAAAATAATTCTTATTATATTTTTGAACTTACAGTGGGCTTCGAAACTAATTTAAAATTGAACTATGATCAAAAATCAGTAAAATGCAGTCCTTTATGTAAATAATTAAGAAAGAAATTTGATTGTACTTTTATAAACCTTAGCTTAAGTGCAATAGGTGGGATAGCTACAGAAAGCAAATCATTTTTGTCCATGTTAAACGATCTATCAATATCTAACAAAGATTATCTGTTAATAAGAATATTGATCTGTACGATGCGAACCACGTATTTCGTTTTGCTTTAGTAGTTAATTTAATCATTTTACGATGAATATTGCATGTAATAAGATAATTCCGAAGTTTAAAAAAAATAAGAAATTGTTACTTCTATGATAGGGGATATCGATCTATGCCTTTGTTGTTATTTTGCATGCTGTTGTTTATCATTATTATCATTACTATTTTTTCTGTTCTTTTTGATAAGGTTAGGGCGTTGTTTACCCTCTTTGAACTAGAAGTTTTGTATTCTAATCTATCATACATCTCTAACAGTTGTGAGTGTTTGACTTTATTTCGTTGACATTTGTTGGAAAAAATGTTTAAAAAGTTTAAAAAATTTAAAAAATTTTTAACGGTTAAAAAAATTACCATTATTAATCCAAATCCAGAGCTTCTTGCTTTGTGAAATTAATGCCGGTAGTGAGATTAATGAATTGTATTGGATGAAAGCAATAGATATTTGATATATTATTCTATTATAAAATTTTCAAGGTGTATTAATATTTGCCTCGTAGTGAATATAGATTACAATTTTGGTGTCGTTATAAAAAGGCATCATGTAACAGGAAAGAGTAAATAGATAGTGCTAACGTGACAGAATAGCTTCCGTAGTTACATTTGTAACAACATCCACTAAAAACATGGATTTCATATTAGATAGATACCAGAAAACGCTTATGAGGCCTGGTATGAATGGAATTCTGAAAGCAAAAACAAATCTTTTAAGTAGCTAAAAGATGACTAAAAAGCTACTCATTGATCTGATTTTGTTGCATAAGATACTTGGAGAACGCCTCAACACTCGCTGTAAGTGCCTTAAACTTGTTGGCATTGAAAGTAACCAATTACTGCTCTCCTCTCAGAGTTATTGGCAAAGGTCATATTAAAGAACACCCAACATCCTGGTTTTGCTTGTCGTACTAGGCTTCGAAACAAGGAAAGCAAATACACATATGAAAAGTATCTCGATGATACTGTCTAACTTTAATGGGCTTTGGATTGATGACGGACCAGACGCAGTTCTTCCTTGATCAAGTCACATGGCGCAGAGAGACTGGTCTCCAATTGCGTTGAGCTGGATGTCGATGTCCACCGGTGGATGATTGGGAGCTAATGTGGGGACTAGATAGATAAAAGTATGTTAACATCGGAGATCACCTAGCTATGTTGATAGAGCACACGCCGCGAAAGCGCGGGTCACGGATTCGATCCCCGGTGGTGAAATGCTTTTCTATTTCTCTAGTGTTCTTTTCTAACTAACATATGAAAAGATAGGATGAAAGAATATTGGAGGCAGAGTAGCTCTCATTTTGTTTTAAGAGTTTGAGTTGATAGAATGGGGAGAAACGGCGAGGAAAGAAATGACAAAACTGGACCTAAATCACAAGAACTGTAGCAAAAATTAAAATATGTTACTCCTACCAGCCGTAGGAATCAGAGGCAAAGGTTTAAAGAGAAGACATAAATTGTGTCCCAAACAAAAACCTCATGTAACACCGTAATTAAGAGGGCTATCAATGAGAGAACTGTCAGACAGTACCACTACAGAATTCATTGCTAACGCATAAATAGAGGGCGGCGTTCCTCAATTTCGGCTACTGAGTAGAGGGCTCAGTCCCCCCAATAGGACCAACTCTTACGGATTATGGAAAGAATCTATCATCAATGAAAACAAATACTACATCCATTCCTTGATAAGAGATTGAGAAGCGGCCCTTTCTCCTACATGAGAAGCGCCTATCAACTTTTTGTTCCTGCCCCAAAACTTGAGATGACTAGCCACGTCTTTGATTATAACAATTAAATAATCATTTCTGTAAGCCAAACGCCTTAGTACTACATGTGCCCTTTCTACTGAGGAGACGCAGCTCGAGATTCACATTTACGTTTCTGAATATTGCTTTGAGTAACGGATTCATTTTGCTAGACGTATTTGCCATACACTGATCATAGCAATTGTATGGAATGAGGCGAGAAAGCTTTTATAACGGTGCATTTATAGGAAACGAAAAGACCAAAACACGTCGTAGAAAATAACAGTCACAAGAGCGACAACTTTACTGCCACTCGTGATATTGTCGTGTTGTTAAAAAAGGCGTAAATTGTAAACAAATTCTTTTGTCGACAGAGCACCGGCTTCTACGTTTTGATAAATGCGGCTTCTAAAGCGACAAGATGTAAAGGAGATCAGGCTTTAGCTAATAGTCTAAACGAATCCTCATGATAGTTGTCAGCACATGATGGGTTTTCAAGCAAATACTGTGCAATTTCATCTGATTTTTTATCTACTTTTTCCTTATGTATTCTTGATCTTGACACCTACTGGTATGACAATAGCGTGTCCTCATTGATTCTTTCATAACCGAGTAAAATGTTAATAGTTCTGCTCAAAGTTTGTTTTGGTTTTGCACACCGTACTATTTCTTATGATTTGCATCAGCGAATGACGGTCATAAGGATTGCTTACCATATTCCCGCCAAACAGGTAAACATGTGATCATTTGGACTGACATGACTGGTTAATAGCAAGCAGGTAATCGAAAGCTTGGTCTAGGTATTTGTGATGTGTTAATGTGGCATAACAAAGAAACTCAAGTTGTTATGGAAATCGTTCTGCAACTATAAGGCTTTACAGACTTCCTTTGAGCTCTCCAACGCATCTTATAATGTAAACACACTGTTGTTTCTTCTTTACCAACAGGTAAAATCATTTCCACCTGAAGAAAGTTTCAGTGATGACTACAAGGTAATAGTATGTCACTAACGTAAAAACTGTAATACAGGACTCGCAACTTCTACAAGATTCTACAGTATGCTTAAAATGTCTGTGGTGTCCATGTCACTAGTACCAGCCCTCCCAATGTATATAAGAGCTACGTAATGACGTATTCGAGAGATTTAAATAAGGAGGAGTTTCCGTAAAGATGTTGTTACGATCTGAGTTTTTACTTAAAGATATTCCGGAGTTCTTGTATAGAGAACTCATTGAATGCAACTCGTTTACTTGGTGTACTCACTTCTTCGTCGGCGCATACACTACAATGCCCCAATGAATTATTTTCGATATTTCAAAATAGAAACAATTTATGATCCTAAATTACACAGAAATACCTTAATAATGATTGTGGAGGCACATGGCATACGCTACTAAATCAGAAACGCTTTTTAGGCCATGTCGTCCATGGTTACGCGGTAGCAACAGCATACTCAATACAATATTTTCAATATGACGCTACAAAAAATGTTTACAATATTGACAGAATCATGTAATATATGTTAAAGATTTTTGATAGACCAAATTAACTTTAAAAGTGTATTTGATGGAAGATATACTTTTACAGGTGATGATTCTAAAGCTGTAGAAATATTTCTAGCATCTTGTAGCAACTACTGTGCTGAGCATTTCGTTGCTACCACGTAACTATGATCGATCTAGCTTCGGGTTTCGTCACGTATACGAATGTTATCGTACGTCCATTATGTTCTTGGTTGTAGTAAAATACGTGTATGAGGATTTGAACACTGGAAGTAGCTTGAACATTTACCGAAAGTAGAATGCGCACCTAGCACCCGGAAAATGATAAGTAAATGTATCTGTAATTAACACAACTAATCAAATGCATTCTAGCTTTGCTATGTACACTTGCATGGCTTTCTAAGGCAAAACACATGAAAGCATATTGTACCCTACGACAATGATTCCTGTAAACAAGTTATCCACCAAAACAAATATCGTTTATCATATCTCTTAAGTCTCTGTAAAACGAGGTCCTAGGCTGTGAAACAATTGCAGCCAGAATTTTGCTTGGCCCATTTACTTTAGAACCTTTGGATGGGACATTTATTATTAAAGAGAGTTAATCTAAAACGATAGATTAGTTATAAACAGGAGAGGAAAAGAGACCTTTGTTTTAGCATGCCCGCAATCTTTGATTGTTTCACGTGAAGACTGCTAAGGTACTTTAACAGAAACAACAGGATTCAAAACTTTACACGTCTGCCTTTGGAGACGAATCAAAACTACTTATAAGTTATCTGTTTTAAGGCAGACCCGTTTAAGATTGCACGTATTTTAAGTACGTATAACTATTCTCTTGTTAACATCACATGAAACTGTAAGGGTGTAGCATTTATTCAACAGCGGTGTTTAGTATAAGATGGGGTTTATTTGAGAACGCATTTCATGGAGGGTTATGTTTCTTCTAAGACAGTACTTTTTTGAAGGCAGTGTGTCTTGGAGGATAGCTTTTCTCGGAGGTTAGTGTTTCTTGAAGGGCAGTGTATCTTGGATCGCAGTGTCTCTTGGAGGGTAGTGTTTCTTGGAGGGCAGTATTTTTTGAAAGACAGTATCTTTGGAAGCCAGTACCTCATGGAGGGTAATACCTTTTGAAGGCCACTGTTCCTTGGAGACCAGTGTTTTCTAAAGTGCAGAGTTTTTGAAGGGCAGTATTTATCTAAGAAGAGAGTTTATCGTAGATCATTATTTCTTAGAGCACCGAGTTTATTGAAAAGCGTTAATTATTGTAAAGCAGTAATTATTACAGAGTGGCTTTAATAAAATGGCTTGGGTAAAGTCGGAAATAACCCTACTGGAACTAAAAATGTGTCTGTGCTCTTCTTTTGTAGTGGGATCTTGTGAAGAAAAAACTGAAGTTACTAGCTCAAGGCAAGATAACTAAATTGACAGCAGACAAGTGGAATCAACTGGAGGACATTAAAAAGATTTACAAAGGACCCTTTGAGGTTCCTTTGGTGAGTGACTTGCAATTTGTATCATCATCATCATCATCATCATCATCATCATCATCATCATCATCATCATCATCATCATCATGTCAGCTGTTCACGCCAGTGCTGGCGGGTAGCCTCCACAGTCTCCTCCACGCCTTCCGATCTTGTGCTCTCTGCATCCACGCGCTGACAGTCTTCTCTTCAATCTCATCATCCTCCTCTTTGGTCTTACTTTAGCTCTGCTTCCTTCTCTTGGCCGCAGCTCAATGTTTTCTTGGCCCATCTGTTGTTTTGCATTCGCGGGAATGTCCTTCCCACTGGCCCTTTGTGAATTCTATTTTCTCGGTGATGTCTCTCACTTTGGTTCTTGATCTTATAACTTCATTCTTGATCTTGTCCCTCCGAGTGATGTTCAGCATTGCTCTTTCCAATTTGCATCACGTTACGTAATTGTCATAATTGCCATGAAATAGATTCTTACCTTTTGTGTAGAGGGAATTGCACCTGATGTCTACCCCGCTTTCTAGATTCTACTGGTATTCTAATGTCAGAGCCAACACATACGTTTGGTTTGTCACAAGTTTCTAAAATGTAATACATGTTAAGTTTACTCTATGACTTCAGATGAATGAATAGAATAGATATAAAAGATGGCCTCCAGGGAAAAGTGGGCCTTTCTTAACTGTCAGCCCTGTAAAGATTTTTGATCAGTTTGAAGCTTTGTTTCAAAAGTTCAGTTGTTCCAGATTGCCATTATGCAAAAACATCGTAAACACCTTTTGACAACTCGGCCTTCTTAAGGAATCACAAACTAGTAAAAACACTCCTCTACGAATGTAAATTCCTCAGATACAATTTTTGATAACTTACTTAAAGTATGCAAATGCAAATATTACAACAAAAAATATTGCTTTATTTTATTTTTTAGAGAGTTATTGTAAAAGAAAGTGTAAATTTATATAAAAAAGCATTTCCCTGAAAATTGGTATAGATGTTTCAATTTTTTGGCATCATGACACCTACTCTGGTACTTTTCCTCGCAGGGTTACAACCGTTGGAGATCGGATGAGCATTTTGGAAGGCAAAGACTTCAGGGATGCAATGCGGGTCTAATTAGAAGATGCGACGAGATTCCACCAAAGTAACCTTTACTATGATAACTAACGTACTCTTGTATGCTGCCACTGGATGTTGGCTTCTTGTCACATTGCTTTAAAAATAAACAACAATTCGTCTACTCTTTGTCATCAAATGCTTTAGAGTGCTACTTTTTCCCTTCACCCTAATTTTGTTCCTGGGGAGGGAGCCAGGAAGTTATACATTCAACCTGATGAAGATAATATCGAAACGTAAAGATAACGTGTAAATTTATTGCTTTATGCAGTATTATAGCCAGGCCCTACGTTTAAGGCGAATCTGTTCACAAGATGAATACTTTGAGCAAAGATGTTCCGACCTAAAAGCATGGCTAGTAGCTAGGGGGTACAGTCAGGATCTGGTGACTGACCAAATAGAACGAGCTAAATGCCGAAAGAATCCTCTTGGCCCTTGGCCGCTAGTTGTGGCTCGCCCAAGAGGCAAATAATCGGCAATACCATTAGCCTGTCAAAAGCTTTGAAACATGATCATCATAATAATAATAATAATAATGAATGAATGCAATGCAATGTACACATATTTGTGAAAACAAACAAAGATGATAATAATAATAATAATAATAATAATAAGTGTCATTAAACTAAGGCGGAGCGGCTTAATCAAGCCAGGCCCAACTGTAATATTATGGTAAAATCAACACCAAAAAGTTATGGGCCAAGAGGAAAACTACAATTTGACAACGTTTCGTTTTACTACAAGACTTTGTCAGGTTTGTACCATTTGGCTGTAATATCCAGAGTACAAAAACCTAACCGAAATGCCCGAAATTTAAGCCTACACGGAACCCCTGTTTGTGGAATTAGTAAGTTTTGAACGCGATGCACACCATTGATAAATTCGAGTAAACGATATGTCATCAACGCTAAGGTCAGAAGCTAAGAATCTAAGTAGACGTCGGGTTGATGTTTTCACATCTCTCCGGCCAATTGCTTAAGAAAAGGTAACACTGTACTGCCCCCATAACTTCCCTCTCTTCCTGGCAAGCAAACCCGTATTTTCGTTTTACCTGCGGAAGCTCCAGGTTTGTTAAATTGGTTCACGATCCCTTGCCGCGTATTTGTTGGTGTTTGTCCATCCAGACGCAAGAAAGTGAAATTTTTTGCCATGCATAACTTCTGTATGATATCTAAAGTCTGAAAAGGAAAAATGATATCTGAAAAATAAATTCACACGCATAGAAAACAAAACTGGGTTAGGTACCGGCCAGATATAGTAAATGTGGTAAAACATGAACGAAAATCAGAAACAATTGTAATCTCTAACTAATTAGACCGTAAGTGGTCGACGTAAAAGTCACAATAAGAAGCCTGAAAAGAAAAAAAAAGTCTAAACGAAAACTGTCCTATTGTAGGAAGATAACCTCAGTCACTGCAGTTAAGACTTGTGTGGTCAGCTACTCGGTTTCGTGTGCATGTGGCATCGAGCACATTACTCCATTATGAAGGGCAACTCTACTTAAGACACTTCCTTGTATTGTATTATTAAAGGCTAGCAAAGACATGTATCTCACTTACTACTCTTTTACAGAGTCATTATAGCATGAGATATAAGAATTTCCTTTAAAAGCTTCCTTTCCTACATTCTGAGCTACTAGTGGTTATTGCCCTACCACCATAGTACACAGGTAGTTACTCTAAACCTTTAGCAGTCCTTCATAGTATAAATTTCATCCACTTTATTGTTGATGGGATGCTGATATCCGTGGCAGAAGAATCTTGTACAAGATAACTATTTTTCCTTTTAAATTTCAGATACCGCAAAAAAAGAAAAAAAGAAAGAAAAAAATTTAATTTCTTTTTTGGGGGGGGGGGGTAGGGGGTGGCAAAAGCCAAAGAGCAGAGTGTTTTTTTGTAAGTTTTTAACTAATAAGAGTAAATCGTGAAATGTCTCTTCATTGAATTTTCATATGCAGTCTACGCGATTCTTAATAGAAAACGCATCTCTCACTGCATAGTTATAGAATGCCTTAACGAAAGGCTTGTTTCGTACGTACCTGTGTAAAATTTGAAACAACAACAACTTTTTCTCCTTTTGAGCGGAACGTTAGCATAAGCTTGTGTAATAGGGCTAGCTTTCCAAGCTCTTCCGTGATAGAATTGCCGCCAGTATACCTTGGTGGAAAGATTTCTAGTAATGAATCGTATACACTCTGTCCTTTGTCCTATGTCGAAAGGAAAGAAATCCAATGTAAATAAATGTGTATCTTTCTTGACCAGATTCTACACGGCGATTCGCTTTCAAATTGAAAAACTGCGGTTCTTGACCGAACCAAGCGACCAAGGTATGAATCCACCTGAGTAAACCCTTTATCTCGTC
>JAAAKM020006971.1:118952226-118977048 GCA_010016025.2 Alatinidae sp. Z8VKAUB7J3
TTTGGTCAGTTCAAGTTAATGACCAGCAAATCGGATGTTCTTTGTCTTCTTAATTAGAAATGACTTTGAAACGATACAACGGCTCGCCCAGCTGACAATATTGTTCAACCAATAGCACAGATTTTGAATGTGAATAAAGCTTGAAAAACATGACTTTCCAATCACGATGCAATATTGGATGAGTGTGATTCATGCAGTTGCAAACTCAAGTTCATTTCCCACTTCGAATCATTAAAAGAATATTATTGGAGTAGAATGAATAGATTCAGACCAAACGATCATTTCTTTGGTAAGCTGTTATTATGATCTTTGTTATGAGATATGGTTACAGAATAGGAAATTTACAAAAGAGATATACGAGTCGGCATACTCTGAAGTCATGTTACCATGATAATCTTAAATATACTACGATAAGTTCGTTTTCACTACGAGGCTAAACTTCAACTTGCAGTTGACGGCTTTCTTCCTTGTGTAATCTGCGGTGAAGACATTTCTTTCAATATTGAAATCGATGAAAATACAGTTGAGGACTTATTTCTGTATTATATCTACATTTTACGACAAAGAGATATCTTTTCAGCCACGAGTTGGGATTTTATAAGGCTACTAGGGTGTGTATCAACTTCCAAAATTTATAGTAATTTACTCTGTTTAGTAAGCATATTCAACCGGTATACCTCAATAACTTCCTTATTACATATAGGCACGATGAGTTACAATGTTGTTGTCCACAACCAACCTGTTTGGAGGCTGCACTTGAGCTTTTTGGTTATTGTCTTGTGTATATCGCATGAAATTAGGAGAAGCAAACAAGATCTTTTGTTTTGCGCACGTAAATGAAATTAGGCCTTGTCGATGTTCAACTTATTCTCAATAAGCTAAAATGCTAGTTTTTGGCCTTTCTTACCTGAACTTCTCGTTTATTTTGTCGTTTTTGGGACTGATACTGTTCAAACTTCCCCTGATGTATTTCTGTTTAGACAGCCCACATGGACTTAGTTCATTTGTTGCTGTCCGTTCGGTCTCTTTTTAGTTGGTTCTTGAAATGATGCCTGGTTTTTTGGGGGTTTCAATAGCAAATTGATTCCATGCTATAGACACTTCCCGATTACATTACGCAATCATTTTTGAGAATGAAAACGAGGCCAGAGTTATCAGTTGTAAACAAAGTCACTCTCTAAGAGCGTTTGACAGTGAAATAAAATCAGAAAGAAAGTCGTGTGAAAGAGCTGCTAACATCACAAGGCTTTATTTTTAAGGCCCTGATTCAAAACTGTAGCATGCAACATATTAAACTTTGGCAAAAAAGTCTTTCTGGTCTCCTGCGTAATATTTATAACTTTGCCTGTAGATATATTAACAACACGCTGCCCACATTATCTTATCTTTCTCTTTGGAAAAAGATAGACAACAAGCAATGCTTTTCTAGTTTAAGCACTCAAACCCTTCAAGACATAGTTTCTGGCTGCTCTACACATTTAAATGAGGGGCGATATAATTGGAGACACGACTCGATACTACAAATCATATGCAATCACTTTTCAACGTTAAAAGAACGCATACAGATCTACTGCAATTTACCTGGCTTTCGTTCTCCTTCAATAATTACTGGTGAGGAGTACCATCCTGACTTGATCATCAAAGATGATAACGTTTTAAATATAATAGAATTGACTGTTGGCTTCGAAACAAGATTGGAGATTAATTACAAAAGGAAATTGGCAAAATACGAAGAGCTCTGTTCTACATTAAATAAAAACTTTACAGTAAATTTTATTGATCTAAGCATGAGTGCCATCGGAGGCCTTTACAAAGACAGTGAATCTTTCTTGGAAATGTTAAACAAATTGATGATGCAAGAAAAGGAATATATGATCAAAAAATCATAAGTTGTTGTTTTCGCACATCGTATTTTATTTTTTGTAAATGTAATTCTGAATGGCAATGAAGTTTTAAAAAAAGTTATTATTCTTATTTGTTTGACAGGGTTTGGCACGATGCTCTGTGGTCAACCATGAAGAAATACAACATGGGCCAGAAAATAATACAGACAATTCAGAAGTTCAGAAACCACAAGTGCAGTACTCATGGAAGGCACAGTTGGTGAGTGGTGCCACATGTCAGCTGTGGTACATCAGGGTTGTCTGCTCTCGCTGATACTCTTCAACATATTCCTCTAGCAAATCATGACATACACCCTTGAAGATCATGAGGGTACGATCAGTATTGGAGGGCGTACCATCATAATCTCAGATTTGCTGATGATATTGATGGGCTCGCTGGAAGTAAAGAAGAACTTGCTAACCTTGTGAAATGCCTGGATGATACATCCACAAGATATGGTATGAAAATAAGTGCAGAGAAAACAAAGTTAATGACAAACAGTAAAGAGCCAATAAAGAGAAAGATAAGTGTCAGGGGACAAGAGCTGGAGACTGTTAACACATTCAAATACCTTTGTGCCATCATCTGTCAAAAGGGTTCAAAGACGGAAATACTTGCAAGAGCTGCTCAAACTTTAACTGCTTTGTCTAAGTTGAAGCCAATCTGGAGAGATAAGAACATTAGTCTAACATGCAAACTGAAGCTACTCCATGCTTTGGTACTCTCCATCTTTCTGTACATGTGTGAGTCCTGGACCTTGACAGCAGAGCTTCAACTGAAATCCAAGCAGTAGAGATGAAATGTTTGAGAAGAGTGCTGGCATCCTCTACACTCAACATGTAACGAATGAAGAAGTCCATAGATTAATCAAGCACCCTGTTATTCATTATGAGCCTCTTCTAAACAAGGTGAAGAAAAGAATGCTAAGAT
The DNA here is from genome assembly GCA_010016025.2 of Alatinidae sp. Z8VKAUB7J3. Taxonomy (NCBI): domain Eukaryota; kingdom Metazoa; phylum Cnidaria; class Cubozoa; order Carybdeida; family Alatinidae; species Alatinidae sp. Z8VKAUB7J3. The sequence continues at coordinate 118,955,041 of JAAAKM020006971.1, forward strand.
TGTACGGTCATGTTACAAGAAGTAGTGGTCTCTCCAAGATGATCCTACAAGGAACTGTGCAGGGAGAGAGGAGATGAGGCAGACAGAGAAAGAGCTGGTCAGATAACATATCAGAATGGGCAGGGAAAGACTTTGCTACTACTCAGAGCCAAGCCTATGGCAGAGAGAGGTGGAGACATTAGGTGCAACGTTCATCAGTGTAGCGCCCCTATGACCCTAAGGGTTAGGGGACAGGTGAGGTGAAAAGAGGTGAGATAAGTAAATTAAATGTTACAGAATAACATTGAGAAGACATATTTTCTATTTCTTTAGTGTTTTAAATAAAGTATATGTTCAAAAACAAAATAAAGGATAAACTTTTCCTAACCACTCTAATTTTTTCGTCCACCTAAAAGATATTATTCCAAGTTAATCTACTTGGGAGCTGTTTAATCAATTGTGGGTTTTACTGCGTGAATGCCCAGCATCACCCGTGGGTGATGGCAATATTTTAGTCTTGAAAGCCCAGTGTCATGTGTATGTGATGCTCACTATTGGCTCATTGTCTTGTTGTTCCTAAACGATTGGATAGATAAATAAATACCAGTGTATTCCTGTTATAATAAGCTATTGAATGACACCAAATATGTAGTAGGTTGTCAAAGCAAATTTTTGAGAAATCGTCTGAGGAAATCAAACATGTGGACTTCCCCCAGAATTAGGGGGTCATTATATATTCACATCCCCCCTTTCAGGTCCCCCATAAAATAAGAGATTTCAAAAAGTTAGGTCCCCCCATGGATGGGGGGATGAAACCATGCCTTGGGGAAACTATTTCACGCATCTCAGCCTTACTTTCTTGATAGTTAGTATGTATTGATTCAAAAAACCTTGGTGCAATCCTGCCTAACCTTCACCTGCTCCTGTGACAAATAAAATTACAAGATACGGTATATAGTAGCATAAAAGGAAACAAAACTAACCTTTGGTTTCTTTGGGCACCTCCAAATACTATCATTTTCCTCTTAGTGACTGATGCGTTGTGACCTGCTCTTTCCGAAGGTTTTTCCTGATTTGGCAGTTCGTCTGCTATGGACCAGCTCTGTGTATCAATGTCAAAAAAATGAAGGTGGTTAAAGAATCTAGGAGCTAGGTCTATTCGTCGTGGCTGACACCAACCTCCGAAGATAACCATTGTATTACTGTAATTAACCATTGTACAACATTCTCGTGGGGACGGTAAAATACCACGGGCTTCAATACGACTCCACGTTCTAGTTCTCAAATCTAGTTTATACATATCATTTAAAGCAACATTCGACGGCGAGCATCCTCCAAAAACATACATTGCATTCTTGTGACGGCAGGCGCACAATGAAAATCTAGGTGACGGGGTTACAGTTCCAATGGTCCTTGAAAAACTCCCACCTCTTCTCCCGTGCCCAGCTCGGAGAATTGGAAGGCCATCCTTGAAAGTTTCCTCGGACTTTGCGGCAATCTTTCCCCACTGAATTGTCCCAAGTTTGATGGCACTGTAGAAGTTGTTCGAGTCAAGACTAACCACTATCGATACTAGTCGCCTCCATCGTTTGCAGACTAGTTTAGCTTGATAAAAATCACCATAAGGTGAGAGCAATGATAAAATCTTGATAACTATTTCGTCAGGTAAGCACCCAAAATCCTGCTTGCCACTATCCATGTTTACACGACAGCGCTACCTCTGTTTGGCATCAAACCTGTAGGTCGGTGGCCTTCTGAAGTGACCACCTAAGGTCGTTTACATCTGATAGATTGCTTTCGACGGGACTAAAATCGTTAACCTACATCCATAACTCTGTATATAATTCACGTCTTGTAATGTTGTTGGCAAAATAAACTCTCTTCGTTACCACCTCAGATATGAAGCTTCCCCTTTCCGCAATTCTTGTTTCACTTGTACAGACCATAGAAATATTATAATTACTAGAACGGAAACGAGGCTACGAAAGATGCCAACCATTCAATTTCGCGCCAAACCTGGAGTTGCGACAGAAAGCCTGAGATGATAAGGCCTACAGTGAAAAAATGACCAAAAAGGTAGTCGTCTCATTTGAAATAACGCAAACTTTTTTCCGTTTTAACTATTTAATTAAACTACAAATTATCAAGGCAAAGTACTGGGTAGGAAAAAACTTGGTTTATCGCCCTGGTTTCTAGCCGATCAAGCAAGTATTGCATTGCAGCTGGTATTGCCCTACATAGTTAAAGATTTGGCTGCCGCTCTGTTGAGCAAATAGAATTTTATGAACGGGAACTTCCTTTCTTCTCTACAATTAATTGTTACGCGTGAGATATGAGGAAAAAAGTAGACTTGTATTTCATTTTATCGACAGATAACAATTTTCAAATGCTGCTGCGTGTGACAGCTTCACATGTTTTTGACTGCTTTGATTGTTTCCTCGGTCATGGCGTAAGCTATTTATGGACAGAGGCAGCGACTGAGTAAATTGTATTGAAAGAGATTTGATATATTGAAGGAGGGTGGAGGTACAACGGTAATTTTGTTTTTTGAGTGTAGGGGAAGCTTCAGACGCGCCTATTTCAACACTTGACAAGATATCAAGTATAGATTTCCCTTTGCCATACTGAACATTTTAAAACTAACCACTCTAGTCAAACTATATTTAAATTAATGACAAAAGGCCCACACTGAGGGGGGCATTGCGGGCATCCCCTGAATAAAATTTTGACCCCTTGCTAAAAGTTTGCCAAGGCACTTCTCCGATGTAATTTTAAATTATCGGTCAGTGCCCTAATGATATCACTTATTATAAAAAAAATTGTAATACTCCAGGAAAATATACTGCACTCAAAATAATAACTGCTACTAAACTAAAGTTATCAATAACAATCAACCTATATGCTGACCCCTTTGATAGCTTTAACCTATGAAGTGAACACTAACGAGTCCTACACACAAAAAGTTACTTAATCATTCGTCATGCTGCACGTCCTCCAGGAAAATAACAAGCTTGAGTATTATCTATCACGTCTATTTGGGAAAGTTGAATGTCTACGAATACAGTTGAGTAACACTATACCTACCACACATTACTCTTTTGGTTACATCCCTGGCTCGTTAGCTCAACGCTATCTGTCTGCATTCCAAATTTGTCCACATTCTGTTGTAGTAGTGAATGCCCGTCATTCGTAAAAATGTTTAGACGTGTCCGGGCATAGAGTCACTGTACATTATCAACAGCTACTTTCAAAAGCGTTAAAGCGAAGGCGAATGATGCTTTGCTTGGTCCACACATCCAATTTTGCTCAGTTTTTTACACTCGGTCCTTTATATGAGAGATACACGAGAAATAACGAAGTGGACTGCTCACTCTGGTACATTTTCTCAACTTCCATTACAATGTCTGTTCTGCAGCAATTGTTTACTCTTTTGTTGAATTTAGAGGTGGCGATTACTAAATCGTTACATGAACAGTAGATTTAATATAGCTAGATCCTCTTTGTGAGCTGTCTATGGTGGCTACGGTCCAATATTGTCCATCAAATACAATCAATCGAGCCATAGAAATCGAAATCCTTTCGTAAAGGACGCGGAACCAACACAGATACTCTCCATGAGCAACAGTTGTGTGTAGTTGCGAGAAAAGCTACCATCTTAGTTGTGGCAAACGGCGGCCTCCAGACTACCACAAAGAAAATCAATAAAAACAGCTTTGTTTCTATTCTAGTAAATATATAAATTTTATGTTACAGACTGCCTAAACCTCGTAGCCATTCGATTTGTAAATGAGGTCAATAACTGATGTCCGGTCACTGATCTCTAAAAAAAGACTGCTTTAGAGATCAGTGTGTCCGGTCAGGGAGCTTCAGACCAGGCTGGAGCAAGGCGTAGAACTAATATATTTACTAGAATGGCAACGAGGCGGTTTTTCACTGATTTGCTTTGGGGTTGTATTATTCCGAACGTGGTAACGCTTTCAGACCAAGTTACGCCAACCTCACTTCCATACAAATGAATAGAAGAGAGAGTCAAATTTAAATTTGAACCATAGAGCAAGAAGACAGGGCTAGAGCGCTCACCTGTTGCTACTCTTTTGTTTGTGAATGCGGAAGCCATGCAAATCCATAATGGCTCTTTAAAGTGGCAGAAACGCGAGGGCTGACTGACGAGGCCTATGAGTGCAGTGAGTCTTTCACTCATTTAACGATGGTATCATCCACTTAACACATCGAAAATATCTTTGATCTAGTAAAGTAAACAACCCAAAAGGCGATTTCTTTCACGTAAAATGAGATTATCTCACTTGGCGATTGGAGAATTGTTCATCTGTTGATAGAAAACATGCACACCGACTAAAGAGGACACACAAGCTAGGAAGGAGTTCAGAAGTATAAACGCCAACTTGTTGTCGCTTAGTAGTTACGAAATGTTACGAGCTGGCAATTAGTAATGGAGTCGCTCATAAAATGTTTCATTGTTTCAACGGAAAGCTTGATTAATGATATCATTTACATTGGAGCTGAGGGCTGTCGGATTAATGCGTGAATGGGACAGTTCAATGTACATCACGCTGTTGGCAGAGGTATTATTCGTTGCAAAACAGGATAATTTCCGACAGTTTCATTTACTGATGTGAAATTGCTTTGATAAGTGCTGTCGTGTGGTTGTCTGCAAAATGTTTGTCCAAAACATGTTATTCTTTGGTCATCATCGAGACTCAGAAACACCTGACCGGCAAGGGACTCAATAACCCAAAGATTTAGAGTTCTAATTCCTCTTTGAAACACTTTGCCACTTCACGTGCATCTCTGTAGCATGTTTGTCGGTGACAGGGGCCACACGAATTGTGGAAGAAGAAGGTACGTACAGGCGGCCATATGCTTTGAATGACAGCAAAATACAGCCACTGTTGATTATTTGCTCTTAAATTCGTTTCAGCACAATCCAGGTCTAATCCACGTGTATTGCAAATGACGGTATGGATGACGATGGTAAGGTGAAAATAATAATGGTAAGGTGAAAATAATGATGGTAAGGATGACGATTGGCAGAATCCTTGTGGAGAAAATGAAGGTGGTAAGGATAAAGAAAGTGTGCGTAGTGATGGCAAGAACAACGACACTGACAGTGATGGTGATGATATGTGATGGTGATGATGTTAAGGATGCTTATGGTGATGATGATGATGGCTGTGGATATAGTAAATCAATGACTGGGAACTGGGCTGGCATATTGCTTTGATAGTAATGAAAATGTTTGTTAGTGTTGAAAATGTTTGATAGTAATGCAATTTCGAAATATAAGCTGACGTAACATGCCGTTTTCGAGCCTCCAAAGTTCGAAATAAATCTGACGCCTTGGACTGAACTTTGTTTGTACAAAAACTGCGATTTTAGACCGTAATGGTTCACCTCCTCCCTTTTGGTGCTTCAGAATCTTCTCCACAATCTTCACCCTACAACTCTGTAGCCCACTTTCAGAGACAAACGTGAAGAGGAAATGAAAAACGTAACGTCCTGGGGAAAGGAAAAACGTAACGTCAAGGGGCAAGGAAAAACGTAACGTGAAAGGGGAAGGCAGGTCAAACAGCCCCATAAAGCTCATCATTTGGTAGTAATACACTTCGTTAGTAAGTAAAGCACATGGCAATGCTCCTTCCCTTCGTGGTACAATAAGGCACGGCACTTTTTAAGATACCGTTTTGCCGTATCCCGAGAGTGTTGTATTCTGCTCACACTGAGATAAAATATTTCCTTCAGTCTCTTCAATTTAGGGCACATTTCGTACCTAAGGTGTCCCGTCATCCCCTTTGAATGAGTAGACAAGGTACATTAATACGAATTGTACGAAATGTCCTGTGTTTCCTCATCTTCTTATTTAAGGCTTGCGTATTTCATTTAGTTAACCAATGAACTGCTAATGCCACATAAACAACACTGCATTGTATTAAAAAATACCGTAAACAAGGCAAAACAAACAACTTAAATTGCAGCTTTGTTGTCAAACATTCTTAAAATCCGCTTTAAGTTGTTGTAACAAATAAACGTCAACATTAGTCTATTTCTGAGAGTTAATTAGGTTTTAAGACCATAATAAATCTTCAGCCAATTTAATGAGAAAAGCTCAAGTCAAACGACTCGACATTTCGGTCTAATGTCTGAACAAAAACCTAATCTTGTATTGAGTTGTAAAGATAAACTAGAGGAAAAAAACTGCCCTCCACTTGACGTTTTAATTACAATTCTAATCTTGTATAGACTCCTTCAGTGATAATTGGTAACCGCCTCGATCGAATTTTGTAACAGGAAAAGCCGAGCTGCCATGCCCCAAAGTTTAACTCATTCCATAGGCAAGACTATACTCGGAAGCTAAATTTCTATGTTTTTGAATGTCAAGAAGACGTATTGGCTATTATTAGTGAAATATCTTTTCGTGGGCGCATCTTAACTCCGAGATTTCTTATCAAAGGCATTCCCGCATGGGTCGCCCTCTAACGGCAGCAAATGTATTACGCTTTGCCGCAAATGCCGGCGTTGGGAACAGAGCGGTTCCCATCGCTGCTATTTATGCCTGCGGCTTGTAGAAGCCTTTAAACGTCTTTTTGCATCAGACCGAAATTTCCTTGGTACCTTTCGTGGTAAGCCAGCAAGATTTTGCCCCGCAATAAGCTGGGAATGATTAAAATACGGCTGTAGTCAGTATCGACTGTACTCATGGGGAAAATGCCACTTTTCTGGTAACTCTGGCCTCCATTTCATTAGCAATAAGGCTCTTCTTCAAGAAATCAAAAGAGAAAGCCCTCTTCAAAGAATGTTCTATTTGTTGTTATTCTTAATGATAGTAAAAAATCAGATTTAGTTTCGGATTTGAATCCTAGTGGTGACATACATTCTATTTTCGGCATCTTTTCAAATTTTCCTACTTTGATTCCATGGGCCGGGTGAGTTCATATTAGTCAGTAGACTAACTGAAAAACGATTTTGCAGATATTTGGTACAAGACAAAACCAAAATGGCTTTTACAAAACGAAGCTAAAAACCATAGTTTAAAATATGCATTGAGATATTTGTAACGGGGGGTGGGGGTGGTGCTTTTCCACGCCACAGTGGCTTCGTGCTTGATTGCATTAAACATTCATCGATCCGTTCAAACGCGACATACGTAATCGGCAAATAACCATTGCTATACACTCCTTGATACTCCTTGGTACTCCTTGATACTCTGTTAACATGGGCTCACCTCTAGCGAAACCAGCCCATTTAAGTACACCCTTATCATACAATTTGGAGCCAAATACTCCTTTCGATTTCTCTGGTTAACGTGGCGCCACATCCCAAGTTTCCATTCTACAAACACCTCTCTGTTTACATTCATTTTGAAAATGGGCTTATAGTCTTCCACTCATTCTCCTAGGGTGACATTCCGAAGTATGACCTGGATATCATATGAAGTAAACTCTGTTCCCATGGTAACGTTCAAGTTACGATGATATTATCCATACAAGCAGTCAACTATGATATTATCCATACAAACCGTCGCGCAATATTTGATCTCCATTCCCTTCTATAGAGTTATTCAATGATTAGAGAAGTCTAGTAGAGTTTGAGCCAACTCAAGTCGGGTTTAGACAGTGTCACATGATAACCAGTAAGAGCGCACCATGACATAGCCACACACTACAAAAATGAGAGCCGATTCTTGTAGCTTTCTCCGTCTTATGAACTAAAACCAGCATGACTGATAAAAAATTCATTGTAACAACAGCAGGATGCATAGGATTCTTCTAAGAATTTCTATGCACGCAGTGAGCTGACACGACCGTCCTTGTTAGTGATTTCAATTTGACGTTACTAGGGTCGGTAGAGTCCTAAGTTCGCAGGACATCTTGCAGAGGCGAACGTACATCAAGCCTGTTCTAAATGGTTCTGTAACCAATAAACCTACATAATCACTTCCTTGGTTAACAGTCGAGATACAAGTGGTCTTTCTTTAACCTGCTGCAAAACAAGGAGCATAACTGTTAACGTTGTGTAGCGGTAAGCGGCATTAAAACAGTGAAATAAAAAATATTGGATTTCTAACTCCATGAAATTGGTTCCGAAGCTTCATGGACAAGTCGGCCTTTTCCACGAATATCATTAATTCTTCCCCTCGTTTGAACTATTTTGGCCCTTTCTACCGTAAAGTTATATATTGTGGTAACTTATACAGGCAAATAGTAACACGGCAATTCGTACCTCTTAATTCTGTAAATAACTCATTTAAATATGTGTTGAAAACAAGGCTAAGTTCCTTCTTGATGTAACAATCCCTAACATCTACAACTAACCAATCAAATTCTAACACGACCTAACTTCTCCAACCCTTGCTCTTTACTAACCAATCACTCAACTTCCTCTATTGATCTGTATTCCCATTGGCTGTAAAAAAGTGTATAAGTAATTCTTTAATATTTTTTAAAGTAAAATTGCGAGACAGCTCTCTGAGATCTACGATCGCTGCCATAGATCTCAGAAATAAATTAATGTTGAAATAAATCAAAGAATTGCTTTCCAATTGACTTTAAGCGCTCTGCGAGTTTCCCCAGAGCTGCCGTACGAGGAAAGGGTACTCGTTACCAATAAGAATAACTGACAGCCTCTGGAAAGCCCTATCACTTCATTTTTGGATGGGTCCCCACTTATACTGGTAGAACCGCCACTAAATCCTGGATCACTCAGTACTTCATAGGCCGTCACTTACACTTAGAAGGGCAGGACGCAAAACATTTGCTTATGCTCCGTAGGGTATTGTATCTTTGATAAAATGTTTAGGCGTACAGTCGAGTAGATGCGAGTTCAAAAGTGCGGTTTTCTTCTTCGCTTTCATTACTTTTTGCGACGGTTTTTCTTTACGGAGTCGCATTACAGCTGTGGTTTCGCAGATGTGGCAATTTTGTTTATCCGTACACCGACACTTTGCTTCACGAAGGTTAAGTCACTACAGTACATCTTAGATGGGCCGCCCATAAGTCTGGTAGAACTTCCTCTAATATCTACATGGGTTGCCACCAAGTCATTGGTTGAGTAGCTACTGCATATCTAAGGTCACCTCTTAATACTGTAAGAGTCAGCCAATACATCTCGGATGGGTCGCCGCTAAATCCTCGGTGGGTCGCCTATTTTGTCGCAGCAACGTCGTAGTCATTTTAAAATAAGGAATACGATAAATCTATTTTGATAAACGTTAACCTTAACTACGAAATACGGCACCCTGAGTGAGCAGTGATATTATACGCATCAAAGGAAAGCATCAGAGAGGTCGTTGTGCCCAAGAAATGCGCAGTCCAGCGTAATGAGGTCTCCTAGAACAAGTGCCTATACCTCATAGAGCTGTTATATTAGTTTTGAACTTGAAAACTTAATCGATTGGCGTTTGAAGGAAAATGCTGGAAGGGGCAAACATGACGATACTTTTGAAAATAATTACCCGAGATGTATACATCATGTTAACCGACTACCTTGACACACTAAAAAGCCCTCTAACTAGTAAATTATAGAATTTAAAAGTAAACTTTCCTCGCAATTCTAGTACATGAGGCTCAGTAATAACATTTTGCTCTCCCACCTTATGGCCTGGGAGTTTCCAGTCTACGTAGGGAGCTCCTCAGACTTGAAAACCTTATGCATATCAATATCAAAAGCGCCTCCGTTCTTTTCATCAATAAGCCTTCATTCATAGCAACATCCATTCTCAAAAGCCTTCATAAAAAGCCTACATTCTCTCGCAGTGCCTCAACTTTCTGTTTTCAAGTTATATTCACGGTACATTTTCCTTTGATTGTTTAAAGCTAAATTTTCCATTAAAGCCTTTAAGCCTTAGCCAAGAGTACGACTGGTTTCATCAACCGAAAGCCTAAAGGAAATTTAACCCAAACGATTAAAGGCGTATTCCCTAAGGGGTAGAGTTTTCAAAAGGATCATCTTATATCTTATTAATGGACCTAAACATATTTTCGACACGGAACACTATGCTGAGCCATGAGCTACTAATTAGGAACTGTGTCTCTCTAAGGGAACTTCGTGTCCTAGTCAAAACAAGCGTTTCCTCAATGATGTAGCTAAACGAAAAGTACACTTAGGGAACAGTTCACCAATAACATTTCTAACCTCATATCAACCTCCTGCAAATTCTGTGTTCAGTATTTCACATGTAAGGTTAAATATAGCTTGTTTTGGTAGTTACAACTACGGCTTGAATATAATTTTTCCCCACATTTGAAACCGACTTTCAATGTTAAGTATCAACAGGTATATTTTATGAGACAGCGATAAATTCGCTAAGTCGTTAGTAAAGCGCTTCGAGAAAAAATATTCATCAACGATGAAGAGAAACGGCAGCCTCTCCAGATGAACTGTAGACCCGATATTTAAACTCCCCTACACAAATACTAAGAACGGGCTAACTAATAAGTAACGCCAATCGGGCAACGCTCTTTAACTTTGACTACCAGGCGGAGAGGCAAGCCATGAGACAACCCTCAACCGCCATGAAGGATCATCTCTTATGAACCACCGGAAGCATCCGTAATCAATAAGAACCGATACCGCACCCTAACTCTTGCTGAAAGGGCGTGAAGAGAAATCACCTCTCTTTGGAATGCTAAAGTGTAACGTCAGCTTCATGAAAATTAACAGTTCGGCTATCTTATTGATAAAGATGTTATGTTCAAGTTTGTACAGTATATATCTTGAACAACCGTCCAGACACTCTCTTTCAAAGTTTCAATAACGTCTGTCAAAACCCTGTAACTTGAACCAATTTTATGACTTCGTCAACTGGCAAAAACTAACATTAGTGCCTAAAGGCAGATTGAAATGGTGGGTTTACTATTTTGATAAAGTTAAAAATTCATCCTCTCGCAAAAGCCTTCCTTGACGTCATCACTTTAGTGCACTATTTTTCGTTGTCATTTCGGCGTGGGGCTAATGAAATTCAAAGGCGGCCTTTGTGGCTCTTTCTGAGATTTGTCGAACAATATAAAATACCCACAATTACCATCCAAGTACGTTCTTCCAACCTTTTGGCGACTACATATTTATCGACAGACAAACTTGTTTTCCACAATGATACATGATAAGTGCTCCCTCTCAATGACTTTAGACACACCATGGTGTTGAGTTTAAAGATGCCATATGCTTAAACCCCCAAAAGCCCTACAGTGAACACTACAATTTGGCCCTCAAAGAAAATAGGAACAAGGCACCCCAAGGCAACTTGTAACTGGAGTATTCGAGTCGAAACGTAATCCTAAACCCTAGCCATGAATTACAGAGCCCGAACACAAGTCCAAACTGTGACCATAGCCCTGTATGTAGTGACTCAACTACATAACCATTTGGTCTTTGTGATACGTCACCTGTGTCCTCTATCGATGGTTTTTATATTCAATGAGTGGCTAATTTTCATTTGTATCATATGGTTATCTAATTTTCATTTGTATCATATGATCACCTGATTATCCTTTGTATCATAAGATTATCTAATTTTCATTTGTATAATAGAACTGCCTAATATTCATCTGTATCATAGAATTATCTAATCTTCGTTTTGCTTCATGGAATTTTCTAATTTTCATTTGCATCGTAGGATGATCGAATTTTCATTTGTATCATAAGATTATCTGATTTTATTTGTATTGTATGATTCTCTCTTTTTTTTGTATCATAGAGTTATCTCATTTTCATTTTGCTTCATAGAATTTTCTAATTTTCATTTGCCTCGTAGAATGATCTCATTTTCATTAAAAAAGTTGATTAATAGTACAAAATTAGAATATTATTTTGAATGCTGTGTTTATTTTGCTAAACGTTTCTTGTCATTCACTGTTGTATAACACGAGTGACAGAAATTGTGTGTGTTATTTTCGACGGCTTATTTTGATCCTTTTGTTTCCCATTACTTCTTTCCTAAAAGCTTTCTTCCTTCACTCCATAAGATTGCCGTGACCAGTGTATGGCAAAAAGTTAAGCTACATCAACCCGTTACTCAGCGCAATATTCAAATTTTCAGTTGTTTCAGGGAATTATTTTTTTGTTATAGTCTGTGTGTTTTGCTCTCCTTAAACTCAGACTATATAAACATTATCTTTGGCATTAAGTTTGTAAATTAAATAATTGCCTTTTTTGAACGCGCCTTCCCTGCATAAATTGTGTTTGTTATGCTCCCTAGCCGGTCGGTAGTTTTTAATAAATAAAAAAACGCTGCAATAGTGTATTGGAATCCAATGTTCATGCTTAAATACCTTGTTCCTTTATCTAATGTTAATTGAAGAAAAAATCGAGGAAAAGCTTCTTGATCAGAACGAGTTGCCTTCTAATTGTCTGTTTAAATCTGAACACCATCATCATTGGTCGGTCATCAAGTCTCTTCGATTCTTTTCTATTTGACTGAATATTCGTTTTGAAACTTATCATAATGAACTTTAAATCGCTGGTACAGCTGGTATAGCGGGCACGACTTCCACTGAGCCGACGGTCGTTAACCCTTTAAGAAACTCATCCACCCTTTAAAACCGGTATTGTCCAGTACACTCCATCCTCATTATTGAAGTTCTCAGGAGAAAGCCGGTTTAGTCACCGACCATTCGACCATGTGGCGAGTTACATGTTATCAGCAGCAAGATGGTCCCGGGTTCAAAGACAGTTGCGGGTTGACAGACAGTTGCAAAATCCATCCCTGACAGTATTATTTGTTTAATAATACGAGCAATATCTTAAAAATAAACTCTGCGGTGAGCAAATTGAAAAGCGGAGAGGGAAAGCCTCCAAATGTTGACGTGCATCTATTATTGAATATATCAATCAATAAATGTTTGTATGAGAGACATATGTGTGCATGTTCATAAAGGCACCCTATTAAAGTACTCCACAGTATTACAAGGAACAAAACACATTTATTTACGTGTTTCTACCATCAGCAATTTATCAAGTTTTGTCACATGGAAGGTAGACAAGCCCTTTTCATAAGCTAGTTTCTTGTCCAGTAAATGCGAATGTTTTGGCTTGGAACGAAGCTTTTAATTAGACGTTAGAAGATCCGCATTCCAGGAGATAGTAGGGATATTTAGAATAGTTTCACTTTATTTATTTGAAATATTCTCTTGCAGTTTCGACGTAGATGATAATATCAAACGAATGGTTTTTACAAAGTTGACAAGTATTTTCTTTTATCTATTTCTGCCGTTCGCATAACCATCCCTTTTCCTTTATCGAGGAAACAAATCAATTAATTTTCAGATAGTTCCGACAATGTTTAATTCTTACATGAGATTAATGTCCACTTTCTACGGAATTAATGAAAGGATAGCGCTGACAAGTAAACTACAGTGGCCTGTGCGTACTTTACAACGCTTTATGTTAGTCCAATCTGTTGAATATTTATTCTAACTCCTTCAGAATTCCTGACGTTCAAGAAAAGATTTGTCCAAAGTGGTTTAAATACACTTGTTAATGAAAACAAGAGCGTTGCTCACGCAATCCAGTATGCTTGCCTTTACGAGTATACAATAAGAAAGCCTGGTTGGATAGAACATTTTGAGCACCGTTGCATTTCGAAAGATCCATGACGTTCCCTCGTAAGATGGGAATGAACCCTCAGTTAATAAAAATGAGCCAAAAATACTTATGTGCTGTCTGGCATATTCAAGTTTGCCTAGATAAGAAAACATTATCATCGAGCGCCATGGCGGGTTTAAAGATTGTTGAAGGGTTGTAAGAAGGAGGGAGACAATTTCACAGTCTCTCAATGAAAGACCCCTGATGAGCAGTGGGCTTGACTATGAAACTATCCTAAATAACTTCGCACGCGCCTGATTTCGGCACTTTCCAAGGTGGATTCCATTGATATCCCTGTGCCATACCTTTCGATTTTCCCACAGTCATATTGTTATTGCCATTGATGAAAATTTGAAAACTAACAAAACTATTCAATCAGGCTACCGTTAGTCAGAATGAAAAGCCAAATTGATGGAAGATACTTGATAGAGGAGCCATATCCACCACAGGCTTCCCGTTGGATCCTCCACTACGCGTTTTATTTCCTCTTGTTCTGACACAATTGGGCGCTTCATAGAAATGGAGGAACAACCCCTGGTAATTGTTTTAGTAGCTTGGTACATTATTTTCCAAGTGTAATGCTGGATCATCTTTCATTACCACTCTACCCTGTCCAACGTACGAACCTGCTTCCTACAACAATCAGCCTTGCTCTTTACAATTCTTAAAAATTGTTGGCCTTCATACAACCCTTGGCCTTCTTCTGTTTGTCTTCTTTGACAACGTGGGCACACTTTAGGAGGGATAGAACATGGGGGATGAAAACCAATCCTTTATTATCACAACTCAAAGTGTAAAAAACTTAAACTCACCGACAAGAAATACAGCTCAGTCATGATATATATAATTTTCAAAATTACCTCAATTAAATACAAATTATAGAGAAGAAAAAGTAGCGATCTCATAACCTTGCATTAGGGAATCTTGAAGGTCCACTTGATAGTTAAGACAGAGGTTTAATTATCATGCTAGGGCAATTCCTAATTTTTTTACTCAATTATATGACGTGACTGGGCTGACGAGTCAAACAAGGCAACTTATAAAAAAACCTAGGAATTGTATTAAAATAAAGAGATTAAATTAAATTTTACAAATATTATCATTGTAAAGAACACCTACTCCACTGGCAAAATGCAGTTTACCGCCTTCCCAAAAATGTCTACAGTTTCTCATCCAGATATCGTGATAATACCCTTGTTACTCTTAAATCTCCATCTGTGAAAGAAGTCTAATAGTAATACCTTTGTTACGACCTATTGAATCCTCAAAATATTCAACATAATGTGTCAACCGGCATCTCATATCTAAACCAAGATCGATATACATGGAGGCACCATTCCGTTCCCAACTTGACATCTGATTTTACTTCTTCATCTAATACCGAAATTAAAATATAAATATATGTACTTGGGTGTCAATCTCTCTCAATACTCGTCTTGATCTTCGCCCAGATGTAATTATTAAATTTCAAGACAACCTTTATGTTCTTGTGCTCACTGTAGGATTTTCTGTCAAACAAATGACGATTGACCCAATCCCGAGCTTCTTGTATGATAGTTTAAAAAGACAAGGTTCGTCTTACTATGTAACCATTATGCCTGTAAAGTGAGTAATGGTTGTATTATTCTAAATGAAATAAATGCAGTTTTAAAACTTATACTTCTTCTTCTTTTCTTCTTGTTATAAGTAGTGGTGGTGGTAGTGGTAGTGGTGGTTGTGGTCGTAGAAGTGGTAGTGGTAGTAGTAGTGGTGGTAGTGGTAGTGGTGGTAGTAGTGGTGGTTGTGGTACTAGCAGTGATAGTGGTAGTAGTGGTGGTAGTTGTAGAAGTAGTAGTAGTGGTAATGGTAGTAGAAGTTGTAGTGGTAGTAGTAGTGGTAGTAGTAGTAGTAGTGGTAGTAGTAGTGGTAGTAGTAGCAGTAGTGGTGGTAGTGTTAGTAGTAGTGGTGTTAGAAGTAGTATTTCTAACTGTTTTACGCAGTATAAATGGATTAAAAATAATGTTAACTCTTTGAACTCTTCCATTGTACACTGTTAATGTACCTTTAATATAACCTGAATTTCCTCGGTGGATTTGCAAGTCTGCTCAATGAACCCTTTTCCAAGTGGCTTAACAAGAACCTCAAATTTTCTTACTATCAATATTACGTGTCTCTTGTGACGTTTATCGCTGCAGGTTCATGAATGACCTGACTATTATTACATCTGCCTTCTTTGCACACAGACTTGGTTCTGTTTACCATCTTTTATGTCACAGCAAAGCATCAGATTTCATCCCCTTCTTATGAAAAGCGACTGGTTTCATAATCAGCTCCATGCAAAGACATTAGCGGTCTGTCTATCTTCCATGAATTCGTGACATGTAACGTACAATTTCTATGTTTGCTGTCATTGCGGCTAATTGATCTCACCTGAAAACTTCCTTCTGCAGCGCACCAGTGTGCTATATTAATACGTAGACTAAGTGTTCCAGAAAGTTCAAAACAAGCTGCGAATAAAGCCTATGTTAAGAACTTTTTGAAGCTAAAAGCAATGTGTTATTTTGTCAATTTCATCGATATGTGATTAGGCATGCGGGAGGCCTACCATACTATTTTTCTTTACGGCCTTTTACCGATCAGCTACCTCATATCGGATAGGAGAATACGTGATCAGGATGAGGCTGAAATCGTGACGAGTTTTGTCGTCTTCTATTGTAAGATGGAGTGTACTTTCCCAACATTCAGAGCGCACACAGGATAACCTTGCGACTCGAAATCGAAAGAAAGTAAGTCAGGTGGACATGGGGTGACGATTAACTCTCTGAAGGGACACGCAACCGAGTCACGCAACAGATCAGGGCTTTTAAATGATAATTTTGCAAAGTATCTCCAAGGTTTGCAATGAGCGGTGACCTACTTAGCAAGCGGATTTACTAGGGACGTAAACTGCAGCATGAGATAATATTATGTAGCAAGAGTGCCCAGCTGGAAGGAAGGACCCGAAATCTGAAGTCTTGCTAGTGATACAACAGGAATGGAATTACTCGAACGCGAAAAATAGGTTTAGCAGAGCCGGAGCTGGCTTGCTTGCGGAGCAAAGTGCTGGGGGAATGGGAGGGGGGCGCATGAACTTTGGAGTTAAGAGGGGGATTCAGCGTCTGGGGAGGAGGAAGGGGCACTGGAAACGTGGATATTTAAAATTGTTCCTCCTTGGACTTCGAAACGCCTTAATCAGATGCCAAAAAGGCTAAAAGAAACCTTTTGGGTAGGCATATTTTATGTCTTTCCTTAGTTTGGAGCTTGTAGGTAAAAGACGACAACTCGTGGTTTTCTTACTTATTTTGTTGTTAACGATTTATTTGCTTTGGTGGCGCCGGAAGCGAGACTTTTAATCCTTTAGTCCCTCCAATTAGGGATTGACATAAATTCCCTCGTAAATGGAACAAGGATATAGCAAAACAGGAAAGAAAAGAGACTCTCATCGATGGCGGCGTCAGACAGGGGTGGAAGCTTCTAAGCCCTCTGCTATTAGCTATGTAATGTTTTCTCTGCCAAAGATAAAGAAGGAAACAAAGGAACGAGAAAGAAAGATGCAAATTCTTCTCTAAAGATAAAATAGAATAACAAAACAAAACTTTTAACTATTTTTCAACCCCCCACTCATGATATGGTGGCACCTCCCCTTCAAATGTTATGCATTTGTTGTCAGAGATGTGAAATCTTTCCTGATGATTATATGAAATAATAGGAATGAAATATTGGACTATCTCTTTGATTGTCACTTTCCACGTAGCCATATTTTGAAACAGAAACAAATACGTACTAAGCAAGTACTTACTCCTTCAAAACCACAATACATTGCAGTTTGTAAGTTCGAAAAGAAAACACTTTTTTTCCAATTAGCACAGCTGTATGTTATATAAAGACCTCATAAATATAAGATCAGTTTAGGATAATTTGTTAGTTTAGGTACTTTCACATATTTTTAGTTGAAATATGTCTCTAATTTCTCTACCACTTAACTAGAATTTCTCAAAATTGTGTTTAATCTGTTTATGTATGCCGCGGAGCATTTTCTTCTCGTCAACAGACAACATTCCTAGAGAACGTTTCGCAAATAAAACCAGACATGATTTTAAAATGAAGTATATTTATTTCTGAGCGCTTTCGTCTCATCTCCCTGCGACAGTATCAAAAGTAAAAATGCTAAATTACGAGTCGGTCATATTAGTGTATGTACTCTGGAGTGCCGAATAAACGGGGGGTCTTAATAAACGGGGGGTCATCATTACAGTCTAGAGTTAAATAGTTTGTTTGTGGTACAAAATAAGAATATTGCACGAAATAGCGAAAACATTGTGTACTTAAAAGCTTTTTTTTTATCAGTGCATACTAATGCTTACCAGGAGAAAAGAAAGTGAATGCCATTGCAATAATACACCATACGGATAATTAAATAGCTTCTTATTTCAACGCTGAAAAGACACTAGAGATATAGGAAACATGTCACCACCTGGACACGGAACCATGACCCATGCTATTACGGCATGTGCTCTACGAACTAAGCCAGGTGACCTTCGATGTTAGCATACTCTATTTCTCTAGTAACCACATCAACTCCCAATCACTCACTGTTGGACATCGGCTTCCAGCTCAACATTATTTGAGATCAGCCTCTCTGCGTCATTTGACTTGACTAAGGAAAGATTGCCATCAAGCCTATCATGCTGTCCAAAGCCCATTGAAAGGAACAAAGTATCATCCTATCTCTAGTCTCCTTTCAAGAAAGACATTTCAAATTATCTACTCGGTAAAAGTTGTTATTTGTTAAGATAACCTATGCTTATTGACATTTCTTTAATCGTATTTTTATATGGAAGACTCTTCTAAGGTTGTACACTACAGCATGGTAACAATGAAGTAATGCAAGCTATTGATTAGTGTTATTGTGTTATGAAACTACACCTAATCTCCAACCAAAACAATGATTGATAAAAATCAAACATCTCTGTTCAACTTGAACTGTTGTGGCATATTTTGACTCATAAGCATAGCGTCAGAGCACAATGTGATCATTTGTGTGTTCATTAAAAAGTTGTGTTAAGCGATTTGTCATGTTAATACTCCATGTAGCTACGGGTACAACTGTAGTTTCATAACAAAACACATTTTTACCTGGACAATATTAATTGGCCATAGACAAACATAGTTAAGCTCAAGTTATGTTGCTATGGCAATCTTAATACTGTTGGGTCTAATTCATTGTAAACTTGGGAAATAGCCACTCCCTTCTGCTGTGAGTTGCGGCAAATACAAGAATAGGTGGTAACGCACAAAGCCACAGTCTTAGGAAACTCTGTTATTGACAATTCAGCCCGAATACATTGATGAGACCACTTTCCAAGAAAGTAGATAATAACAGTAAACTGGATTAAGTGAACGAAACAAGTGATAAAATCATAAACTAGAGATCTGGTTTAAAGGAAATGGAATTTGGTGAATAGTTTACAGAAAACTTTGGTTTATTTATGGTAACCGCTATCGTGGATGCGTTTGCATACTTATTTAACCAAAATAGGGTACTTCAAGAAAGCCTAATTGCTTCTGCTTGCAAATAACGAAGGACTCACAAATTTATAAGTTGTGGTTTTTCTCAGGTTTATTAAGAAATGCCGAGTGGTTAACTGGCCAATTATCGTTTGCGAAAGATGAAACATCTAGTTAAAAGCAAAGTTAAAAAGGCTCAACCAGAAATCCTACCAAACGTGTCTTTCGGTGCCCCTTAGTTTCCTTTAGGCCAGGTGGGATTACAAGGTTATGGCTTACGAGCAAATTATTCATCACCATTTAAGCAAAAAAAGCTACGAAAATATAAAGCCTCATAGTCGTATCAGAGAATGTTTTTATGTAGGAATTGAATTGGTGTGGCAGAGTTGATCTTTAAAGGAGCAGATTCAACTGGCAATCTTTGCTTGTTTAGCTTCTTCTTAGTCTCGATCTTTGCCCAAGAAAGCTACTTGTTCTGGATGTTTCATTATAATTAATGATGGAAACCAAAAATAAAAGATAATAGCATTTGTTATAATCACAGGTAAGCAACAAAAAAGTATAAAGACCTGCCTACCCTGGAAATATACCGAACATCAAGGTTCTTCCAGTATATCACAGATACGGATACAGATAATTAATATTTGCCATCAAATTGCAGCTGTCATGTTTGGGTACAGCAAAAAAAGGCATAGGTTTGGTAGACCGGGTAAGTAGAAGATCTACCTGCAAGATATACCTTGAAATGGTTAATGTTATTGTTATCAGGATAAATAAAGTAGCAAGAAAATTCCAAATAATAGCAACATGGGAGAGGAAACTCTTAGCTTAAGCATACGTCCTGCACCGAGAAACCGCAATAAGAAATGGGTAAAGATATGTTACATATATCTAAATGTAAATTTTCTTGAGTTTCTCTTTCAACACGCCTTAAAGGTCACTTGCTCTTTCCATCGAACCCTTATAATTATTGTGTCTATACCATTGAGTCAGTTATAAATTTAAGAAAGGAGATGGACAGAAGTTGGAGGATCTGTACCGAGTCAGAATTTGTCATGTAAGCGGTAAATATCTTTAAAATTTAGGTTCTGAATAAGCTCCTGCAAGTTCTGTTTGAAAACACACTTAAAGATGTTACTTATTATAGGCTGGGAGAACCTGGGGGAATAAAGAAAATGGTCCATACTGTCAATAAGCTAGTAACTGACTCCTGTCTAATTAACTTTCCCTCAAAGCCAAGAAGTTTGTATCAAACTCCCCTATGCAATAAACTACTTTTTGTACAAGAAACGCCCCGCCCTTCCTGGATGTTACCAAGAGCTATGGACTACAAGTACCTATTTTCTGAGTTTTGTACGTACTATTTGTAGACAGGTTAGACTTGATACTTTCTAAAGATTTATCATTAATGTTGTTATGATGCCGTGTTTAGGTTACAATGTTACAGTTATTTGAATAAATGACTCTTATTTTTAAACTTCTCGGACCCTTTGAAATTTTAATTAACACTCCTAGTGTTTATTGGATTACTTACGTTTGGTGAAGGATGAATCTATGAAAAATCAACAAACCAGTAAACATTTACGTTTGTAGAAAAGTATAAAGCAGCACAAAGAGCAAAGCACGTTAATTCAATGATATTAAAGCTGGTAAATACAAATATATTTATGCCAGTGAATAACAGGAAAAGATAACACATGGACTTGTACACTATATCTTTCTGGAAAAAATATTTTGCAGCTGATAAGAACCATCCAAAATTTTTATGCGTTCAAGTGAAATGATTTGGTTCGGTATTTCGATGTCATAAATTGGCCAACCCCAAATATCTATTAAGTTAATCAATGATATGGAAATTCTGTTAATTAAACACTTCTGGAAAAGTTATCCTTTGCCAAACACTGACCTTGATGTCATTAAAGTTATCATTTCTTATTGAAAAGCGTCTCCTATATGTCTGGAAAATCTTTTACTTTGCTGATGACAAATACTCTATTAAAAATTTTTTTCCATTACACTTTCCATTTGATATTCACTCTTTGGCCAGATTTATAATCCGTTCCCGTTGAAGCTCTGAAATGTTTTTCTATTGTGTTGGTTTTAACTATTAAACCATTGTAGCTGTTTTAGAAGTTAGTAAGTAGCCAGAAACCACGAATTCTTTGACCACGGGTGACAGACGCGTAGAAGAAGCAAAGATTCTCTAGGTGTACTCCATTAGCTTTAAGGAACTTGAAGTTTATCAAATTTTGTTTGTTTCGATGCAGATTTATGTCCAACATTACGGCGGATTGCAATCACGAGGTCAAGATTCACTTCTTAATACCAGTAGTACGCTAATGCAGGTGCTAGTCAACGTACTTTCTATATTATCAGCCGCCTTGAAAAATTTTTGGAAATTGCTATTCTTGGTTAGGGCAGACTAGGCCCACTTTTGGTCAAAGGGTATGCAAACATATCTGGCTGTAAGCATACAAATGTGGTCATAAGGGAGGTAGCGTCTTGTGTTTACCTCAAAGCGCGCGCCTGTTCAATTACTTCTGGTCGTTACAACCTCACAATGCGTAGGCCTTCTACTCAGATTTGAAAATGTCGTGTGATGTAACTCTTCAGATTTCATAATAGCCACGTGACCAAACCAAGTGATCACAGGAATGAATTTGTATTTCTATCAAGAGGCTTACCAGTGCGTCAATGTTTTCAACTATATCACATGATGATAGAATTTCTTAACCGCATGGGGTTTGATTTGACAAAGAAGTTTATTTTAAATTGAATACATCGCTCCAATACGAAGCTCAAAAACAAACTAATATTATTACAACTCGAAGAAAATCATACATTCTGACCTTTTGACAGTTTCAATCTAGGGTTTTAAGGATTTTACAATATCAACAACGATTTTAG
>JAAAKM020006971.1:118980915-118994169 GCA_010016025.2 Alatinidae sp. Z8VKAUB7J3
ACACAGTATGTTTACTCAAGGCTATCAGAGCGGCATAACTTCACTTATAGTTACCACACTCAAAACAACTGTCACAAATCAGCATTGAATGGTACAAGTGACGAAGTACTAAGGATGGTAAGATTGTTTTTTGTACTTTTCTGCTCTCTTTATGAAAATCATTAGTAGCCTGTCTGGCAGCAGTTACTGATGGGAGAAATTTGTTTCAAACTTTATCGACAAGGTGTGGCCACCATCAAGGCAAGGTCTATCACGCTAGACACAAACTGCAAAAAACAATTTAAATTAGACTTTTTGAAATCTCATTCTCAGTGTTGATGATCACAATGTTGTGTACAAAGACAAAGAGAGCCTGTATCTTTCTGTTCCTATGGGAAATGCACTTTCACGGCAAGATCAGGGTGGAGGAATTCTCTAAGAGAGCTTTCACACTGAAGTGACATGTTCCAAGTGGCAATGCCACATGGCATGTTGCTTGGAAAGGAAGTTATGCAAACGTATCAAACTACTCACTCTGAAATGACATGCCACGTCGGAAATATGATGTGCCACTTCTGTGCCGCCCTAGAAACGGAGCAGACCATTTTCCAAAAACATGCCACATTGCGCAGTTGCTTCTCAGCCAATCAGGGTAGTATTCATTCACGTGCATGTGAGGACTAAGATAAAGGCTTCCTTGTCTCGTTCTGTTTATCTAGAAGGGTACTCAACTGTCAACTCTTTCATGAAGCTATGGGCAAGTCCAGTGTGTTAGGTTAGAACATAGGTTATCGACACGGGCTGTAATTCTCTAGTTAGACAACAGAACAGAGAACAATTTTGTCTCTTTTCTGGATAAGCGTCAAAGCATAAAGGCTCTGTGCAAGCTGACATTCCAAACCCAGCACCTCATCTTACATTATCTCCCTTTAAGTGTATACTTATTAGAACTATTTCATCATTCAAATCATTGGACGAGGACATCTTCTGCTGAGTATGGAAATTGGAATTAGGACGACGTAATTAGTGGGACTTGCCACCAATGGTCTGAAATCACTATTTCTCATGACGTCGGCCACGTGGCATATGTGATGTGTCACTTATGACCTGTCACTTCAGTGTGAAAGCTCCCTAACATAGCTTTTAACGTATACGTTTAAAATTCAACTGAAAAGCTAAAAGCACACTCTCAGGGGTAAAATACTGGAATGAGAGTTTTATGATATGTAAGTTTATTTGTAGGGGTTTTTAGTCATGTTTATATGTGTTAAGACCTGAGCAACACTGTCAATCATAGCTTCTACTCCAAAACACACCATCCTATTGGTTTAAGGCCACTTCAATGCCCATGTAGGTGGAAAAATAGCCAGCTACACCTATCAAAAATACACCAGTAGCAATGGAAAATTGTTAGCGGTTTTGTCAATGATGCTGCTCAGATGATTACCAACATGCATTTCCAGAAAAAGCAGTGGAAGAATTTCACTTAGATCTCTGACATGACTGGAGTGAAAGTTGACTTAACTAATAGGGAAGGGAAGAACTCGGTTAAGAACTGTGAAGCGTACATCTCTTTGCAGCAGTAAAGTTTGCATGACAGGATTGTCCGACAAAATCTATTGAATTGACAATCATTTGGAAGTTGCAGCGCTTTCTAACCCTCTATTTTCGTTAATATGTTTTTAGTTATAGTATTAGAAGCATCCACTATAGTGTTCTGTCCTTTCGATGTTCCTTTGTTTACATTGACTTGTGTGAGATTGGAGACATTATTCGTCAGTGTTCGATTTGTGCTTTTAGTTTTGCAGTAGCTAAATATTAAATGGCAATGATAGTGCAAGTATAAGCCTTGTTCAGTCATTAATAGCTATTTGACCGAACTTAGTATTGTTAGTTAATTAGGTGTTTCAAAAGTTGGTCTGGGATTGGTTTCTTTTGGTGGGTTTGTTCAGATAGATGATGACTTCAAGAAAGTTAGTTTTTGTATCAAAATTACATTTCGAAATAATGAGGAATGGGGAATTAAGGATTAACCAGGTGTTGTCGTGTGTTCAGCAATGCGTAGCACCCAGGCAAATCCAACGAGAGAGTAAGTTATATCTATGCCAATAGTCGGCCGTTGCACTTCTCTTGTCACTATGTAACCTTGGTGAACACCTCACAATAATATTTAGCAAACCGGAAACAATAATACCCATCAAATGGTTTGACAGCGTAAGTCAAAATTATCACATTCATAATTTTTATTTGTTTGTTTTTTTAGATTCAAAGTGACACAGCAGCCTTTCAAATCGGATTCACCATGTGCAACTACATTCCCTCAGTATTTGTCTGCTTATTCCTTGGCTCTTGGTCAGACCGAGTAGGTAGAAAACCCATATTAGCACTTTCGGTGTTCGGTGGTGTTTTGGAGACGTCAATCATTCTTGCCACTATTTACTTCAAATTCCCTATCTGGGTTTTATTTATCGCAAGTTTTACAAATGGTATTGGTGGATTCTTCACAGGTCTTCTGATCGGTTCCATTGCATTTATTGCGGATGTCACACCAAGGGAACAGAGAGCAGTTAGACTTGGTAAGTGAAGTATCACTAAAGCTTTGCACTATATGACTCTTTTCAACCTTTTACGTATGTACGTGAGAAAAAGCGAGGAGTACGCATGCTCGATCAATTGATGAGTTAATCAGAGCCAATGCTTTAACCGAAGTGGCTTTTCTTTTGAGAGGCGCAGTTGTTACTGGTATCTTTCAGTGACAGCAGCAGTTTATTTTATGTTTCCTAGAAAATGAGTAATTGACTATGAGGCACAGCGTCTGCAGTGAGACCTGTAACCCACTTCAGCAGTAGCAGTACCATGTTAAAAATGGCTAAGTGTTGCTCAACTGTTGTCCGTTTTAAGGATAGCGGACTTTGTCACACAAAACCCTTGACCAGCATGTGTGTTCTTCCGCTGTAGGTAA
The DNA here is from genome assembly GCA_010016025.2 of Alatinidae sp. Z8VKAUB7J3. Lineage (NCBI taxonomy): Eukaryota > Metazoa > Cnidaria > Cubozoa > Carybdeida > Alatinidae > Alatinidae sp. Z8VKAUB7J3. The sequence continues at coordinate 118,983,857 of JAAAKM020006971.1, forward strand.
CATCCTATGACCTTCTTCCAGCGTATTCACCTTACCCTTAGTTCGGGAGGCTACAAGGTAGCTAACACTTGCCCAAGGTGCCACGGTGAGACTACTGAAAGGTGGGAAGTCTTATGGTTCCTCTACAGAAAGAAGGGGAGTCTCACGGTTCCCCTACAAAATGATGGAGAGTCTCGCAGTCCCTCTGCGGAAGGATAGGGAGTCTTACGGTTCCTCCACAGAAAGGTGAGAAGTTTTACGGTCTCTCTACAGCAAGGTGGGTAGTCTCACGTCCCCTCTACGGAAAGGTGGGGGTCTCACGGTTCTTCTACAGAAAGACGGGGAGTCTCATGGTCCCTCCACAGAAAGGTGGGTGGCCTCGCGGTTCCTTTACTGGCTGCATTATTAAGGGTTCCTTATCATACCCTTTGCCGCACCCTACGCTTACTTGTGCAAGACAAATGGTAATTTATTTGAGGTTATACACTGTGGAACTGATTTGGCTCAAGGAGTGACTGCTATAGAGTGACAGCCAACGCCAGCGTCTGACAGCCAACGTCAGTATCTAACAGCCAAAGTCAGCATCTGACAGCCTCATCAACATGTGACAGCCAACATCAACATGTGACAGCCAACATCAACATGTGATAGCCAACGTCAGTGTCTGGCACCCAACCTTTCGATTACGGGAACTTGAGAGGGTTACGGTGGCCATTTAAGCGAAGACTTGCTGTTGAAAAGAATATATAGATTGATGCATGCACCTACAATACCCAGTGTCTGAAGTAAATTTGAAGTAAAAGTTTTTGGTGGTGCAAAACCAAAAGATCCACTTAAGCTAGACACCAGCTTGTGGAGAATAAAATTATTTCTTATTTGCTTAATGATGTTTTTGGTAACACCTGTTGATATTTTAGCACCATAATTGTGCACCATCATATGGTATGTTTACGAAAGAGCGAAAAAGTACAAGCCTTGGTGATAGCACTTTCTCTCAGTGACAAGATTCTCCATTGAGCAAAGGATTGTCGCCAACTTGATTTCGTAATAATGGTGGGCAACGTAACATCACTGGATTTAAAAGGAACTTTTACACATTTATTAAATATGTTTTCCCAGTTGCCAGATGGATTGGCGCAGCTCCTAATGTGTATAAGTCAAAGAAGACTCGTCTCATTTAGGTTGTCAATCAAAGACCCCAGAAAAGCAGTGGGTCCAACATTGAAACTACTCTAAATAGACAGAAAAAGCACCAAACAGGCTAACTAATAAATAGAGGGCAGCTGAGCGCTCAAGGGCGCTCCTCAGTTTTTGCTACCAGGCGGAGAAGCAAGCCATGAAGCAGGCTCAGCCACCCAGTAGGACCGCCTCTAGCGGATTATGGAAAGAATCTGCAATCAATGAGAACAGATACTATATTCATTCCTTGCAAAAAGGCGGAGAAGCTATTTCTGTTTGCCAGCACGTGTAGCAACTCTCTTTTTTCGTTCCAACTCAATTCTTTACAATCAATCTTTATTGCCCGAAAAAAATGACCACGAATACTATGGATTGTAACATCATCCGTTCCGACTTTTCCTTAGCCTCGTTCTGATGTGGACTTTACCAATGATTTCTTTAACGTCCAGTGCTCCTTCCCGTGACATACGTTGTACCTAATTAACATGTTTATTACAACATTAAATCTGAACTAATTAAAATGCATGGTAAAATGACAGCAGTTCGTAATGCTAGGTGGGCAGCCGAAGGTCACGTGCATAAAGAGGCAATTTTTACACATACCACCTTTGTGCCCATCCGATATTGGCTTTGAATGGGATATTTTAAGTATTTGTTTTTCTCCGATTACTCGTTTGCCTTCTGAGATAATACTTATTTTTACTATTTTCCGTATCTTCTAGCAATTATGGAAGGCTTCGTATTTCTCGGAAGCATGTTCAGTAGTTTCTCAAGTGGCTTTATTTTGGATGCACTCGGATTTGTCAAAGCTTATTGGTGCACGTGGTCTTGCATGATGGGGAGTTTCTTATACATTGTCTTTGTGCTGCAAGAGTCAGTACCAGCAGAAGTGAGAAAAACACAAGCAGCAGTACCACATAAAAACTGCTGTTGGTATCCACAGAAAGTTTACAAGGTCTTAGTACGTCCTCGAGTTGGTCAATGGAAACCGGGCGGCGACCGCGGAGGCCGAGCGTGGCTCGCTGTCGATCAGCGCCATTTCGCCGAACACACCGCCGGCCTCGATGGTGTTGAGGATGACCTCCTTGCCGTCGAGCGAGGCGGCGGTAATTTTGACCCGGCCTTCGATCACCATCAGCATCTCCTCGCCCATGTCGCCCTGGTGCAAGATCTGCTGGTTGGCCGCGTAGTGCGTCTCCGTGGTGCGGTCCGCCAGCAGGGCCAGCGCCTCGCGCGGCAGCCCCACGAGAAGACTGCAATTTCTCAGCAAACTGATGCGCTCTTCCGTCATACGATTCCACGGCCGGTCTTTGGCAGCCTGCCCAAACCAGAAATTTTCGCCCGCACTATACAGATGTGAACCAGTTCACATCCACTGAGGCTTCCGGTTCTTAGTCTCACGACAAGGTAATCGGATGTGGAATTGTGAAATGAAAAAAACAACTCGGTCACGGACCGAATCGGGCGGCACTCGAGACGTATCCTCGGCCTGGATCGTGGTGGCCACGGTGCTATGCATCCTGATCGGCGTCTCGTTGGTACAGGAAGCCAAGCAGCCCGAGCCGCCGGCCCACCCGAGCGTTGAACGCCAGCAGCCGAATCCGCCGCCGGCGGAAGCGCCGGTGCTGGGACGGTATGGGTCGGTATAGGCCTTTGCCAGACGCTTTGCCCCATGTACCCCGGGTCTCGGCGTGGCGCGGCGACGCTACTTCCGCTTCTTCTCCACCGTCGGGCCACCGGCCTCGCGCCAGGCGGGCATGCCGTCGCGCAGCTGGGCGACATTGGTAATGTCCATATCCTTCAGCGCCTTGGCCGACAGGGCGGAGCGCGGGTTGCCGTTGCAGAACAGGACATAGGTCTTGTCCTTGTCGCCGTATATCTCGCGGAAATAGGGGCTTTCTGGATCGAACCAGAACTCGATCATGCCGCGCGGCGCGTGATGCGAGCCTTCGATCGTGTCGCTCTTCTCGACCTCGCGGATATCGCGGACGTCGACGAAGACCAGATCGCCGTCATCCTTGCGCGCTAGCGCTTCCTCGCAGGTGATGGAGTCGAGTTCGGCCAAGGCCTCTTCGGCCATTTTCATGATGCCCATTGCAGTCTCCTTATTCGGCGGCGGATACCGCCACACCCTGGCGGAAGCCGGTGTTGTAACGGGTCGCGAAGTCCGGCGCCAAGCGGCGGCCTTCGCCGGCGCGCCGATTGACCCAAAGACGCAGCAGCAGTCGCTTGCGTTCGCGTTCCGGCCAGTCGGTGAAGTCGCTGCGCGCATGCAGGACCATGTGGTTGTTGAGCAGCTGCAGGTCGCCCGGTTGTAGCGGGAAATCGAGCCGGACCGACGGGTCGACGGTCAGGTCGGCGATGAAGGCCAGCGCGTCGCGTTCTAGCGCGGACAGCGGCTCGCCCATCTTCTCGGCCGCAGTCTCGATGGCGCGCCGGTTGAAGCGGCACGATAGCCGGCCATCGAAATAGCTGAACACCGGGACCCGGTTGCGGGTGACCTCGTTCGATTTGCCGGTCACACCTTCGCCGCGCACGTCGTAGTGAAAGCCGCGATACAGCAGGTCGAGATATTCCGGATGACGGCTTAGCACTTCGTTATAGATCGCCATCGCGCTGGCGATCATGTTCTGACCGCCTTGTTTGGCCTGCCGTACGCAGAGCAGCCCGACGATGTCGGAGCTGTCATTGTGCGGGTGCAGCGCGGCGCTGGTCGTGTAGCCGCGGGCGTTGGGGGCGTGGATGTCGACGCCGATATCCTCGACCCGGCCGATCAAATCGCCTTTGGCATTCTGGGAGATCATGTCGCCCAGATGGACCGCGATACCCCAATAGAGCCGGTAGAGAGAGGGTTCCTCATATTTCTCGACCGGCAGGCCGCGCAGCAGGGTGAAGCCGCACCCATCCTCCAACTCGTCCAACATGCCTGCCAGGACGGGACCCAGGACCGGCAATGGAAACGCGTCACGCGAGAATTCGAGCGGCGCCAGGCCCGCCTTGGTCACACTTGCAAGGGCCGTATCGAGATCTTCGAGTTCCGCTGCCGTCAGGTGGTGCGCCCAGTCCTCACGGCCGGCATAGTCGCGACCATACCAGGCGGACGGGTCGGTAATGAGGCCTTCATGGCGGTCTGGCACGAGTAGGTCACTCCGATAATGTCGCCGAAATACTACACGGTTTATAGCGTTACGGCGCAGCGCCAAAAAAGGCCTGCAATGCCGGGTCCATGTCGCTGGCGTCCCATTCGAACAATTCCAGCAGCACACCGTCGGGTGCCGCGACCATGATGTAGCGCCAGGCGCCGAATTCTCTGATGCCGGACCGGAAGTCCTGGCCCTTCGCTTTCATGCGGTCGACGAGGCCGTGCAAATCATCGGTGCGGATGCCGACATGGTGCACCGCGCCACCGCGATCGCCGCGCGGCGGCTGGTCGTAGAGATGCAGCCGGCCGCTGCCGACATTCATGAAAACGTTTCGCTGGTCGGCGACGGTGCCGTCATAGGCCACTTCGGCGTCCAGCATCTCGACCCACCAGGCGATGGTCGCCTCGATGTCGCTGCAGAATAGATGGACGTGGTGCAGATGCGCTTCGGCCATCCTCAATCCAACAGATAGCCGAACTTTTCGCGTGCCCGCGACAAGGTATCCGCGCTCGGCTGGTTGATCTCCGGGAAGTCGTCGCGCCAGTGATAGGGAATACAGGCATCGATGATCATGCGGGAATTGACTAGATTGCCCACTTCGCGTTCCCAGGGCGGCAGGCGCGGGTCGGATTTCTGCGCCTTGCCGCCACGGATGAGGTCGAAATCCTCGGCCGGATCGGCGCGGGTCAGGGCGGCGTATATCAACTCGTCCAAGTTTGTGACATCGACGTCGGAGTCGGTGACGATCACCCAGCGGTTGGCGTCCACGCCGGTGCGGCACATGGAGGCGACATGGCCGGCCTGCCGCGCATGGCCGACATAGCGTTGCTCGATCGCGACGGCCAACAGCATGCGCGACCCGCCGACCTCGTGGCACCAGGTCGCGGTCACGCCGGGGACGCCGGCGGCTTCCAGATCCTTCTTCAGAAAGGGCGAGCGGACGATGGCGCGATAGCGGGAATATTCGTCCGGCAGTCGTTGCGGGGCGAAACCGAGCAGGATGGGATCGTTGCGGTAATACACCGCTTCGACGTCGATGATCGGATTGACCCGACCTTTCTCCGTATAGGTGCCGGTCCAATCGCCAAACGGCCCCTCGGGTTCCATCCGGTCCATATCGACATAGCCTTCGATCACGATCTCGGCGTTTGCGGGTATCGGCAAGCCGGTGACCTTCCCGGACACGACATCGATGGGCTTGCCGCGCAACCCGCCCGCGACGTCGTATTCCGATACCCCCTCCGGGATGTCGCAGCCGCCCATGATGAAGGTGAGCGGATCCCCGCCAACGACGATGGCGACCGGCATGCGCTCGCCGCGGGCGGTGTATTTTTTGAGATGCATATCCGCGTGACGCCCTGGAAGCACATTATGCGCGACCGTCCGCTTGTCCTTGAGCATCACCCGGTAGGAGCCGAGATTGATCGATCCGGTCTCGGGATCCCGGGTGATGTGGTAGCAGCCGGTGCCGATATAGCGGCCACCATCCTTTTCGTGCCAATGCGGCGTCGGGAAGATCTCCAGATCGATATCGTCGCCCTGCATCACGTTCTCGAAGATCGGCCCGTCCTCGACGGTTCTGGGCGCGATCAGGTTCTCATTGCCGTGATAGATGCCGGCGAAGGCGTTGCTGAGTGCGACCTTGCCCAAATCGGTTGGAAACCCGAGTGTCATGTTCTTGCGCTTGCCGCCGAAGATGTTGACCAGGACACGGGCGCCTTCAAGGCAGCCGGGCACCTCGCCGAACAGGACTGAAGGCGCGCCGTCGTCATGGCTGACGATTTCCGCCGCCATGCCGATCTCTTCCTGCCAATTGGCGCCGCTCACATGGCGTAACTCGCCGAGCCGCTCGGCTTCCACGATCCAGTCCCGCAGATCCTCGTAGGGAACTGAATGCTTCAGGTTGCCGCCCGCGCCGCTCGCCGGACCCTGCGCGGCGGCATCTTTCTCACTCACCATGTGTTCACCCCAACTTGGCCAATTCTGCGAATTATGGCGTGCGCCTGGCCGGGTTGTCACGTCGCACCGGCAGAGGTGGCGGCTGGGTAACGCCCCGATTCACGCTCGAATAACGTTGGGCGAAGCATGCTCGGGAAAACACGCAAGGGTTTCAGACAACCTTCACGGTCAACACGCGACGACGGGGAGCAGGAAATGAGCGCTAAAACAGCCACAGTAGAGCCATTATTCAACGACTTCGGAGCGCAATCGGTCGCGCGGGAAGCCGAAGCGACGTACGCCGCGATTGTCCGCGACGTTGAAAGGGAGAGGGGTGTCGAGCTGCCGAACCTGAAACAGGTTCGATTCACGCTCGATATGCCGGCGCAGCGCGATGAGGACGCGCAACTGCCATACGGCCGGTCGTTCCCGAGCCTGAAAGCGCAACCGTTTTGGGATCTCGATGATCTTTCACATCCGACGCGGAAGGCTTTCGACGGTTTGATCGACGCATTTCCGCTGCTGCGCGAGGAATTCCTGAGGGCCCATACGCCGACCCAATATGTCGACGGGCATACGGGGTATACGGGTACGGTGAAATCCTGGCGGCACCGCATCATCCTCGATGCCGATATGAGCTTCACGGAGGACGGTCTGACGTCGTTTCCGACGCTGTGTTACCTCCTGCGGCCACTGGTCGAACGGAAGATCGCCCGCAAATGCTATTTCGCGATGATGCGCGCCGGCACGAATCTGCCGAACCATTGCGGCGGCACCAACCTTTTCCTCCGTATGCATCTTGGCATGTTGGTGCCGCCCGGCGATCTGGCACTGAAAGTCGGCGGTGAAGTGCGCCGCTGGCAGGATGGCGAGATATTGCTGTTCGACGATTCTTTCGGGCACGAGGCCTGGAACAACAGTGATCAGGACCGTTACGTCCTGCTGTTGCGTTTCATGCATCCCGCAATCACGGAGGCCGAGTTGTCCTGCTTCTCGATTATTGCGGAACGGTTTAAGAAGACCGATGCCGCCAAGGGGGTGTTCGCTGTTTTGCGCGAATTGGGATTTCTCGGCGAATAGCGCGCCAATCAAGTCGGCGGCGCGACCTTGCGGATGCGGTTGTTCTCGGTGTCGCCGATATAGAAGGCGCCATCCGGCCCGACAGCGACGCCATGCGGTCTGCCCAAACTGGCATCCGTCGCGGCGATTCCGTCACCGTTGAAACCGGCACTGCCGTTGCCGGCAATGGTGGCGACCCGGTCCGCCCGCATGTCGATCAGTCGGATTGCATGGTTCTCCGTATCGACGACGAGAATGTTTCCGTCCGCGTCGAGGGTCATTTCCTTTGGCCGGTCGAAGATCGCTGACGCCGCGGGACCACCATCGCCGCCATAACCCGTTTCGCCCGTGCTGGCGATGGTGGAAATGGTTCCCGTCACGGGTTCGACCAGTCGGATGGAACTGCCCTGCCGCTCCATGATGTAAACGGCTCCGTCGGCAGGACGGCAGACGACCGCACGAGCCCCGAAAATGCCCGCTGTGGCGGCAGGACCCCCATCGCCGTCATGCACGGCTTCGCCGGTGCCGGCAAAGGTGGAGATGGTGTTGCTCGCCATGTTGACGACCCGTACACGGTTATCGGACACATCGGCGATATAAAGGCACGACCCGTCTGGCGAGAAAGCGAGGCCGTTCGGCTCGACCATCCCGCCCCGGTTCGCCGGTCCGCCATCGCCTGAAAAGGCTGCCTCGCCATTGCCGGCAAAGGTCGAGACGATCCCCGTGGCCGCCTCGACTTTGCGGACGACGGCGTTGTGACGGTCCGCGGTGTACAGGTTGCCGTTGCCATCGATGGTGATGCCATAGGGTTCGTTGAAGGTAGCGTCGGTCGCCGGACCGCCATCGCCCGAATATCCCGTCGCACCCGTCCCCGCGACCCGTTCTATCGCGCCCGTCGCGGCGTTAATCCGGCGGATGCAATGGTTGAACGTGTCCGTAAAGATCAGATTGCCGCCACTGTCGAACACCACATCGAACGGGTTGTTCAGCGCGGCCTCCGTTGCGGGACCGCCATCGCCCGACAGGCCGACCGCGCCGTTGCCCGCCACGGTCGTGATAACCCATCCTGAATAGGGTGCGTCGCTCATATTGGCCTCCCCTTGTCCGCTACCATGTCAGCACACAGAGGAAGCGGCGACAACGTTACCGCTGCCGCACCGCCTGACCGGCCACCAATCGGACCTTCCGGGGGGCGGCGATCCAGATGCACAGCGTTCCCAGCACGCAGAGCGCGGCGGCGAGCGAAAAGGCGTAATCGTAGCTGCCGAACCGGTCATAGATGACACCGAAGACCCAGGGCCCGGCTGCAGCGCCCATCGTTGCCGAGATATTCAGGCATCCGAAAATTGTGCCGAACCGTCGGTATCTATCTATCTATCTATCTATCTATCTATCTATCTATCTATCTATCTATCTATCTATCTATCTATCTATCTTTCTGTCTATCTATTTATTTACGGGGAATTATTGCAATATGTCTGCTGAGACTATGTTTACCTCTGGCACTAATGAAGGCTCACAGTCGAAACACAATGAGCATTAATTAATTAATTTCCTCGTACCCCCTGAGTGTAGGAGACTTCCCAGAAGATTGACTTTAGATATCTTCACCTTAGGCTTTGAGCCTCTTGGCCCAGTGGTTGAGGCGTTGGTTTACTAATCATTAGGTCATGGGTTTGTAATTCCCTGAGTTCCTAAAACTTGCATGCTATTGTAGTAATGCTCCACTCTTTGAGAATTTAATGAGGCTTGTAGAAGCCATAAAGTAGGTGAAAATAAAGAAACATTAAAATTTACCTTTAGAGTGGGTAATTTTGGAACCTTAAATACTTTATCTTGCATTGCAAAAATCTACGCCATTATATGTAGCATTGGAAATTTTCTGAAAGAGTTGTAAAAAAAACTACTGAAAATTGTTCGGATAAAATTGAAATTAAAATTGTTATTAAAAGAGGAGCACGTAAAAACTCTTTTCTAACATATCATCGCATATCCATTTTGCTAGACCTTTTGATGCGATTGTCCGGTGTATGCGATTAACCGAAAAGCATTGAAGTCCGATTTATCGTCACCATACTGCTATGCTTTTTCAATAAAAACACTGTGCCAAAGACTGTGCCTCATTTAATTGGGGTGTAGTGCGTATTTATGGAGTGTCTCTTCAATCACCCTTTGTACTAAGTTTAACTTCAAACATCATCGCAATATTATCAGGAAAAACGGATATTCGCTGATGTTTGCATGTAAATGCACGCCGATGTTTACGAGTGGTATCCGTATATCTGTTGGCCTGCATGCGCACGATGACTTGAGTTTATAGGTGTTTGAAAAACGAAATTACGCTATCGGAAAATTGATATTTTGCTCTGTTCTACATAAATGAACACATTTGACAGATTCTGCGTTTATTCAGCATTGAAAAACGTAATGGAATACATGGCGTTTCCTTTGTTTCGTATCGCTGATAAAACGAGAAAATATGCGATTGTACGAATGAAAGTCAAGCAAATAATCTAATCCGATGATGCAATTTATTCCTTTCAGTGGTATGCGACTAACCGGAGGTTTTATGACATGTTAGATGTGATTTGGTTTGGCATTTCAGTTTTGTATGCAATAAAGCAATATATGCGACTCAACGGTATGCAATTAACCGATTTCGTCTGTATATTAATAAAAATTTTGAAAAGTGAAGTCCGGGAAGCCATATGTCTTTTTTTTCAAAATCCTTTGAAGAGGTGCGATGGATTTGGTTTACAAGGATTAGGGAGGGTCTAATCTTGAGGATCCTTTTACAGATCTGGGCCTCATCGGGACATTTGAGGGAAAGGGGGGCACCTTCGTGAGAGCCCGACATTTCGGAAGGGTTTTAGCGCCATTAAGTGCCACCCTAAATTAATGTAAGGAGATGCAACGTGTCACCTCGCATGACATACGCAATAATGCACACCTCTATTCCTTGAAACAACGTTGTAGAAATCTGGTATGCAATGCACAGTGGGCAGAAGCTAGCAT
>JAAAKM020006971.1:118994269-119027776 GCA_010016025.2 Alatinidae sp. Z8VKAUB7J3
AATAATGCACACCTCTATTCCTTGAAACAACGTTGTAGAAATCTGGTATGCAATGCACAGTGGGCAGAAGCTAGCATAACCCGTTTTCAAGATATTTTTGTTGTTTGTACATCTCGTTCATTTTAGCTATAGACTACAAAGATGCATGTAATGAGCATTGATGTTGTGAACTAGCTCGGTCCCTTTCCTTAGAACGGCAGTCTTAAGAACCCGTGCCCAGTGCACAATGGTCAAAAGCTTGGGTCAGATGCTTTACAAAGTCAAAAATGTCAGGCTTCTTTTCTTGCAAATCACTCCAAATGTTTTTTTTGCAATTTTGGAGTACAACAAAGGTGTCTACAATTACTCACATCTGGCAATTCTTACTGAAGACTACCTACTGGCTTATTATTGATGTTTACATTAAATAATTATTGGTTTTTAGTAAAATGTTCCACATTGGAAGGGCGGTGCCACAATTTCAAAATTAAGAGGGAGGGATACCATAAACCATTTTGTTCTTTGATCCAATTGGTTGTCAGAGAAGATTTTCCATCTTTTGACATTACGTTTTGAAATGGAAATCTCTTACTCTTCTTTCTTTTTTGTTTTACTAGTTCTTCTGTTCTCTTTGCGATAGAAAAACACTACTTGACAAAAAGTGAAGGGCTCAGGTCCCCACCCCTTAGTGTCTCCCTCACTTCATTAGCTAAACATTCAAACCAAGAAGTAGGAAAACTTGTAAAAGTCTAACTAGTACCTTACTAGTTATAGAAAGTAAAAACCACAGAATAGTTTTCCTATTTGCTATCTTTAAAAGTTTAAGCAAATAGGAAAAATGTGTACTGAAGATTGATTTTCATATATAAATTATTACAAGAAATTTTTTCTACAAATAGCAACTTAACAGCCACTAGGTCAGTAGCTATCATGAACAGGCATATAAAGACAAAAAAGAGAATAAGTTGAATTGTAAGCACGACGAGAATATTTGACCTCTGATTTCATTGTTTTCAAAATACAGGTTACTACTTACATTTCAGAGTCACTAAGAAACGTACAGCAAAGACGTAGTTATACGTACAAGCGGATTTCGTCGCATCACTGAACGTACACGTGAATCAAAGATAAACAAACGCAAGCTTTTAAAACTGTCGAAGCAGCTTCCTCCACCATGTGTTTTCGATCCGCTCTAGTTTTCCTTCTTCTCGTCTCAGTGCTTCTGCATACAGGGAGAGTTCATAGCGACGTAGAATTTCCTTGTCTTTGAGAGAAGATAAACATTCTTCCCTTTCGTTAACAGTCTCTTGCGCCCTATTAATCTTTGACTTCCATTTATCGAAAACCTGTTTCAGCTTTTTGTTTTCTTTTTCGCATCCAGACTTTTCTATTATCAGATGATTCTCTTTCTCCTTCACCAAAGAAGTCTTTGCTGAGGAATTTTCTACCCTTTCTTTGCAATTGCCTATATTCTTACTTAGCGTATGTAGATTTTGAGACAGTCTTGATAAAAACTGTTCGTCTTCTGACAGCAGAACCTTATTCTTTGCAATGCGTTTTTCCAGTAGTAGGAGCTTCTTCGAAGTATGTTGTCTTGCAGCTAAAAGGCGTTTGATAGAAAATGGATCGTCCTCTACGCTAACTGACTGCTGTAGATTCGCAGATAGAACAATTACCTTCTTTAATTCATGGAGAAGATCATCAACGAAGTATGAGACCGTTTCTTCTTTTTCGTAAAGAAGATTCTCTTCGTCTTCAAGTGCTTTGATCCTACGATTTAGAAGACAGTTTTCCAACAGTTTACAATTTTTTTCTTTCAAAATGGCGTTGCTTTTTTGGTGAATGCACTTGGAATCTGTCGTCTCTCCATTGCGGATATATGCGGTTCCTACGTCTGCAGTTTCTTTATCTTTGTCACTACTGTAAGTAGCACTTTCTTGCAAAGGTGTATTGTTTTGGTCTTCAAACTGCTTCTTGAAGGGAGGGAGGCCTGATAGCTTAGAGGCCACGTCACGAACATTTGGACGCTCCATCCTCTTGTTTACAAGATTGGAGAGATCCATTTGGATTGACAACTTACAAAATTCTGTAATACACAGGTCAAGAAGATGTTCCTGTTGAAGTTTGTCATTTTCTGTTTGAACTTTAAGCTCAGCAATTTCCCCTTCGCTTAACGATCGTTCAGCATGTGAATCCTCATACTCATCTTTGGTGTTTCTTATCGTGTTTTCAGGCTCCGTGTTTTTTGACAGCCACTGGTTTAAATCGTTTCTAGTTCGCGAAGCAAAAGTGTCCATGCGCTTTGACATGGTAAACACTTGCTCACAATCCTCGACGTTTGTAAGTGATTCTGATTTTGAAGGACAATCCATGGCAACACTAGACCAAACGTTTTCAAACTTAATTTAACTTGTTTCTTTTGATTCAAGCTTGCACGTTGACTTGATGTTACGTGATGTTATTGTCAACCTCAAATGTGCTTGTGAAGTTATCGGCGACGAGAAAGTCTTTTATAACTTGTATTCAATTAATTTGACGTCATCGGCTGTAACAAATTATGACGATGACGTTTAATTGGAAGATCGGTGCAGGGACATTATAAGAACGCTCTAAGGAGAAAATTATACTAGGTTTAAGTTTGAATCAAATGGCCCAAATACAAATAAATAGCAAAGTTTAAGTAGAGTATGTTAACTTAACTCATCTGAAACAAAATTTTACACTGAATCCAACAAGGTAGGTTACAAAATTAATACCAAAATACAAAATACTTATAAAGTGCGTGAATTGTACAAAAGTTAACCTACACATACACAGGAGCAAATAAAAAAAGTTTCTGAAATAGTTTGAAAAAAAACCAAATTTTAAATTTTAATTTTTAAATGTCTGGGCCTACTCTGTAAAGAAGAACATTCTATTCTAGGTAAAAAAAAGCTATCAAACAGGCAATAATTAAACTCAGTAACTGTTTTAAAGGTAAAAAAGCATCACTTTTCATATTAGTAACCCCCTTTCATTGGATTCAGTGATCCCAATATACTCTATTATAAAACGTTTCCAAATTCTTCCCCGAAAATGCCGTAACTTTTCGGTCAATTATCCTAGACTGAATAGAGAAAAGGCAAAGCGCCACTCGACGCTTGTGTTGTTGATAAATGTATTTGCTCATGCGTGAATAACAAAATCTGCAAGCGAGGCTAGTAATGTGAGTGATTGACTTGTTAAACATTACAGAATACATTTGATAATTCGTATGTTACTTGTCCGAAATTAAAATAATTCGAGCGAGGACCTTTCTTCCTTGCCTATTTGTGGTAGGGAAGTATATCGTAGCTCTTTAAATTTGCTACATGCTTCACTGTCAAAGCAATGAGTACAAGCATTTAAGTTGATGCATCTTCTAGTAGTCCAATAAATATATCTGTATGAGACTTTCAAAGCATATAGCTATGCTACGAGCTCTAGTGATCGTGATGATACTGAGGTGAAAGATCAACATGGTCTCGCCGCAGATTAAATTGAAAACGGACTTAAAACAGCAGTTTAGCCTCGTAATGGAAACGAAGTTACTGTAGTTCAGTTAAGAAAATCTTCGTCACAATACTATACTTGAAGGATGACAATTCCATTGTCCTTCTGTATCTTCTGCTTATTTGTGATAGAGAAATGAAAACAGCGTTAGAATAAATTTTAAAGCAAATTTTTCAAATGATATCTTAAATATCTGTGTATTTAAATGTATCATTAAGAAGCTATTCTGAATTGTTCCAATTGCAAGTCATGTGAAAAACGAAAAAAAATTGTCAACTTTTATTTAACCATTTCAATTTCCTACGTTTTAAAGCTGACGGGCGATGGCTCGTGCAAAACAATTTAGCTCTCTTTACTTACACAAAGCAGATACTCCTGTATACGTATATTTCATTCGGTGTAAAATCAATTGCAGAATATGCAACAAAAATGTAATGTAGGTGATGCGGAACTGCTATAGTAGGTTTTATGACGTTGTGTCAACCTCAGAACCACTTTTTAAAGTTTTGTTGCAGAATCACCTTAAAGGCACATTTAATATAAAGATAATTTCTGCAAAGACGAAAGGAAAAGTGATAGGAATAATTTGGCATCATTCTACTGCCAGTGTAGCTGATTCGAGAGGCTCTTTTAAAAATATATGATCTAATAAAACAGATAATGCATTGAACAGCCTAAGGAATTACAAAACAAGAAGCTTCTATTTATCGAGGAATCGAATTTTAGAAACACCTTTAGGTCTCGGAGATAAGAACTTAGAATTCTGGCCTCTTGGAGCACTTTATGGCCCTAAAATGTTACTACGGGTTATTTAACTGCGGTATGGTTTGGGAACCAGTTAAGTGTTGTATTTGTAAGACGAAGTCTTCATAATAAAAATTTTTTTAGATTAACATCCTCGTGTGATTTATGTCTAGAAACAAGAAGATTTATGAAGTCTTCCTTGCTTTATAGTACAATAAATTTGAAAGCTTGGAATTAAACTGGAAATTTTGAATTAATTGAGGGTTCTGTATCAGAGTCCAGAGTTGTAAAAGGAGGGAGGGGTTTGTCTCGTATGATCTTAAGGCATGGAATAGTACATAGACGAGTTCCCAGTTTGGGTAGAACTTTCGTTTGTTCATCTACCGATATATACCGATATGCATTAGTTATCAATTCGTGCTTATTGTAAACAAGGCAGACAGATAGGTAATAAAACTTTCCTGTTACCAATAAGAGCATTTAATTACTAGAAATAATGCTTAGCACTATATCCTTTAGCTACGGCTTTAACTTTTTGGTCTGCCTATACCAACCTTCTTTGTAGCCCCTAACATAAGAACGGTCTAAACGCCCTGTTAGGAGCGGGCTATTTAAAATAAGAAAATAAAGAGGATCTAATGGCTGTCAGAATCAGTATGACATCTTTGCAGTCACAGTCTGTCACAAGCCCGCGTAGTCAGCGCTTTCCAAGCTTCGACAAAGTGTTTAATTATCAACGTATATCCAGGGCCGTTTCCATCTTAATTGACCAGCTCGCTATTTTTTAAACTTGCTTCTTTTACCCTATTTTAACTACCTGAGTTATGGTGTACATGTTGGCGATCAGACTTCAACCAAACAAGATGATTCTGTCTAATCTGATTATTGTTGATTCTTTATTTACAAATGTAAAATAAGTGATAATTCATCGTCAAATCAGAACCACTAATATGTAAGATTCACGCCTACTTTCATTACAAAATAATAAAAGCTGTTCTATTGGGGATTATGGGGAACCTTCCTGACAATTATGGTTAAAACGTACTTCTCTTGGTTCTCAAAAGTAATAACTGTTACTTTGTTATGGGTGGAAAATACACACAATCCTTGACAGAGCCCTCCACGTGCCAGTTGGACATTGTTATCAATCCGTGTGTGCGATGTTTGCATTTTAAGGTGGTCAAGTGTCAAACGGTGTTTTCGAGTGTGATGTAATTGACTCCAGTAGTTACGTTTTGAATTTCGGTCACGCCCGCTTGGCATTAAATCCGATAGAAGCACACGTTTCGCATCGGTTAGAGAGGCTTAAAAATGTTGTAGATGACAGTTCCTGACGAATTGTCATCCTTATTGTTTTATCCTTTGAGCAAAATGGACAAAGTTTTCGTCGTTTCAGCGGCAAATGGAGAATCAGTCGCGAGAATCCGATTATGAATCAAACCTCATGCGCCGATAAATGCTTTATGTTTGACGATGGTCCATGTAAATAGGCATAAAACAATCACAACATCTCATTAATGTTATATAAAATTGGTCGTAAAATGTAAAATTATTTTGCCGATTTAAAACCTGTTGGATCTTTCGTATTGCTTGCTTAAATCGTTTGGGGTTGTTTGGAAGATACAATTAGTAGAAAGGTTTCTTTAGGCTACGAAATCTAAAAGCTGTGTAAAGTTATGTTTCTGTTTTGCGAAAATGTTTTTGCCGGTCACACAGCAAACTGTCTGTAGTGAAGAAAGAAGACCTTTTGCTGTTGATTTAAAGAGTGGAACGTGGCACTTGACACACGTTAAAGCACATTTTGTCACCCCGCTATTGCAAAGGCAAAATCTGTAAAGAGACTCCTTTAGCCGACAGAGAGTCAGTTTCATATCGTATTGCATGTTGCTTCCAGATTTGTAAGTTTAAACAGGGACGAGACTTCGGGGAGACCTTAAAGGCATCCCCCTTGCGCGTATATTTATTACCATTCCTTCTCTGTACTTTCTCTATCACATCGGCCTGTTGCTATTCTGTTATCAAACCTGCTGAGACTGGGTTACTACACATCCATCAAGTTATCTGCGGTAGGGCATATCTATAAATTTTTTAAATTTTTTTGTAGGCAAATCAAGTACGATTGGAATTTTTTTTCAGAATCGAAATAAGCCTCGTGATACTTTCTTTACCAAGCTCGATCAGACGCATCTATCTGTTCCTTTTTGTTGATGATCACCCCTTGTCGTATATTGTTACCTTCCCCTCAAGCTAGTAAATCTACCGATTAGGAAGCCCGACAGAAAGTCCTTTCCCCCGCCCCCCGCCGTCATAAGGACCAAAGATATGAGCATACACTTAAAAATAAACAGGATTTTTGTCTTACTGTGTTTTAATTTGTATTTGATTTGTGACTTCTATTATCTTACGTTTTGCGGAAAATAGTTTGGAAAATGGAGTTTTTGTATTATGTTACAAGGAGAATGTAAAACCTGCTGCATACATGTAGGAAAGATAAAGTAATCACAGAACCCTAGTTAACAGGAAGAGTTGAAGTAGTGAGAAATGTATCAGCGTTATCTTTACTGGTACTTTAGGATTATCAACATTATCTTTAGCTTGATGATGATGATGATGTAATGATGGTAGTAATGGCCATCATCATCGTCATCATCATCATCATCATTAACATCACTGCCATCACTATCATTATCATAATTATCATCATTGTCGTCATAATCATCATGATCATGATCATTACTGCCATCATTATCTGTATCATCATTATCTGTATCATCATCATCATCATCATCATCATCATTTACTGCAATTATCGTTATCATCATCATCATTACTGCCATCATTGTCATTATCATCGCCATCTGTATCGTGTTGATCAATATCGTCATCATTATCAGCGTGATTGCCGTCCAAATTTGTACTCCTAATGTGGTGTCCATCATCTGTCGTTCATCTACTCTCCTACATATCATCACTAGGCCCCGTTTTCTTCTTTTCCTCTTCATGACCTTAGTTTATCGCGTACGTCGCAATCAGCTTACTTTAATTTGAAGTGTAATGAAAATAAAGCTGAAATTAATCATGTGAGATGTATGATAGTTTGAAGGAATTACAAGTGCTACCTTGACTTGAAATCGCATATTCTGTACCTATGTTCAATTAAATGGGAGATAAAAATATTGATAGCAATTTTTGGAGGAGTGCTGTAAATTGAAAGACAATATAGAATGAACCAAAAATATTGACTATCTGGAAGAAACACGAATAACAATATTCAGAGCAGAATACAAGGAATTTAAAATATTATTGGGATCGCTCAGTGGTAAACTTTAATTTTTGGCCAGCATTACTAATGATACGAGTGAGAACCTCTTTATTCCAGAAAGCTCATAAATGCACTAAGAATTTGAAGAACGTTTTCATAATTGCTCTATACTATGGTGCACAGTTATCGTCAGGGCAGTTTTCTTTCCAAATCGAAATGTTAGTGTTGTTCTTTCAAAGTGCTAAAAGCAGAGGAAGTTGGTGAAAATATCAATTATATTTAATGCGAAGTTATTTTTACTTTGAAAAACTATGTCCAGAGTAGCATACTTGGGCATCTCAAGCCAACGGCGAAGGGCATTTTGACATTTTAAATCAAAAATGGTTTTTATGCATGTGATATCTAAATCAGCGATTGTGAGATGCTAAGACATTTTAGGTAGAGGTATCTTTGGTAGAAATTTGTTTTTTTGGATGGAATGAAAACTGTTGACTTTACTAAGAAATTCGTCAACTGTGTTTGGGTTGTGAAAAACCTGTAAACCTTTGGTTTGTAAGTCGGGAAAAGCTAAAAGAAACAACATCGAGAGTAAACAAAGTGATCCCTTACTTGGAGATGAAAGATACCACTGCAATAGTATTTTTAATGCAGCAACAAACGCTGTAAAAAATGCTTGGCATTAAGAACGAAAATTGGAGAAGAGGAAAAACAGAATCCTTGGGGGGAAAGGTTACATAGCCAGATTAAGAACTTAAGGAAGGACATTGGAAAACTGGAAATGGGTTTACAAAGGAAAGGCTAGAGACCATGTACAAGATTGAAATATTTAAACTTATATTTAACTAATTATTTTATATTTGATATTAGAAGATTTAACTGTAGTAATAGAAGAACAAAAACGGCGAGTTACTGCTAAAATTGCAAAGATTAACAAATATGAAAATAGGATCAACCAATACCAACAAAACAGATTGTGTAATAATAACCAGAAGATGCTTTTTGCAAAACTTGAAGAAATGGAAAGGGTCAAATGATGCTTTTCTTGGTGCTGACGAGACTAATATATTCAGGAGAAGAATCTGGGAGGGAGGGGTGGAACATAATCAATAAGCAAAGTGGATTTAGATCGTTGAAAATGAGGTCGCTAAAAAGGCGCAACAACAGTCAGATATGAAAGCCTCTCTCGAGATACTTAGAAAAAAGGCAAGGAAGATATCTAACTGGAAGGCCCCTAGGCGAGATGGTGTGCAGGGATACTGGATTAAGACCTTTACTTGTCTACACTCAGCCCAATTTGTTATGTTCAATGACTGCTTGAAATTAGATGTGCCAGGATGGTTAACAAAGGGAACATGGTTCTAGTCGTGAAGGATAAATGTAAGGGAAACGTACTTACTTACTATGGACCCATCACTTGTTTGTCCGTAATTTGGAAGCTATTTATTAGCATTGTATCAGAAAACGTCTATCACGATCTTTTAACCGAGCATTTGTTACCTGCGAGAACAAAAAGGTTGCTGTAAAAACTCCCGTGGAACGAAAGACCAGTTGCTCATAGACAAGATGAATACCAAGAATTGTAAACGACGGCACACTGGCTTATCTATGGGTTGGATTGATTTCAAAAAGGCTTTTGATGTGGTGCCTCATTCATGGATAATGAAATGCTTTGATATTCTCAAAGTAGCCGGTAACATAAAAAAACACTAATTAAAAGTAGTATGCAGAATTGGGAACTGAATTAACATCTGGTGGTTTGCCTCTAGGAAAAGGTTAAAATAAAGAGGGAATCTTTCAAGGAGAGAGAGTTCAGCTCTTCTCTTATTGGTTGTAAGCCTTACCCCAATGTCGTTTATCTTACGCACAGTCAAAGCTCGATACGAATTAGGAAAGGGAGAGATGACAATTAATCATCTTTTGTAAGTAGACGATCATAAGCTGTTCGGGAAAATTGAGAAAGAATTGGGTATTTTAATAAACACAGTTTGTGCGTTCGTCTCCCTTAATTGCAAACAATCAAAATATAGCGACTAACCAAGGCGACCAAACTATAAATATACAAACTTGTAGGTTCTCCGTGGGAGTGGTCCGCAATTTTGAGTCTGCAGAGGATATCAGATGGGGCCCAACCTATTTAGGATTGGACTTAGTTGAATGAGAATTCAAGCTACCAGTCCATGGTGCAAAAATAGATGGGTAAAAGACGTCATTAACATTGCTGAGGCAAAATCCCCTGTAAATGAATAAGACACGGACACATTTTGTATTTTGAATTTAAATGTCTTCAAAAGCTTTCAATTATTCGATTTCCTCTGCCCTTATTACGCGTCCTAAGTGGCGTGATACCAATCATGATTTAAAATAGTCAATTTGCTATGGGTTGATGATGTACCAAAAAACCTCATCTTCTGGGAAAATCCTTAAGCACCGTAAAAGGCTGGCCGTAATTTGCGTCAAAATGGCTGTCGATATATACCGTTGGCTGTCAAGGGGCTGTCGTGTTTACATTAGCCTATCCAATATATTAGCTAAGTAACATTTTTTTAGAGACAAGATCAACAGGATCATTAATACCAGTAAAAATGAAATTAAAAAGAGCACCATTTTATTTCTTGTTTTCCAATAGGGTCGTGATGATTAATATTTATGTGGGTGGGTCTTGCTACATGCTTTGTAATGCCGAAAACGGCAAGGAGAGGGGGTAGAAAAGATTGCGTAGCCATGTACACCTACTAACGAAACAAACAGAAACCCACACGTCTATCCATACTGCAAAGAGACTGACGAGGAAAAAAGCCCTTCCGACACCCTCAGAGGATGAAGAATCATCCATTCGAACCACCGTCGTTTTGTCGGTGTGTTAAGCAATTGGTTCTCGAGCAGTGAATTCTCATCTTAAAGCTGTAGATACGGAAGAATTAAAGTTAACGAATTAAAGGTTTGCAAATCAATTGACGCACTGATCCGTGAAGAAAGAGTCAACTTCGAAATAATCTGAACTGATTTAACCGTGAGTGTTGAAGGACAAAAGTTATGTTGTATACTTTTTATTTTATTATAATGTGTTTTAATGTGATTGGGATCTTGATAAGGAAAATCACATTTCTTAATTTTGTTACCCCGCGCTTGTTTCTCACAGGCCAGCAGCGACGTCGTAACAATAGATTGTCGAAAGCTACTCTGAAGACTAAATGAAATAAAGGAAATAAAACCTCGTTACCTGTCAGTCACCCCTTTGACTTGGTGCGGCCACCCCTTATATGATTGTGATTGCGTCACCATTGCAACGTGGTGATAGAAGATGGGTTCTTGCTTATACGTGGTGGCTAAATTCTAAATTTTTCTGGAAATTGTTCAGACATCTTGACAATCTTCCATTAAGCTTCCTTCCCTCTGAATTCACAATTTACCAAAATCAGAAGATTAAATCTTCGATGCGGTGGTTGTCAACAGTCTTCCGTAGTCCAGACTTGATGTCGATTGTATTTTGACAGCAAATGAGAGTGGACTGATGCTTTCTTGCACTCTATTGCAGGACAAATACATGTATGACTTTAAGGGTCACAGCAAGACATTATTGCTAGATATCATAGCCCCAATCTCTCCAATGAAACCTATTATATATCATGTTTTTAGCTTCCCAGACCTCATGATCTTGAAAACTTACTTAGCAACAATTTTTGTCAAGAATTGTGGATCAGGTTATAGTCAGGGAGAATTAGCCTGATTTTGGGGTCAACTAGGAATTAATTCTGATGTTTGGAAGGGGTCAACTCTTTTTTCTAACAAGAATTGTAGAGAGCCAAGGGTGCCTGGACTAACATGGCACATTACTACCAAATCGAGACTCTTGGAACTGGAAGTATGCAGTCACGGACGTGGAGCGACTGATGTTGGTCTTTGGCTTCATTCACCCATTTTAGATTTTGCATTACGCAGTATCATAGCTAAAATATTGCAAACTGCATTCAAACTTTCAACCTTTGGTAGGTGAACTAATCTTGCTGGTAATAGCCACTTTCCAATAAAATTATCAGTTAGATTCCTATACTTTCTTGTTGCACGATTTTAAATGAAAAATATGGGAAAACTGTTTAAATCTAAAATAATGAAGATTGGCGATAAATGGTTATAGGTGCTCGGTTGAAATGGCATGATAGGCCAATGTGTCACATTTCCCATTTATCATAAAGTCGCCAAGTATAGTTTTGAGAATTGCCCCATTAGAATGTATCTTGAGAAAACCATTTCTGTTGTTTAGGATCATATTCCTGAAAAACATTTTTAAACAACATTTTTTGAGCAATAAATGCAACACGGCATTCGCCTACGTATTTGGAGAAAGTTATGCTTTACTCTTTTAATTTGGTGAAATTCACATCCTCCAGAGGAAATTTGCACTGCATCATATTGTTCGCATTAAAAAACACTATTACATCTTCTGAAAATTAAACCTGAATTTGCTTGTTGGATCTATATTGGGTATCGGTCTTAAAACCTGCTACTGATATCAGCTAATTATCCGGTATTGGGCCACCTCTACTTTGAACTATGCAAGTTCATTGTCCTCCTTTTTCGGAAGTTGTTTGGACAAGCCATCTGGTTTATGAAAAAGTTTTGAAGCCGTCCACTTATGTTTACGAAAATTTCGTCAAAAACAGCGGAATAACAAAATCGGATTAAAGGATAATACCTATCCGCCACAACTTCTAATACTTTCAGATAACACAACAAGCAAAAGTCTCATCCTTTAGCTTTGCGCAATCATGACCAAATCCTCTACTGCAATATACTTCAGTCTTTGTGAAAATATATTTCCATAACATTCCCTGCGTATCTGATATAATCCCTTTCTCGTTCATTTCTACCCTCATTAATATTTCAGTAAGTGGTTGAAAGTAAACTAAGTGTGGCTATTTATTTGTCATTGGTCCGTCATTAAAGAAGTCGATGCAAAAGTATGTGCATGCTGTAAATGGCCCAACAAACGATCTTCAAGTTGTATTCTCGCTTCAAATGATTTTAATTTTATGTGGTGAGAATAAGCGAATTTTTATTTGTGACTAGAGATATCACCAGCATATTCTGGTATCAGATTGTTATTCGTTGGCCTTCTTTCACTAACTTATCAATCTTCGTACAAGTAAAAGTAATGACAGTAAAATGAAAAGAATCCTTGCATTAATGCACCAGTCCAGGGGGTTACAGAATTCAGTTCTGGTCAACGAAGCCTTTCTTCACCTATAACATTTTCCGTCTGAAAAAGTCCCTACACATTCTATATCCTCACAAACCATATTGTGTTAAATAAACACTTCGACCCTTTTTAAACGAGTGCCAATGCTGTGGCCATCGCTGTCTATCAATTTATATAACATATAAAGCTAAAACAGATTTAAATAGTCATTAGTTAAAATAGACGAAAAATCCGACGAAGCTAAAATTAGGCTCGACGTGAGCTTTCGAAATAATACAATTCTTTTATTTTTCCAGAGAGAAAACTGAAATGTCAAGAGCTCGAGTAGAGCCCATTTGATTTATATCTATATATAAAGGCATTAAAAATGGTCTAAGTTAACAAAAGATACGAAAACATTAACTGCTCAATACCAGCTTTCGAAAAGATAAAATCGAAAAATAATTGAAAATGTGTATTTTGTGATTTCAAAGCTTTCGCTTCTTCATCAAGGCATAATGAACTGAAATTGTTGGCGGGCGGTTTCATAGTAACCTAATTTCCTCTAATCAATATAAATTCCAGAGGATAAAATTACAATCCCATATGAAAGGAACGTATGCGCCCAAGAAGAAGTCGGAAAATACCTCCACTGGATATAAATGACTCCACTAGCTTTAAGTCACCGTCCCTCATTTTCACAAGACTGTAAAGAAGTGTTTCCTGAAGAAATAATGGTCATCACTTTCAAAGCAGAAAGTCTTTTTTTTTCTTACAGGAAGTAAGCGTCAGACTAATATATAAGCTGTATATAAAAATAATAGCCACGCTAAGGATTTTCAAGGAAAGAGACAAATTGATAGATTTTGTCTTCTTCATTTAAATTAAACTAACGTTTCGTCAGAGTAAACTGTTGACATCTACATAGCAATAAGTAATATTAACTGGATGTTACTAAGTGGAAGAATAATCTATCCAGATGCAGTGGAAATTTTCATCAATGACCTTCTGCCATGAAAATTACTAACATCACACGAATCAACAATGAACAGATTGGTAAATGACACTATTTGAAAATCTTGTGAACCTTGATGTTCGGTTAACTTCAAGTGATCCAATATACTTTACTGACCTAGCCTGACAACGTTATTTCTAGTAAGAGCAGGGATCCCTAGGTTTTCAGAGGCACGAATGACAAGGTGGCGCCGTGATGGAGCAGCTTTGCGGCTTTTGGATCTTGTTATCATTTTGAAACTAATCGATACGAACTCATGTACGGTGTCTGACACGTGGTCATTTCTTGACGATCTTAACTCTTTGTGTTTTTTTCTAATTTAGCAATATGTGCATGGCTAGTTTTGATATAACTCTCTTTTCACTAATTTTCCAGTTAATGAAACCATAAACATCGCCTCTAATCGGCTATTTGCTAAATTGGCAAAGGTTAATGGCTTAACTAGGGATCAATTCTGTCTATTATTATCTTTTCTGTTAAGAATAACATTTTTCCTTTTAATGGAACCATGTTTGAACAGTTAGATGGTGTAGCCATGAGTTCACCTATGGGTCCAACTACGGCAAACATCTTCCTTTGTGCTAAGGAGCAGAGAATGGTTAGACGCTTACCCGTTAGCTTTCAAACCGTTATAGATACGTGAATGATTGCTTTCTTGTTTTGCGTGGTCCCGATAATATTGAGCACCCTAATATAGCCTTTACATATCAGACAGAGAATGATAATAAATTAGTTTTCTTGGACATTGTCAGAGAGCATACACTTAATGAATTCAATATTAGTGTTTCTCGTAAGCTTTCATTTACCGGTCTTTTTACTAATTTTAATAGTTTTATTCCTTTTCCATATAAAAAGGTCTTGTTAATTGTATTTGGTATCGCTATTTTAAAGTTTGTTCTAACTATCATTATTTTCATCTTGAAATTGAAAAGATCCGCAAGCTATTACTTCGTAACGTTATAATAAGTAAAATTGCATTGGTTTATTTTTATTAAGATCCGCTCCCCCAAATTAGTTTATAGTACAGCACTCAAATTGCTTTATATTTTTATTGCCCTTTACGGGCTATCATTCCCTTCGTATGCGTGACAGGGATAATCGCCTTCTCAATAACTGTTACGCCCATGTTATTGCACGTTTCATTTTTAATGCCACCGTCACCAGGGCAAGCTTTTTTCCTTTTAAAAACAGAGTTTTCTTGCTGATGAGGTCGAATACTGTATATAAATTTCAACGTAAGAGCATACTAATGAATAGAACGTGGGGTGGAGTACCTAAAAACACTCTTTCAATTCATTCAATTCAGTACATAATGTTTTCGCTATTTCGTGCAATATTCTTGATTTGTACCACAAACAAACTATCTTTCAAATCAGTTATAAGGCCAAATAGACTTACAGAATGTGAGTGATTTTACAGAGATGCTCAATTCAAACATTGTGGCTGTATAAGTGGGAGGTCATCAAACAAACAATAAGAATTTTGAGAAGGTGAAAAGTTAAGGGAATACCGTTTGGATGTCTGTTTCTAAGTAATTCCAGGTGATAGCCACCAAGAATTATTTTGCTGTCAATTTCCTTTTTGCCTTACCGAGTAAATTGCACCTTTGCCTTTGTATATTCCTTATTGGTCACTCTTTTAGTCATATAGCATTCTGCTTTATAACCGATATGGATGTTTAGCTCAATGTCACCAGCAGCATCTCAGAAACGCTGCATAAATTATGAAGACCTATAATCTGCCCGTTTATGGCTTTTAATCCGTTTCCAGATGCCCTCCAAATAATGACAATGAATCAGTAACAGCTGTTAATAAAAGGGAATTAGGGGCAGTGACAATAGATTAATCAGTGTTTTTCTGTTGTGAATAAAACCACATCCAGATTTTTTCCTTGATGAAATTCTTGCGCCTTACAGAACTAACTTTTTCCCGAGCGTCAAAAAGGTTATGCCCTTTATTTCATAAACAGCAAAATAGTAATCTCCAGGGATTAGATATTCTGTTTGCATTAAATTATGTACTGTGAACTATTCTTGTGTTTCTTTATAATGGTTATCACTTGTCAGAAAATTGTGAAGTGCCATCGCTAGTTTTAAAGATCTTATCCTCCTTATGCTGCATTTTAGTTGCAAGACGGCAGTACAGTTGACATTTCGATTACTAATTTTCATTGCATGATAATCCCAGGTACAGCTGTATTCGTAACACCCTTGCTCATAACGAAACGATTAGCCATCTCTCAGGCAACGCAAGGCCTCATTTGGCAGATATAGCATGAGGCTTTTTTCTGAACAATTAGAATCAGTGATAATCTAAGCCCAGCTACCATCACTAAAAGGAAACAATTCGTGGCATGTGGCAGCGGATTGACAATCTGGATATTTATCATAATGTGGTTTTCTTATTTTTCTTCCCTAAGGAAATAAAGAAACCAAAGCAACCCCTTCCTCGTTTTGATAACAATGCACATTTTGGTGAAGCGTAACATTTTGGAAAAAAGGTTACATTCAGAAACCCAACAGATACTAAAGTTTCGGTCAGATACACCCAATATACCCAAAATTACATCTTCACTGATCATGAACGATTTCATTCATTGGTCTTTAGTGACACAGACACACAAACATTAACACATGGAATGTTCTTTTAATACACGAACATATGTTCACTTTGATCTAGCTTGAAGTGATCCATAATTTCGATCGTACCTATACACGTACTTAATTAGAACTACCATAAGTTCTATCTAATCCGTACTGACAGTTATGAGAGAAGCTTGCGATGGAGGGCTACTAATGATAAATCTTATGTCATTTTCTCTGGAATATAGGTTATAGCTTGATATTATTCTTGATGGAGTTTAATGGGCACAGAAGAGATGAAATTTCGGGACTGACTTAACCATTTCAAATTTATGAGGTCATGTAAAATGAACAGTGCCTTATCAGATTCCTCAGTTGTAAGAATAACGAAAGCACCATTTTGTCTCAGGAAATAACCTGATCTCACCCCCCCCCCTGCAATTTATGATAGATAAACGTCCATGTTTGATGTCGACCAGCTAAAAAAATACAGATGTAACGTCGACATTGATCAATCTTTAGACGTATTAATAAATTGTAAGTTATCCAGGTAAATGTTGTACGATAAAATTGCTTTAGCGGTTTAGGACAGGATAGATGAAAAATGATATTTGAGAAACCCAGCATTCAATGAATAATATGAGCCGGTAGAAGGACTGCTTACATGGGATTATAGTGTTATAACATTACAAACATATCAAAGACATTTAAGAAAGAAAAATAAGTAAGCTTTGAAGAGACTTCAAGGTAGTACTCGACACTCATTCAATAATGACATAAGCAGGGGGAATACCAAAGAGGTCAAACTATGGCCATTATAGGCCACGAAAAAACATGTCGTGTTAAAGGTTTCTAAAGAATATTGTCTTAATAGGATCTTAGAAGAGAAATTAATAAAATACCGACGCATGGAATGATACACTCCATCCAACTAAATGGCGCTGAAGATTATTGTTCGGAAGTTATGTTAGTGTTACAAGAACAGTTTACCAAAGGCAGCAAGGCGAATGAATACCTCGTAGCCGGATAAAGATTGCTTTCAAAATCAATCCATAAAACGGATGACAGTTAAGATACTGATGACATAAGGAATCATTATTGTACTGATAATTTTCCATATCTGAATAACCGCAGTGGCTTGGGAAACTTCTACTTGGGATTTCGAAGGAAGATTTAAGAGGCCGTAGAAGGAATAACGCCATTCGTGTTTGATAATGATCGACTGCCTTCGAAAGGTTGCACCTTAGACGTCTGCGCAGTTTATGGTCAAAAAGAGGCTGGATTCGTCGGTCGCACATCCCGGAGATAAGTTGACGGTATCCGGAGAGTTGGCCCCCGGAGAGTTAGCCCCCGGAGAGTTGGCCCCCGGATATTTCGCCCCCGTGTCACTTTGCCCCAGTGCCACTTTGCCCCCGTGCCGCTTTGCCCCCGTGCTACTTGGCCCCCATGTCACTTGGCCCCCGGATATTGGCCCCCATGCCAGTTGAAGTTTAGGGTGCCGAAAAATTTGTATACTTTAAAACCCTTTTCTTCGAGATTGTAGATAGCATGATCACCCATGTCATATACATATACTTAGTCCTCTTGAAATGTGTAAAACCACCTGGCCAACATATTATTCTTACTTCATGGCTTTAAACTGTATAAATCTTTATCAAACAATCAAATTTTCATCATTGTAAGTCATTTCTAACAAACAAATGCTAAGAGGGTGTATTTTTTTCCATTCAATGATTTCAGACTTGTATTAAAGAGCCACAAAATTATATCATATCATATACATGTTACATGAAATTCATAAGACGGCCTCTGCATATATAATACTAGCAGAAGGTTTGGCGATTATTCGTCACACGACGATTCATCACACGACAATTCATCACGCGACAATTCGTCGTACGACAATTCATCATGCGAAAATTCATATCGCGACAATTTATCATGCGACAATTCATCACAAGGACTATTCGTCACAAGGACTATTCATCACAAGGACAATTCATCATGCGACTGTTCATCACCTGAAGATTACGCCAAGGTGTTTTCGCCAACTTTGATGAAAATGACATTTTAACATATTTAAAAGCAATACAGTATTTGACCTGCAAGTAGATTTTGTTGTAATCTGGAAAATAAATAAATAATTCAGGTGATGAATAGCTGCATGATGAATTGTCTTTGTGATGAATTGTCGCACGATGAAATGTCGACGTGACGAATTTTCGCGCGATGAATCGTCACTTGATGGATTGTCGTGGGATGAAAAGTCGTAGCACCCTAGCAGGAATACCAGTGTACTGATTGAGTAACGAACACAAACTTTGGCAGTTCATATTGATGATCATGCTGAAGCTAAATTTTACTGACAACTGAATTCCAACAGCTAGCCTACAAAATTTTGGCTGGATTTGGAAGAAGAGGAACTAGCAAACAGTCTACACAAGACTTGATTTCTGAAAGCAACTAATTTAGCGAAACCCTAAGTCTTAAAAGACAAACTTAAACAAAATGTCATCTGTACCTTTTAAGCAACTAGTTCAAGATTTTAAGAGCGTATTCAGAGTCTACGTAAGTTGAACGTAGGTACATTATACTATATGTGCGTATCTGGCTCGCTAAATCTTTAAATTGCGATTACAAAATCATTACTATTATCATTGCTATTGACATAAACATTTTGTAACAATATATCTTATGTAAGGTATAGCAACTGCTGACCGGTTTTGCAGGCTGTTTTGTTGTGAGCTCGTTATGTTAATATGGCGGACATTGAAAGTCTGTGAACATGAGTGAGTTTATTTTATTTATTTCTGAGCTCTAACATCATTACACGTTTGTGCTTAGAACTAAAAAGAAACATCACGTACAATATATTTATCTAAGTATGAGTTCGTTTGCTGGAACTTTGAACAATAACAAATCATTTTTAGATTCTATGGATTAGTTAAGGATCGAAAATAAAGTATACCTCATCGGAAAAATTATTAATTGTGCCATACGCACCAGGCATTCTATAATTTGTAGAAGAGACAAGAATTGAACAAATACTAAGATGTGTTTTTTTGGTTTCCACCTGATGATTCGCCATATTTCTTCAAGCCATCGTTGTTTTTCAATAATTGCTGTTGATATATATATATATATATATATATATATCAGGGCTTAATGTATATAATGATATAATGACAACTTTGATATGCCTATTGTCAGCGAGTATCAAACTCTATATAGGTTTTATTCTTAAGCAAACTATACGTTTAGATATTGTTAACAAATCACTGTACCTGAGTTTCAAAATTGTGATGCTTCCTTCATTGTGTACTTTCATCTGAACATAGTTTTAACACGAAAATCCATGTCAGAAGACGAGGTTACAACTGGCATCGAATGTATTAACATAACCACCATGCTCCTGTTATCATTAGCATTTAAGTAAACACATATACCTTCAAGCGATACCTCGTTTTCTATCAGACAGTTGATGGATGGTATCCAATAGCTTCAAGATTTGGTTTAAACACAGAGCCACGGAGGTTAATCATCTATAATTTGAATTTTGTAAAAGCACTGCAGGATACATGCCTCGCAAAACCAACTTCAAACCACAAAACAATACATCTCAATGGATTAATAAAACTCTCTAGCATTCTTATCAAGCTGTGTTTACAGTCAATAAGACGAAATATTTTAAAGTACCATGTAACATCTTGTAGTAAAAAACCTAGAAGTAAGGGAGAAAAACTATTGGCATGAGAAAATATAACTTTTATTCAGACTCGACTCTTACATGTGTACAAGTTCAGAGGTTTTGAAATGAAGGTTTTAGCAATGGCTGACCTTCGCAAAAGCTAAAGGTACATTGCCTACATGTGTAAATTAATGCCCGCAATGCATTCATGATTTATTTGGCGCCTCTTGTGGTGACGTGCTTTTGATTTGCCATTAAAATGTGGTTTCTTTTCTGATCTTTTGTTAATAAGGCTTCTCTTTAAATTGTCAAATGTCACGAGAGCAGCATCTTGGCGGTTACTATGACCTTCAAACATTGTGATTTCTATACAATGAGCTATAAGGTGATATATTAGATGCATTCATTGGATCATTTTTTACATAATACGTACGACTCTTGGTTAGAATACACATGTAATTATTATTGGTTTTTTAGCAAGATCCTTCACTTTAGTGCTTATTTTTCCTTGTGCATTGTGTTGGTTACTACAGTAATCAATAGCTTGTTTTCTGTTATTTGAACTCTCTAAATACCAAAACCCTATTTTGGGCAAATTTAAGCTCTACTCCAAGTCCACAAATGCACTCAATTAACGACTACCTATGAGGCACTTTGGTCAAAGTACTGTTAACATAAAACGGATTGTCTCCCAAAATGGCGTCGGAATGGGAAAAGGTGCAAATGTGACTTCAAAGCAACCAATAGCCAACAGAGTCGTTACTTACCAAACTGATAGAAATGGTATTTCTTTTTCCCCAAGCTATTTTGGCTTATCTTCAAATATTATTTGTGCCCCTTAAAATGCCTATTAGCGCTTAATCCAAAAGTACTTTGAGATACAAAACACATTTTTAGGTATTGAACCAAACAGCAATTGCTGTTCCACGTTTAATGAGCTAGGACGTAGCATCTTCATTTAAATAACAATCCTTACAATAATTCTGAAACGATGAAATTCATTTTCCTGTCATTCTCAAAAGTTCTCTTCACTTCTCTCAGTTTGCATTTAAATGGGTATATTGGCACCAAAAATGTTCAAGAAAACCAATACCATTTGGGATATTGATAGTTGAAAGCAACGTTCATTTCTATTGCATCCGTTTAACTGCTGTAAACATCAAATTGTATGTACCGAACAAATCTTAATGAGAAAACCATGCATCAAAGCTGAAACAGTATGGCCACTGATGGGACAAACATTGCTTTTGGAATAATGTCAAGAGAAAAGGTTGATTCTCTCACCTTGACAGCACGGGGGCTTTTTGCTTTGAATGAAAAACAAATTTAACTTCCATCGGTTGCATCCTGCGTGTTGTACAAAATGGAGGATGTTCATGCCATGATTTGTTTATCCTAAACTTTTAATCGTTTGAACAAAGTATACACGTTTTCAATTGCTCCAATCTTCAGAATTTTATACTTGGTATTTCCTTCGTTTGTGATATTTTGGGCTTTTAAGAGTTGTTATAAAACTTTTTCCAGCTAAAACCATAATGTACTCAAGCAATTGACATAGCTCTAACGTAAATGATGACTGATGACAAATAAATCAAAGAAATTTCTTGAAACCTGTCCAATGTAATAGCGGGTATCACTTCAGCCTACACAGCAAAGTTCAGATAACAGAGTTGGTCTGATGCGGCTGCAATTCGTGGGTCATATGCCCTGCGAGAAAACCACCTGTTTAAGCAGACTTTTTCTCAACATTTAAACGTGACATTTGTAAAAAGACGTCATTTGCGATTCAGGTATTTCTTTAGAATAATTGATACAGGGAACTTTGCTTTGTTCACTTATCTTGTTTAATGTCGTGACATTTGACCTCTCTCTCCTGTTGTAATTATTTTGATAAAAGTGGTTCTCGACTTTTACGAAAGACACTTGCAGTTGTAAATAGACGCATTTAAGCACCCACTGGGCCTTATCTGTTAACATCAGAGCATAAATAATGTCAGATCCAACACACGTTATCTTTAAGGTCAATTGTTGGTGCCACAGAACTTAGAAATACTACGAGAACAAGGTTAACATAATTACTAATTGCCGTACAGTGTCTACTGAGGTAATGAGAAGAAATTAAAGTAATTGAAATACAACAAGGAATGGTTTAAAAGTAATGCTTTTGTCCAGTAATTAATCTCTTTAGGAATTTAATCTCAAGAAGCATTCGTATGAATTAGTTGCAGTGCACATCTCAACTTCAACTTAGAACGTCAAATAGTGAGTTATACCGCACTAGACTATGGCTTAGACCGCATAGAAACGATTTTTTTCTTGCTTACAGCTTGTTTGGGTTAGCTTGAGGTGTATAAGGGTGAGAGTGTTGAATATTTTTCTGGATATGACTTTACATTCTTAGCTTCTGGGTTCACTCTCCTTATCAAAGACAGCCTTCTCTTTGCCAAACTTAGGCCGACTTTGAATGGAGCAATAAGCTTATTAGCACTTTCAATTTTATCAGTTTCTCCTATGAGGCTCTTTTATTTTCTCCTTGCTATTATGTCTATTGTTTATTTAGGTAACTAGGTCCTTAAAAACCGTATACATTGTAAAGTTTCCTATACCATGAGGATGATGTGATAATACATCGAAAGCTTGGTTATTTCATATATCGTCTTATATGTTCAAAAAACTCTTTAATATGGTTCTTATGGGCATTCTTGGCTGAGTGTTGCTGTTTATAACTAAATTACGTTTCCGCCTGGCAAATCAATTGCAGATATAGACGTTTGTTTATTTTAGAATTTGTTTTTGTTTTCACATTTTCAAAAGCGAATGTAACTACTAGGGATAGAGTTGCATTTTATCATTTACTGTACAACTTTGGAAACCTTGTTCAAACTCCTGCAACATGGAGGACCACTGTGCAAACTTTAGCTCTGTTGTCTAAACTTACAAAAATTTTCTTTGCAGGAAACAAACTGATGAGAGAGTAGAAAAAATTCTTCTTTTGTGTTATTTTGTTGACTTACTAACCGTTTTCTTTGCGGGAAGCAAACTGATGAGCGAGAGTAACCAAATCTGTCTTTTTTGTCGTTTCTTAATTTGCGCGAACCAAACTGATGAGAGAGTAACCAATTACTGCGTTTCTATTTTTGTTGTTTCTAGACCTACAAAAGTCTTTCTTTGCACGAACAAATTGGTGTGAGAGTAACCAAAACATTCGTCTCTATTTCCTGTTGTTTCTTGACTTCACAAAATATTGCTTTGCACGAACCAAACTGATGAGAGTGTAACCAAAAACTCTCCGCAGTTCTTCTACTGGACTCCTCTAGTTTGGAATGTGTACAAACTTTACTGGGCGAAAATTATGCTACACAGAGTGTTCTATGCAGGACATCTTTAAAATGGAGACTTAAATCTTCAAAATAGTCTCCGTGGAAAAATCTGCTTTGACAATTTTTAAGTAGTAGGAGTAGCTGATAGGGCAGCAAGTAATTGCAACTTTCAGCTAATCTCAGAAATATTCAGAAATTTGTAGTGGAATAACTTTTTGCTATTGTGTTGTTTAAACCGTGTACAGTCCATCTTTGCTATTTTTATCTTTTTTGTCTATAGAATATAGGTAGCTTGAAACCAGAGCCAGCAAGATAAAACACCGGCGAAGTTATTCCAAACAGGCAACATTGTATGCTAGAGGCAGAGACTTAGTAAACACCACCGGTCATTTCACTAATCTGTGCACCAACATATAGGCTAACGTGGTCAATTACTCCCTTTGACAAATTGGTTTTGCAGAAGAGAGAATTCATAGGCTAAAATCTACCTCATTCTGTGATGACGTTACCTTATAAACAGAACACACGTCTAGAAATGATACGTCTCACTACTGATTCTTATAGCCTGCCTGATCCTTTTTAATCATCTAAACACTTCATGGACTCTGTCAAAGTCGTGCTAAAAATCTCAGAAAAAAAATATCAACAGAAACAACATTATTCAAGCCAATATTTACCTTTCCTTGAGAAGCTAAGCCTGGTTAACGAAGATCCTGGTCAATATTTCAAAGAACTATGTAATCCAAAATTCGATGAGAGCAATCCAGCCCGGGTTTTATGCCACAGTTACCAAAGGTATACACTATCATATTCGTTCAATCTGCTTCTAGAGCATTTATGATATCATACCACATGTAAAAGTATCATCAAAGTTTCAGTTTAGAGTTATAAAGATATCCAAAGTTTTTCTTGAACTAGTCAACAACTCATATCTCACTGCGTGACCTTGTTGTACTGAGTTGGAAGTAGGGTAAGTCAACCAAAACTCCTTTGTTCCTGCCCATGCAAAGAACGTCAATTGGACACTACATGTTACTAACAAAGAATTATACGGGAGCCTACCCAAAGTTACAGATACCATCAGAGTACGCCGACTATGCCTCGCAAGACACTGCTTCAGAAGTGCAGAACCTGCAGCGCTCTCTGTGCTATGGAAACCACGCCATGGCTATAGAAATGTCGGCCGGCCCACACTGGACTATGCTACCCTACTCCAGAAAGACACAGGTCTTCCAATACCCGATCTCCAGAATTCGATGCAGAACAGAGACTCGTGAAGAACGCTGATCATGAATTCGGGTTCGCCCTATTGATGATGGTGATGAAGCTGATCAAGTCTTCCTGTGTGCAAGGGCTTCATTATAGGTACATTCGCAACAGACTCCAAAACGGAAGCATTGCCATGACGCAAGTTCCTTAACAAAAACATTTGCGAGAAGAAGTAGATCGCAAAATTTACAGCATAAACTTCTGTGAATGATAATAAAAAAATTCGCGTAAGACATTTTTCGAATATTACTACAAAATGTGACAAAATTTCTTCAAAAACCTTTTGCGAATTTTGAATGTTCTTGTAAATTTTCACCTAAAAACTTTTGCATATGTTGCAAAAATTCAACAAAAAGCTCTCTCAAATTTTGTTACAAAACTTCCTCCAAAAACGGTAGCAAAGTTGTTACAAAATGACAACGAAAATATTTTGCGAATTAACAAAGTATGTCCTCTTAAAGGAATAAAGTTAGGCGATTGAAAAGTGATATTTAGAATAAAAACTCTTTTAAGTTCCAAAATGTTGAATAACTACACTTTTCTCCGTTTTTTTTACCAGCGTCCATGTTTTCCAGCGTTACCTAATCGAAACAGGGTGAATGTTTTCACCGTGTGAGCAAAATTTTATCCATCGCAATTCATAAAGAAGGTTTCACACATAAGAAAGCTTTGGAATGAGATGAGTTTCGCGAAATAACATATTTCAGCGCTATTAAGGGAATACTTTCGCAAATTTGGGTTTTAAATATTTTCAACCGGGAATTTCCATGAAAATGGCCAAAAATAGGGAAACGAGGCGAGAGTTACCGTTCTTCAGGTATGCCTTGCAATTTTATACATACCGAGTCCGCGTTGAAAAATGTCCTTGCTTATTTATGTGCACTTTATACATAACTATATATGACGTCATATATATGCCGTTATATGCATTGGCGCGCGGCCATAAGGGCTGGGGGGCTGCAGCCCCCCAGTTTGTTAAAATGTTATTTTTTTCGGGAAAATTATTTTCCAATTCAAAGTGGCCGTAGTTTACCCTATCACCCTTCGATTCAACCGTCTGCAGAACCGTTGATTCATGCCCCAATAATTTTCAAGCAAAGGAGTATTTTTTTGGGAAAATAATCCACAACCCCCTCCCCCCAATATTTTTCGTCCATGGCGCCTATGGTTATATGGAGAGTAAAATAATTTAGAATATGAATTTAGTATTAAAATCTAATTCAGTGATCTGTGAAAACACTTCCGATTCTCATTTCAACAAAAATAATTTCTTACGAAAGCCTGATAAATTGTCTGCAATCAATTTGCCATCAACTAGAACATACTGGCTGTTTAAGGGTGTTTGAAAATAGACATGTTAGCTGTATGAACCAGTTCTTACATGAAACCTTGCATGCCCTGCGTAAGCCACCTAAAACACTTTAAAGAGACACACATAAAGGTCGGTCAAAAATTGGCTGCGAGATGAGATCAACATAGACGAAAGACACCGTCCAATGCGGTACAAGGAGGGACGTCCACGATCAAACAACCTGGCAGAAAATTTTGATAATCAAGCGCTTGCCTGCTAATCCTGACGTCATCCTATTTGCATAACCAATCAGCCTGCAGAAATATAAGTTATTTTTAGCAATTTTAGCTGAACGGCTCGTCACGTGTCTTGAATGATTACACAAATCGGCAGTTTCCAAGCGGATGGGGGAGCCGTTCATAGGTTCTCAAGTATTCTAGAAGGCTTTTGGGCATATAGGTGACGTGCGTGACGCATGGTATAAAACGAATAGTTTAATAGCGAAAACATGAAAACACCATGAGTCAAACCCCGTCCTTTGTTGTTGCAACACTGATGTACCAGTCATTACACCATGGTCCCATACTATTACGGCACAGTAAATGGGGATGCAATCTCTTTCGGTTGAGGTCACGCGGCTCGATTGTTACGTTAGCTACCTGGACTTCAGTAAACTATGAGTAGACTGGAGATGCTAGTGTCTTGAGCAGGCTTGAGAGGCTAGAGAAGAGAGTGAGTTCGTTGCTGAGCCAGTGCTGCGCGCTGTCGGCTACGAAGCGTTTTCAGGTGTAGGGTCACCATTTGAGGCGAGTGACTGATGATACAAAATGAAAGGCTCAACGGTGAAAATACAGGGTGTTGTTGTTGCAAGGCTGATGTACTATCCTCACACAATGGCCCCGTACCGTAGGGTAGAGCAGTTTGCGAAGTTTTTTATTTTAGTAAAGGTCAAAGCATAGAGGTATGCCTGTAGCCAGGGTTAAAAAATGTGGGGGCTATTCTATTACTTGGAAGAACTATTACTGAATAATTTGGGGCCGTACCAAGCGAGTAACAGGCGGGGTTCAGGGAGTGCACGTCCTAGGGGTGCCGACCAGATTGTGATATCATGGAGCCCCAGCACTTCTATACAATTTTATTCTTTATGCGAAATTTGAAAAAAAATGATAAAAAGATTTGGTCGTGACAAAAAATTTTGGTCGTGAAGGTATAGATGCGATTTTTCATATTTATCAAAATCTTCAGGAGGGCAAGAAGAATCTAACGTCTTAATATATATACTTTTTCTTAAAGCTGTATGTTTTAAAAGAGTAAAACCGCCCTAAAATGGCCTAATAATAGGGGTTTCAGGGCTATGAAATAGTCAAAATTGCAAAATTTTCCTAACCCATATGGAAAGCCTTACAACGCCCCCAGACACCCTAGCTGTATAATCACTCACTATGCGAGTGGAGGTCCTCCCTTTGCACTAGTTTGCCCTGGAGGATCCCCAGGGTGAAAGCGTCCTAGGGGTCCCTAACTACTATTGTCACGCGCCTGGGCCGGACTCAACAAAGCAAGTACCTAGACAAAGCTTATAGATATATGAACGCTCGCATGAAAATTTGGGAGGGAAGTCGCGGCAATCTGTAGAGGGGGTGGGTTAAATAGCACGTACCTGTATTATATGCAACACCGTATTTTCTACAATGAATCTTATATCTTGTTTTTTCACATTGATGTTTAAGTCCACTGCACATTCTTCTCTGACCATATACACTGCACCCTCTCACTACAGTCGACCATTCATCCAGCTATGATATCAAATTCAAATATTTCCCTAACCGATTTACGATAATTTTGGGGGATCTCACGTTATCTCCGGAAATATATCACAGTTCGTGCTGATCTGAGGTTGAATCTACATGTCATACTTTGTAGAATAAGATGTGATCGCTGAGGGCGAGATTTCAAAATTGCCCAACTAAGATCGATCTTTAAACTGTGCCCCCTATTGGTGGTATTATAATAAAACTACATTTAGGACATCCGTGATAATTCGGTGATTCAAGGATTAATGGCTTGTCGTAAGCTTTCTCTCCCCCCCCCCCCGCCGCCCTTCCCGTATCAAAAGGGCCCTTTTCGGCCAGTCTGCATTGCAGACAAAAATAAGAGCGATGTTATTGATAAGAAAGAGTTCGTTTTCGTCTGCAATCCACACTTCTGTAGCGCTACTACACTTAAGCACTTTATTTCCTATATTTTCAGCTTTTCAAGCCAGAAAATATCACGAATGACCTATTCAATACTTTAATTTATTGACTACTTTAAAACATAGTTAGTACAAACAGGAACCTTGAGGTTGAAGTTCTATCGTACAAATTATCATAGTAGAAATAGCTTTATTAAAGTCCAATAGCAACACGTTGAAAATGATGTCATGCAACAACGTAAATTTCATCACTTACCGTTGAAAGTTCGTTATAGCTACATTTACTACCGAGCTCCATGTCTTGCCAACAAATTGAAACATGATCGAGGACCATCTAGCAGAGTTCACATGGAGCCCGCAATTCTGTTATGCTTGTTCCACTTCTGGAATCAAGTCGCCTCGGATATTTACGTTGTTATATGAGATCGTTTCCTTCTTGTTTATACTGGACTCTAATGAGGCTATTTTCTACATTTGTACTATAGGTGTTTTAAATTAGGCAACACATTGCTCAAAGTACCGAATACGTCATTCCTGATGCTTTCTGGCCTGAAAAGCTGAAAATACGGAAATGAAGGGGGGGGGGTGCAAAAGTGCACTAGCACCCACTTCTGGAAGATTTGTCTCCAGCAGTACACCTGTCATGACTCTCAAACAGTGATTTCGGGTAGCAACATACCAGAGCCCCAAAATGGTCCAAGAAAAGAAGAACATATGATGTTATACAAGTACTGGAAGCATATGTTATGTACCAACTGCCAGGGACGGGGGAAGGTAAGGCGGATTGGGGGGAGGGGGCAAGTAGGCTGGGTTCAAATTTATTTTTTCACATTCCACCAAGGTGCCTTTGGTCATTGTGTGGAAAGGGGTGTTTCGCGTCGATATGCATATCTTGCTGTGAATGTGACACAATGTCTGTCGCAATCAATCTCAATTTTGATAAACCTGAAAAGTGGTTACGGATAAAATTGAGATTTGGCAAATCTTTGGAGGGGAATGGCCCCCTCTTCCCCTGTTTCCCGTCCCTGACTGATCTGCGGCACTTTTTCTAATTTTGTCAAATTTCCACCGATTCTTCTCAACGTTATGAACTAAGACTGTAGCATAGTATCTGATTTAAAAGGGCAGGTTTGTGAGTGTTCACATTTAAGGGTCCCTAGCACGCCCTTTGTGTCTATGTTGATTTAGCATTAATGTTAAAATACACTTCTGCGCTTTGAAGAATCTTGCCTTGTTATAAAAGTATCGCAAAATGATGACGTATTAAATAGGTTGACACAGCTCGAGGGACGATCAAGTGCACATTGATTCAACATTCAACAACAAATCTTGAAATATCCACACTTACCTTTGTCTCATCATGGTTCAAGTCTCCTTTATTTTCATCCCTAGAACTGATGTCGTTGTTGATACCATCTTCCCCATTAGCTGCTGCCGAATTCACGAGGACACATGAATCTTTTCTTTCCTTCTCATCCATACTTAAGAGTTTGCTAATGCAGATGAACACGTGCTCGCCGCTGAAGAAATAATAGTCACAAGTTGTATTTGAGTTGATTGAGCACACGGAGTGACAAAATACGCTGTCTTGGTGTGCTCTTTTGAAGAGAAGGCAAAGGTAGAAAGGGGTGATTGATCTATAAATTACAGAGCGCGAAGTGATTGATAAAATTTGCAGACAGACGGAAAAGTCGTTCAATTAACTTTGAATAGGCTAATCCTATTCGGGTCTTAAACTAATACGTTTTCGTCCGATAACTGAGTACATAGAGTAGAGATTTCTATTGTAATAAGATGCCATGACACAGCTCGAAATCCCTTGCTCGCTGCGATTCAGTTATTGTTGAGAGACCGGTCAGTTCTACCGACACAGATAAAGTGGTGTAAACATTTGCCTTTAATCTCTCTTCTTTCAAAATATATAAGAAGAAGTTGTGAAATTTTTTGCTATCTCGGACCCCTCGTGAAACATGGACTTCGTCTGCCTTCCCATTTGATACTGAGTGATTCCTTTGTTACTAAAAAGGTGAATTAGGGCCAGCGGTTGGATAGGTCACGATAGTCTGTGTAACAAAGCGAAGCGTAATTAGGGGAGGAGGGGAGGTTATGAGTGAGTCCGCGAGAGCTTGTCCCACTGGGTGTTTAAGCCTGCCTCGTTGCTTGGTTCTCTGCTCGGTAGTCTAAATTGCGGGGGGGGATTCCCCTTAGTGTTTATTTAGGGTAGTTTCAAAAAATATTCCGACAGTCTGTAGTCGAGGTAATGCAAATCTAGCCCAAGTTCTTTAGAATGTTATGAAACAAATAAACCTTCACGCCCCATGTCACGCAGCTAATCGTGAGCCTTTCACTCATTTTTTCAAGATCACGCATCACGCATGCATAGGAAGTCGCAGCTTATTTTCACGCATTATAGAGAAAGTTAGTAAATAAACTCTACAGAAATGTCATCCTTATTTAACACTCAAAACATATCATCTGCACACACCTTGACCTCCCCAGCTGCCATTCCAATAAAGCCTGGTTCACATAGCAGTAAAATCCTTCGCTACGTCTGAGAGAAGGAGCAAGCAAGAAGATCGTTTTACTTTACTTCTGCTGATTCACATGCCTGATCAAGTCGTTGCAAGCGCAAATAACCAAAAAGGAGCATTTCAAGTCAGAATTTCGTTGACGGGGGTTTACATCTATCTTGTTGATTGTGACACTTAGGTCTACAGACTTCAAGAATAATTATCACGCCCAGGATACAACCCTCATGCTTGCTAAGGAAAGTACAAAGCAATTGATGGCCTAGCTGAGTGGCCACCTGACGTTGACGATCTTATCGAGTTGTAATATGGCCAACTAAAGCATCACAGACTGCTGTACAAGCACTTTAGCGCCTTGTTTACTGAAACACTACATGTAAATAGTGGGCCTAATAGATGTTAGCAATAATATCAGCCACATTAAGCACAAAGCCACCAAAAATTACTTGGGGCAAAATTTGGGTGTGGCCTGGATGAACTCTTATTCATTGGCAACCTAAATGATAGAAAATGATTCTGTAGAAATTTCGAATAACTTTACGTATTAAAAAAGCAAAATTTTAATATTGAAAATGGCTTTTTTAAAAAAACAAAAACAGTACTTTTAAATTTTCATTAACATTTACCAAGGAGGCAATGAGGCAAATGTATTCACCTGGGGCGTATGCCCGCTAATGCCCTCCTCCTCTTGGCTATGTGCTTAAGACACACCAAGGACGAACTTAATTTATACGACGTACAGTGAGAAAGGGTATATCCTTTCCTTCCTCTCAAACATGCAGTATTGACTGTTAAAACATGTCTCTTCGACCCCAATTATTACTCTTCTGACCTTCATTTTCACACTACATTACAAAGGGCGTATTCATGACTTAGTGCAAGGCTGAGTCAGACCCACTTTTAGCGAGAAAACCCTGGACAGTGGTGCCTTAGGTGAACTCTACGGGCTCTGAGGGTCTCCTCTATAAACATTTGAAGCTCTGTTTGTTTCCAGATGTATTTTCCCAGCATCAAAAAAACTCGCACTTGACATAAAATGTAACGCAGTGTTTCTCAACGGGGATACAGGCCTCTCCTCTGGGGTATCTGTGATTTTAACGTGGTAAAGCTGAGGCGAAGGGTACTAGGGGGCTCCAAGTTATAGCAAGAGGGTCAGTGGGGTTTTCTAGTGAGATTCTTTTTTGTTGGCATTACTTGATTTCACAAAGCTAGTAGTATATTCCATTGTTTTCTTGCACCAAAACACAGGATTTAAGCAAAAAGATTAATCAATGCTGTTTCCGTATTTTTTTCACATTGCTAACATTTTCGTTTTAAACCCTGTAACCAACGTAGGGCAAATTCATTGTAATTTCAGTGTAATAATCTGATACATTATTACTACTATATTATAACTGGCTTTACACATAGCTTAAGGACTGTGCACCACAACTTTGCAAAAATACGAATACCAGTGCGTTCCCAATCTCAACAGTTATTTGCACCTTAAAGTTGCCACTACCTATAAAGTTACCGATTTACTTTGACAACCTTTCAAAGGCAACTCCTCTAGTGCTCAGTATACGCTTGATTGTTTCTCTGTAACCATAACAACTTGTCATCTTTCAAATTCATTGGGAAAAGGTACATGGCCTGACACGAACCTTCCCAACTTGGTGTTTTTAAAAAACTAAAGAATTCCCACGCACTCTATCCACATTTTATTACATTTCCACATTCGTTCCAGACCATCTCCTTTGTAAAGACCCACTTTTCTTTTGCCACCTAGAGCCACTTCAGGTCCTATGGCCCTACCCTCACCCCCTGCTCTAAATCACGAACAACTACCTCTTCCTGACCACGCGGTTACACTCTCTCTAAAACCTCTGGTAATTCCTTAAGGTTTGTTTAAACTCTCTTACACACGTCATGAATTCAATCAAAACTTGAATGAGGTGTAAAACTCAATCAGTGTGGCCAACAACCCAAATAACGAAGGGATTTCCTAAGGCAACCGCTTGATCTCTTCAACCAACAGCCATTGAAATCCTTTAAAGTGTATCACTTTAAAAGAAGAATAAAGGACGATGTTTCACTTAATAAACTAAAACCACATATTATACGATGGGCAATTTCGGGAGATATATTCCATATCTTAAGGGCAAGTGAACACCTCTACGTCCATTACAAAACAGAATAATCCCATAATAAATTTAGCTATTAATTTTCCGGATTCAAAATCGATGTTTTGAAGTGATAAGATCGTGTTCAATACCTCATTTAACAAACCAACAGTTCTCCAACTGCTTTCATTGTCTGGAGATTTGATGACTGATTGAGTTGACAACGAACGTTAATAACAAACTAAATTTCATGGATTTTCAAGACGCTACAGACCAGGCATATCAAGCTGTGAAGTACAAGGGCAGTTCATCTAACGCTCTGTGAAGTCATAAACAAGACCTTTAGCCACAAAGATTGACGACTCAACTGCCCAAAACAAATGTTGCTATGCCGAGAGAATCATCAGTTTTTTTACAAAGCTCATTGAATACACAATCACGCAGGTGTCTCTATTCGGATTACTTTCTTTCTTGCTTCGGACGTGACTTACCACATCAAGAGTCAGAAGAAACCACCAAATATCTAGAAATTCACTCAGATTACGTCACCGCGACCAGTTAATGTAAACCACATTGCCATATTACATTCACCTGAGTATTACGTCATGTCCCTGATTTACATACTAATTTAGTAAGGCAGTCGAAATAGTTCATAAAGACGAGATCAAAGCCATCGGGCGGTGTGTGTCTTTATGTTATTGAATATTAGTGTACAAATACGTTTCTTTAGTTCTACATCTGTGCCACACATAACGAAACTGTTACAAATTTCAAGCAATGATTACGTCAGTATTACGTCATGTTCTTGATTTGCATACTAATGCATGTC
>JAAAKM020006971.1:119036270-119065420 GCA_010016025.2 Alatinidae sp. Z8VKAUB7J3
ATTCCAAAACATCACTAGGGTATCTTGAACTTTATGAATCACGTAATGACAAACGTTTTCGTGTCTGAAGGATGCACCAAGGCGATTTGACAACGAAGGCAAATAACTTCTGTATGAATCGTATTGCTTTCTAAAAT
Source organism: Alatinidae sp. Z8VKAUB7J3 (assembly GCA_010016025.2). Taxonomy (NCBI): domain Eukaryota; kingdom Metazoa; phylum Cnidaria; class Cubozoa; order Carybdeida; family Alatinidae; species Alatinidae sp. Z8VKAUB7J3. The sequence continues at coordinate 119,036,408 of JAAAKM020006971.1, forward strand.
GATACTACTTTTATCGATCACTTTGGTGTCATGGGGTGTTTTTACAAGTTATCCCAAAGTCAATGTTTATATGATACGTAGATAATAAATAGTAGTGGAGTGTGCTTAAAAGAATCACACATTACAGTTAAACCAGAGAAATTGTGTTTGAGGAGAGGACTCTTTCATAGGAAAGTGAGCTTTTCCCCAGAAATGACAACCTTTTACCAATCTTCTGCTGACGGCACCTTCGCTATATACCATAATTGTCCTTTTGATTTGAAGAGTAATTTCGACCCGTTGACAAAGTAAAGTATACCACTTTGTTTTACATAAGAAATCAACATAGGAATTCAATATCTATATGGGCCTAGCGAATCACAGATTAATGATGATTATACTACCATGTTATATTTAAGAAGGCATTATGGTTTCGTACTTGGTGCTAAATTAACATTGATGATGAAGTTCCGATGGACGTATCTAACGCTCTTGAAGAAATCACAGTAAGATAAATAAAGTTATTGCAATTAATTTTGGAGAAAGTTCCATTAACTTTGAGAAACTTTTCACATCCCCTGTAGTTTGTGTAAGTAAATATGGTGCAGTATAAAGATATTGTATTACGGAGCAGTTTAACCGGGACATACTATTATTGATTGCATTGATACTGAAATGTCTATCTGAAAAATAGCAAATGACGCTTGCTCCCCCACCTGATATGACTATGAATACATGTTTTCGTGTGAATGTCGGTTGTCTCTTAACGAACAATGGTACCCACCTCACCGCGATTAAAAAGTGCAGAGTTTTCGGGTTCTTTTATAAATACGCATGCATAAAGGAAAAGAGCAATATAATTAGGTGAAAAGTTTTAGAAAGTTGATGCAGTTAATTGTTCTTTACGCATGATCAATCACAAATTAGCAGCTAAAGGTATAAATTAGGAAGAAATCGTAGTTTGATGATGTGACAAATACTAAAATCGATAAATTTATCCGTTTGTTTTTCTGCGTATTTCACATATTATTATGGCCTGTATTAAGATCTTCAGGGTGTAACAAAATTTCTACAGAGTAATTGTCATATACACAAGGTACATTAAATAAAGGTTTCAGAATTGGCAAATGTTTTCACCAGACACTAATGAGATTGTACAGGACAAAAAGAGTTTGAAACACGTCGTTGAAAATAGAAAGTATGTGATTTACACGTTTCTCGTTATTCTTGTTATTGAAATCGCGTAATCTTTAATCAAATGTTGCTTGTCGGCTATAGACTGGCTTGGCGAATGCAGCTTTAAGAGCTGCAAGGCGCAAAAGAGAACTTTCGTTAGCTACTAACTTTAATGAATCCTTTTTGGTTATTGTCGGCACATGTTATTTTTTCAAGCAAGCATTGGGTGATTGTTCATTCACTTTTTGGTACCGTTGTACTGTATTGCGACTGCCTATGAAGGCCGCCAGATGTTGCGTAATTCTCGTGTGTAGCCTAGTTCTCCTCGCACGACTAAGTTAAGTTTTCGAAACTGTACTACAACAACTTACTAATAAAATGTAACAATGAAATATCAAATGATTACTTTTCTGTTTTTCAACAAAAATTTAAAATTTTGCACCAAAAACGAACTGTAAACGCTTGTTAGTGAGTGTACATTCCGGTTGAAATATTTTTGTACTATCATTATTAAATGGCAAAAGAACATTAATTACTGGTATCTCAGGTCTATATATATGCAATGTGTCTGGAGAGAATATATATATATATATATATATATATATATATATATATATATATATACCCATCATATACTCCTATATATATATACGCATCAAACTAAAAATTATGAAAATCAAGATAGCCAATGGTAAATTTAAACAGTATCTAATAGAAACAAAGTGGCGCAATATATACCATTACCCACAGGCAAATCTTCTCTACGTATCAGACTAGGTCTTTCCATGGAAATGTGTTCACCGTACCTGGGACCACTTAGATAAACAATGCCGCACAGTTCTCTTACATTAACACGTCTGCGGGCTTTTCAATTTCTCCTATTTGCAAATTAGTATTCAAACATTTGTCAATCAAGGTATTCTATAAAGAGTAATCTGCTGATTGAAGATGCCACCAAACACCAAAGCGTGGGCAGACCTGACTCATTTGATTATGGTGTAACTAATGTAAATATTATGTAAAAATAAAAACTTTGCTAGAATTTCTAATTAATCAAAGGCAAAAAAAGGGAAGGAGCTTGTCGGACGCAGGGAGTACCGAAACAACAAAATATATTTACTACTTCTTACAAAGTGGTTAATTGCAACATTATGGAAGTAGTGAATACGAGGCTTTACTCTAGACATCACTAATGGAAGACTAAGGCACCAGACGTTAAATTTTGAGCTCCACTGTAGTTATAAAACAATGGATGTGTAAGGAGGCGAGTTGGCTCTGTCGGCAGAGAGCTGGTCTAGCAAGCTGAAGGTCAATGGTTTAAAAGCATTCTCAGTCGTCAATTTGAAAAACTTTTACTGAGACCCAAAGAGAAAAATGGGTATCTGGCATTAGCTTGACATGGATAAAGGGCGTCGAGGAAAGGAACTGGCCACCCTATCTCACAACGCCGTTGCGCGGGATATGCGATTCTCCACCATTTTACATCGCAATGATCTGAATGGACAATGGGACTACCTTTTCCTGTAGTTACTGGCTAAGGTTTCTTATGTGGATCGGAAAGGAAATGAGCTTACAATTTCCACATATTCATATATTCAGAGCAGTTAATATGCTCTGCCATACTTGGAGCAACTCGGAAACTATTCAACAAACAATACTCACTTTTGTGGCAATCTTGAACAGCATGGTATCAATGGAACGATGAATGCAAATATGTACACACCAAGAACATACGTCTACAATATCATAAACAAATGAAAGCAAGGAAAGGTGTCATCCACTATAGTGACATAATATCTGTACTAAATCACGTATATATTGAAATTTTTTAACATGATTAATTATCAATTTATTTCTGTAAAAACCTTGTTCTGCTCATGCGCGGGGGACGGAGTTAGAGCCCCTGCAAATACCTTGTTATACTATCCAACTGAAATTTTCAACTGACGCATAATGAATCTGTTATCAATCTGTCACGCATGAGCAAGTTCCTATAACGTGGCAATTGCTTCCCAAAATGTATCCCTGAAAATATTGTACTAAGGTTTCATAAAATTTCTCAGATTGCTTTTCTAATCAATGGGATGTACGGGTTTGGTATTCGCATAGTTTAGCAAAATCGCTCTCAAGTCCTTAATTTTACAAGTGTGCAAAATGGCGGTTATGCGAGTACGCAAAACGTTCCTTGAAAAACATTTCTGTAGTACCTCGTAAATGCTCTATCCCCCAAGTTTCATAATCACACTGTTATCACAATGAAATCGGCTATCTTTAATACTTTCAAGCAAATAAATATCTTGGCACGCTTCTCATCTAGAATCAAATTATGGCTGTTAATGTAATTTATTCAACCAATTTTGTAAATCTGTAACAGTGTTAGTATACCGATTAATATGTAGTTAAAGCTAGGAAATTCAAACGTTGAAGTAGGCTACTTTACTAATAAGAACCATCATGCAAAAACCATCTGTTGTCAATCGATCGCTCAATAAACGATTTAATCATCCATTAATTTATTCTTGTAGCAATTAATCATATCATAACTAGACTACCTAAAGACTCAAAAAGAAGATCCTGTTCTACTAAACACTTAACGAATCTTGCTATTAATCAATGAACAAATAAAGCAATTCTTTCCCTTTCACAATCAAGCGCATAAACATTTAAGCTGGGATGCAGTAAAGCAAACAATATTGCGATAATGTAATTGACAAATCAATCATTCAAACAATCAACCTAGCACTCACAAAATACTTCATGAAAAGTAAAGTTTCCGTAAAGTATTTCATGAAATAACGAATTGATCGATAAAACAATTATCAAAAAATTTAATCGACGTATCAATAAAGAACGGAAACAAGCTGTCATCTGTCAATGTGACCTAAAAACAATAATCGAATCGAACATAAAAGCAACATTTAGTGGTTTTGATGTTCGACGGCTTTGCTTGTGTTATTATACTGCAGTTTTACTAACTTTAATGTGCTGCTTCTGGGCTAGTACATCCTCACATTTATGAAGTTTTCTATTTCTCATACGTCGAAAAAACCCTAAAATATTGATTCTCTTAAAATAATTACCTTCCTTCCTCCCACCTTTGCCTGCACCTTCAAAGGACAAGGATAAGCGTGCCTTATGACAGAAATATGATGGCAACGGAGACTTTACAAGTTAAAATTTATGCTCTGACCAACGCCAATTGGTTACTAGTACAATGTAGAATTAAAAAAGAAAAACACACAAACTTCGATCCAATTGCCATAACATTACAAATAGTGCTTTTGAAAAGAACACTTGAGAAATAGAAAATATGTCACCATAGGGGATCGAAATTATTGCTTTATGCAAGATAAGCTGTAGAAAATAATGTATGTAAGAAATGCTATCTGGCAAGATTTGTCCCTAGGTCTGCAAAATCTTGGAATTCCCTTCCAGAAAACTGCTCCCCTCTGAAATCAAATTTAAGAAGCACGATTTATAATGTTTATGCTGATACTCTGTGTTTCTCTCCTTATTTTTTCTTACTTTCTTCTTCAACCAGATTTTACCCTCTTGTTTGTTTGTTTTGTTAATGTTTTATTTCTTCAGCTTTTCTCAAGTAACTTCTGGCACTCATTTGTCTCTTACGGAATGAATAAAATAAAACGAAACAAAAATATCAACCTCAGAAAATCGAACTAATCCCTAAACAAGCAGGATGTTTATGCTACGCTTATACTGTGCTGTACTATGCTATGTCTTGTACTATGCTATGCTTCTACTGTGCCGTGTCATGCTTGTACATAACAAGACCTTGCTGTAGCAACTAGTGGCTTCCGAAGAGCAACTTCAATTTAGACCTACCGATACTCCTAGCTGTATTTATCTGGTCACATTGATAATATGTTGCACAAGAGTAACGATTTCCCTTTTAAAACCAATCTCCTATTTACATAAGGAATGTACGTCAAATGACGTGTATGACGAATGGGCAGCAAGTAGTTACTCTCCAAGTTCAATATAAGTTTTATCTTTAACAAAGAGTTTTCCGACTATGTAAAGGACAAAGTGTGACCACAGTTATTAATACAGGCATATCTTGATTATCGAACTTTCTTTCATCTACTCGCGTACAAACATGGAAGTTGCTTATGTTCTATTAAAAATAAATGATGCAATCAATTAGTCAAAAGTGTTGCTCCAGAGCTAAAATCGTACCAGATATCCTTGAGGAAAACAGTTTCACGACACTGAAGTGTACTCGATACGCTGTCGTACAGCTTCTACAATCGGGCGACTCTCGTACCAAATGTATACAAGATAGTATGGGTACAACTTACAGACCCAGCTGAAATAAAAAACTATCCAATAGTCCTAACTTTGCCCGATAGCAAAAGTTATCTGACACCATGTAATTACGGCCTCGACCTCTGGGGTCTCAACTGAAACAAGTCAAAGCATCCCAAAAAGTTATTTGCTGGCATAAAACAATTTCTGCGTTACCGAATGAAAATTACAAGTCCGTGTGCAAAAACCAATAAATTAATGTGTACCATTTAGTCTACTTGAAAGTTCATTTACCTTAGGTGCGATTACCAACGATACCAGGAAACATGGAATAGATTGAATTATCAAAAGTGTTCCGATATCTGATGTCGTGAATGACAAACCATCTGAATAAGTAAAAAATATTGATGTAACTACACATACATTCACATATGCGCATACTTACACACACAAATACACACTTGCCGGCCATTTATATATAATATGTGCCCGACTACTTAAACAAAGATAATCGCTCTGATGAAGCAGATAGCGAAACAGAAAATATTAGGTAGCTGGTGGTACTGAGTAACTATTGCCTTGTTTAGTGTCATCCTTGCGACAGCCTTTTCGGTGGGTGCAGGTCCGCGGGTCGATGGCCATCAGCCACATTGTCTCTTCTCTCAATACATTTATAACACACAGCTGTTAGTGTCTGTCTGAGTACGTATATATATAGTAACTCAAAGTATGCAGGATTCACCTATGCCTATAGATATTATATGAAGGAAATACATTCTAAATGATATTGTATCTTCTGAAGCTGTTTGGACTATAATTCCTTCGGCTCTGCTAAATGTCCCTCTTACGAAACGTGGTAAAAATAACAACTTCAGCTACAACAAAATAAACTACTAACAATACAACAATAATAAGTATTTTAAAGCAAAAAAGCATGAAAGGTAAGGGTTACTAACTAACAAGCACAAACGACAAAAATGCATGAAAATACAAACATGTACCGTGGAATTAGGGGAAAAACAGAACTGATTACACGATAAGAATAATAGCACCAGCAACAATAACAACAACAGGAATATTAAGTAAATAAAGACTACCTCCAACAAATGATTATTGAAATATTTAAAAAATTTCCTGGTGGTACATAAACGATAAATTTCTTTAAATAAAGCAGACATGGTTAGTTTGTAGCTTTTCGATTGTCATTCTTGAGAACCTTATACCAATATACAGAGATAACAAGTTTACAAGAATATATATATATATATTATATATCACACGTGCACGGACCAAACTTTAATCCGTGAACGTGTAGTAGACGTTCTTGTAAAGTTGTTATCTATGTATGTTGATGTAAGGTTCTGAACAGTGTCAACCTAGACATGTCTACCTTACTTACAGGAATCTTTCGATTATTGAAACACAACTTTCAAATTGAGAACATTTGCACGATTGGAAATATAGATGACTTACTGTGTCTTCTCGATGTGGACATATATACTGGCAACGTTTCATTCAAGGCAATGGCCACAAACGAGAAAATGGAGTATAACATGAAACTGATTACCAATTCCCTGATTCTACGGAAAAATTCGTAGAGGAGAAACAATCAGAATACAGTTTATATGAACTACTTTTTATTGGATATTCAAATGGCGCGTTCTAGATGTCTCTCACATATGAATATGTATATTAGATGTAATAAAACACATTCTACCCAAATACATAAGTCATTTAAATTAATTAACATGAATGTATCATCATCATTATCATCATTATTTGCATCATCATCTACATCATCATCACTATCTGCACCATAATCATCTTTATCCTTATCTTCATCTTCATCATCATCTTCATCGTCATCATCGTCATCATTATCATCATCATTATCATCACAATCAGTGTCATCATCACTATCATCTCATCATGATAATTATTAGTATTTTAATCTTCACTGCCACTAACAATGCTAAATAACAAGACAGCTTAACCTGTTTCACGGTGTCCAAAATGTAATTGCTTTTATGTGCTTCATAAGTCAAATTTATGAAATGCAAATTAAATAACTGTTCATATCAATGGTTTAAAGTCCTTTTAAATACAGCAGATTTAAAACTATAAAACACGAATGATGCCAATAAACCAGATGTACTTTACGATAGGCTTCAATAATATGACTTAGAACTTCAAAATGCATCTCATTGCAAAAGAAAAGTTCATTAAAACGTTTGATTAAGGTTGAATGGTTCGGCAATTTGATGGTTGCAATAGCATGTTCCAATAACAACATATTTACATACAATATATCGGAGTCGTAAGAAACAATTGACCATCCCCAGATGCGTAACATCCATGGTTACTTTTTCGCAGATTACAAAGCGAAATTCTTTTCAATTTTTTCGAACGGTTTTTTTATGGGTAACACAAACTACTTTTCAATGCAGTCTCGGTCCTTAGTATAATACATTAATTAAGAAATTTTTATAATCAAACAAAGTGTCATTTTACTTTGTTTATTTGACTCAAGTTAGGGGATTCAGAAAGATAGTAAACAGAATGAATCAAAAGAATTCAAAAGCTTACCTAAGCAGTTGAAGAAACGAAGAATTCTTTCCATGTCGACAACATCCAATCCTTGTGCAGCATGCTAAACAGCATCCTGGATTGTTACTCTTAAACTCACTTAAAGTCACTACCTCTGTCATCTTATTCTTTGATATCTGTTCGTTAGTATACGTCAAAGATGAACTGTGTGATTGATTTGATATGTTGATTCTCTGTGAGGACTTTCCAAGTGACAATATTTGTAAAGCGCTTAGAGACATTAACTTGTATTAGGCGCTATATAAGAAATATATATTATTATTATTATTATCATTATTACTCAATCCTTTGGTTTTGCCATGTTTACATAAGAAAAGCAATGAAACATGCTATTAGCTGTTGGACCCCTTACGTACCCCTTGTCTCAATTTTACCCCCTTTAAATTGTGACCGGTCGTTTAATGGCGAGAGCTAAGCCGCCAATGATAAATAAGATCTGATTAAATTAAATGTTACTCTAGCAGCCTGTAACTCAAGACTACCTTATTAGACATGCTTCAAGTCTAAAGTAAATGAATCATTTCTTTAACCTTCTATCAAGATTTTTTGAAAACTTTTGCTGAACTCACAAGCACACATTAAACATGACCTAATGAGTCGAAACTATTTCTTATGAAACAGGAAGGTTGGCAACCCTAATTGATCCCAGTGCGCAACATACAAACTAACGTAAAAGCAAAAACGCGTATTTCAAAATTATTTGGGTATTTCCCATTGACGCAAAGACTGTCGCAAAGGGTCGAAGAGTAACTGACCCCAGATAATTATAGAAACAGTAAAAACTTGAATTAAGGAGGCAATTATAAAGAATTATCAAGCGCTTACTGCTTTTCAGTTACTCGATATCTTCTGGCTTTACATCACTTTTGAAAAACAAAAGGCAGGAAGGACAGGAAAATCTTGTGTCGAGGTAAAGACATTTTGAGCGGGCATAATATAAGTCGAGGACCTTCTCCTACACATTCCTGAATGGACTGACAAACGTAGGGCAGCCTCGACAGTGAAATAAAACACTCCTTGCTGGGACAACTGAAGAAGAAAATATGACGGAACTTTTTTAACAAGTGAAAGCTCGATTTGGGGGTTGAGCAGGGATCGCTGGTTCGAACTTAAGGTTCAATGGACTGTGTGGAGAGGGATCTGGGATATCCCAGTGTGTAATGCATTGCATACTAGGGGAAAATCACTTTTAATCAAAATCTTAAGAATAGTTTTTATGCATTTTCTATTGTAAATATAAAGTTTTGAATTGCATTTATATATCACATATTATGTCATGTGAACTAACATTGACATGTCCTGAGTGGGATACTCAGCTTTTTTTAAAAAAATTAAAATTAAATAAAATTAGTTCACAAAACTTCATTAGTAAACAGGGATGGGATTTTTATTGGTAACTCTTTTATAGTGGTGCAAAGAAACAGTGCATGGGACCCCTTGCTCGCAGGACTGATCTCTGCTATAAGGTTATAACGCGTTGTAGAAAATTAGTACTTCAATTTTCACACATTGAAAGCTTGGCAAAGAAAATGAACGAACAATTGGGTGTAACGTTTAGACACCTGGTGAAAGTAATGACTACAGTAGGAATTATAAGAGGTAATATTCCTTGCATCGCTTTGCCTACTTTTAGACCATAGGACCTAAAATATTCAATAACACAATCAGAGCTTTATATTTGTGATATGCAAACAAGCAAACAAGCAAGCAACAAACAACAAACAAACAAACAAGCAATATTTATTTAATAACCATCAATTTACGTTCATCTGTACTTCAAACTTCCGACATCCTGTTATCTTACCCAATGCTCTTCAATGTCTCCGAACTCCCCCCCCGGGGGGCACAACCCGCTTTGTAAACAATTGTATTAGAAACTTATGTGTGATGCTATCATTAGCATTCTTGTTGTTGAAAATGCTAGTATAGTTTGACGGCAGACATATAAATCGCTATTGATGAAGCATGTCTGAAGATTGCCAAGTGTCTGCACGACTTCTTAACAAATCTTGCAATCAGCAGCCTATTTCTGCAGTGTCGCTGCACTATTTAGTTATTGCTAGTAACTTTTATCAGAGCTCACACAGAGAGTATTGATATATTAAGTATCTTCAATATACTAATAAACTTGATCATTGTAGAGGGCAGGTGGATAATCTAGGGAATAATAAGTAAGTAAGAAAATGTGGGGCGTGTATTTAATATTCCGGATAATATTTCGATTTGTGACCACTAAAGGCAGCTGTAAAGCAGGTCGTGTAGAATTAGGGGGCATAATGACAATGAACTCTTTCTTAAAAAGCCAAACCATTTAATATCATGTCTAAATCTATATTGATAATAGTATCTTACTATCCTGTCATCCTAGAAAACTATACTTTTGAAATTTGTATTGCGCCTGACCATGTTGAGAGCCTTCTTATTTTACATTTTGCCTCCACAATCCTACCTAACCCTCAATTACGTTTCGCCTGCTCCATGCTAGAACGAATCTTATACACAAAAATCACTAACTTTAATCGAGCTTGGTATAAAAGGTAAATAAATTTTTATAGCTTAGAGACTGGCATTGACAGCCCCCATATTAGGTGCAGACGATTCTTGATTCCTTCCCCGTTTTAGCGACAAGAAACAGCCTCTTTGATTCTCACAGTTGAAGATCAACTCTTGTACCTTTTAAATCAGCACAAATAAGTGCAATACGAGCAAAATATCAGAACGTAAGTCGAGAAAAATAGTGCCGTAGCCAGTAGCCAGAGCCATCTCTGTAGGGCATACTTATTACCTATGAGCATATCTTAGGGCATGCTTCATAAATGTAAAGGCATAAGGGCCAGCCTATTAACTAATTCACGTAAGTTTTTAGTAACCCCTGCTGGAAAAACCGTGAACCCTTTTAAAAAGCGAGGCAGGGGCGGCGAGCGGAAAAGGGGGGGGGGGCAACCCATTTTTTAAGCACTGAACATTGAAGAATTTTCATAAAAATCAAGATATCATAACCGGCTTACTACGCTGTGATAATCAATTACATAAGTTCAAGTTATGTTCATTTCATTTTGTGGGTATAGATTGCATATTATAGGATTGGAAGAATTGTCATCGTTCAGTATCTTCTCCCTAATATTATCCTATAAATATATAGCTTAATATTTTATGGAGTATGCAATTTTCTAGAGCTTGAATGGGGGTCCTTCTCTTCAAGTGGGCCCCAGGCCTCCCAGCGGCTTAATCCGGTCCTGATCCGTATGTGTAACTTTGCAACCATAGGCAACCAAATACTACTGTGTAGAGGGGCTACCTTGACCAACTACCAAGGACCCTTGATAATTTTGTGTTGTGACATTTCCACAAAGTGGGCCCCAGGCCTCCCAGCGGCTTAATCCGGCCCTAATCCGTATGTGTAACTTTGCAACCATAGGCAACCAAATACTACTGTGTAGAGGGGCTACCTTGACCAACTACCAAGGACCCTTGATAATTTTGTGTTTTGACATTTCCACTAAGTGAAGCGGGTGGTAAGTTAAGTTGGCTTTGAAGTGTTCATGACTGACATTAACAATGGGCGACTGAGGGGAAATGGCATAGAAAATTCAACAAGGCTTCAAGCTTCAAATCGGCCCCTTTATATTGTTCCCTTTCAATCAACTGCTGGACCCGCAATTGTATGTAACATTCATTAAGTAGGTTAATATCTGGTGGCACAAGATTGGTAAAAAGCGTTTGGTTAGAGATGATAATGTTTACTAGATAGTGGGTATCCCGTGTTCCATGATCACCTGATCAAGAGGACGCTTTACGACCATTTTCGACTCATTGCAAATTTTTGCCAGACTCGTACCTTACCACACCTACCAGGAAAGAGGGTAAATGTGTTATCAAGAGAATAATAAATTAGTTAAACTTATCATAATGAATACAAATGCAAAAGTAGTCTGTGAAAATTAAACGGAAGAATATGGCCTCAAAATTTCTATCTTTTGATTAACGTCTTGATTTTCCATGAAATGAAGCAATTTCCGTAAGTATAAAGCGTAAAATTATTTACCTTTAAAAAGTACTTGATTAACAAAGTAATTGCACTGTTATTAGGTTCTAGATTCTAAAAATGTTCACTTGAATTTGCCAATGGATCAATGAATACCTGATCGGAATTGTCTTTGACTTGGTGTTTAACATGTACTTTCACTTCTCAGATGCATATTTAAAGCGTTCTTCATGGGGTTTTCTGATCTGGTGATGAAGGTAAGATGTTTTCAACTCGAAAAATTACAGGATCATAATGTCAGGCAAAAGCGTTTTGTAAAAGGTGCAGGTACAGCTTTGAAAATTCCTGATTTTTCTATTTAAACCTAACAGCAGTAAAGCAACGCTTATCACGTGTAGGGTCACAAGGTAAGAAGAAAAATAACTTATTGACTTCTGATAAGAATATAAGCATTCAAATAAATCCACCACGTTTCTTTGTTCAATAATAGATAACTGTTTGTATGGACTAGTTAATTGAGCCCGCTATTGGTCGATACGTATGTCTTATGTTGGTCAAGGGAGACAAAAATACGCAATTTTGGCACTTGCAGTTACGTATAGTGTTAAAGAAGGAAACCCCTACGGGCTAGGCTAATTCACGAAGCCCGAAAAACATTGGCAAAATCTGCCTGTCGGAAAGGCTTAAGTAAGGAAAAATGGGTTACTATAAATTGTTGTATCTGCCCTTATTCCATATAGAAAACGTATATGATTTAAATAAGGAACGGGAATATGACCTACTTATTACCTCTGATAGAAAATTTGGTAACGTAAGATTGAAGAAACATGTTTAAACCTCTTGTTTATAACCCGTAGGAGGTGGTTGATTCTCTCCTCTCTTTTTCGAGGTAATGTTTTTTTCAGGCAAAGAGAATTAAAAAACAATGGAACAGGAAAGCAAAAGAAAAAAAATGGGTGCTTTGACAATTCATTATGCCAGTAGATAAAAAAAATGTGCTCGGATTCATAATTGCAATAAAAAATTGAGACAATTTGTTTTGTCTTGCCCCCCCCAACTTTCGACTTAATGGTGCGTCCCCTACACCCTTTATTACAACTAGGGGTGCCCTCTACAATTTTTATCTACAAAACTAGCTCCAAACGTAAGTGAAGATATTTAGAAAGGCTGGTCTGTCAAATTCGTGTACTCAGAAGTTATATTACCAAAGCTAATTTATTTATTGGGGATGGAAGAGGCACCCCGATTGATAACGTTCTTGGCATCAATCTCAAACTTTGAGGAATTTTTCAAGGGACAATTTTTTTATTTATTATAAAATTTTGAGCAAGGCTGTACTTATTTTTTGAAACCTTTTTTTTGCTCAAATTATCATAATCAAAAGCAAAGACATATTTGAACAAAAATGATCAGTCATAGGAAAGTAAGAATTCCTCCATGAATTCCTCCATCATTTTTAGGAAAATAAGAATTCCTTCATGTCAAACTAGCCGTTGTTTAAGGATATAGTTCAAATAGTCAATGAATCATATCAGAACCAGTAGAGGCTGGTAGTTCTTTAATCGAAAAACTTTGGTCAGTCGTGGGCAAGATGTCGCCTGTTATATGAACGGTGAAGCTTTATGTGGACGCAAAAATCAGTATGATCGCATATAAGCGACTTAAAGGCTAATGGCCTATATATTTGACGATATTATTACTGTAGATAGCGACATACACAACAGAGGTACTAGATAACTTATAATTTGGTGTGTCCGCGTTAAAGAAGAAAGACCAAAGGTGGTAGAACATTTACTGTTACTATATGTCAGACATGGTACATCCTCTTACTTTCCCTGCGGCAGATAGATTCATTGGCATCTTTTAAGTTAATGTGGTAGCAACGTTTTACTAAACAGCATTCGATTAGCAATTTTACTTCGTTTTTTTAGAACCTGTTGTTTTATTGTATCGACTACTATTTGTCTTTCTGTTTTTAATTTTGTAAATTGACGTTTTGGTTTTAGGTTATGACCACAGGTTTATCAAAGGAAAGCTGTTTACTTCCGCCCTCATGAAATGAAAAACACATATATAAACAAACAAATAATAGTTAAATAAAAAACCCCAAACAACCTGCTCCTAGTAAAATGGTCCGATATACAAAATATCCAAAACGTAGGCTACATGTGGTCGTATCGTAGTAAATTTAATGAATTCCGTTCAAATTCCTGTGGTTTTATTAACAGTGGTAAACTAATGGGTTTTTATTGTACTTTTTATCTTTTGATCACGTATATTTCACGTTAAATTCACATACTGGTGCCACAGTACGTGTCGTACGAGGACGTGAGGGGCTAAGTAACACACGAATATATGAAAGGAAACTCGCATAAGGAGGTCCCATACTGAAAATTCCCTAATTGTTAAAGAGCCTACCTCAAATTTCTAAGCATTACCTTAGTGGCAGGTTCTGCCATTGATAAATTGTGATTTAAGATTAATCATTTTTCAGCTCGATGGCATATGAATGAGCGACATATTACGAGACAGCCACAAGACTGAAAGTTCGCCTTACTGTTGAAGAAAATTGCGTACCTGCAATTTCTTACCTTGGTAGGAAGTGTTGTCTTTATAACCTAGATCGTTAGATAGATAGATAGATGGATAGATAGATAGATAGATAGATAGATAGATAGATAGATAGATAGATAAATAGATAGATAGATAGATAGATAGATAGTACTACTACTACTACTACTACTACTACTATATCTACTTCTACTTACCTTTACTACTACTTATTCTAATATTCTAATAGTTTACTAGGTGGGAGCCTTGAGTGAATATGGTTTATCGGTCAACATGATGTTGCGATACAATTTTGTAGACTTTTCAATATATTTCATTTATTTTAGCAATTTTCCTAAATAGAATGTTGAAATTCCTTTTGCCTCTTTAAATTTTAGTACATATTTAGTACACTTCTTAACACTAAAATTGCAGATACAGTTTTAATACCATAGTTTATTATTTAGTAGATATTTTAGTTAGGCCTGTCTGTCTGTATAAAGCCCATTGAAGTTAGAAAGTACCATTGAGAAGAGAGAGTTTTCGAATTGTTAGTTATGTCCCAGGTGGTGAGATGTTTTCTATTTCTCTAGTGTTCTTTACAAAGCTAACATTTCAAATCCTCTTGTCTAGTGTGAAAGGCTCATTTTCTTAAAGTAAAATACTGAAATTTCATTTGCTTGCTGTAAGTACTTGATAAATACAGTAATTGTAGTAATGTTTCCTTCGATACTTTGGAAACTTTAATATAGGTTTCGAACTCTGATTATACAGCTTAGAAAAGACACTAGAGAAGTAGAAAACATGTCATTACTGGGACTTGAACCCGTGACCCACGCTTTAGCAGCGTGTGTTCTACCAGCTGAGCTAGGTGACCTCCAATGTTGACATACTCTATTTTTCTAGTCGCCACATTAGCTCCCAATCATCCATCGGTGAACATCAGTGTCATTACAGACCAGCCTCTCTGTGTCCTGTGACTTGACCACGGGTTCGAGCCCCCATTGGTGGCATGTTTTTTATCTCCCTAATATCTTTTCTAAGCTGATGTTTCAAATCCTCTCTTCTCCGTGATGAGATAAAACTGTCCTTTAATAGACATAACATAATTAAATCTTAAAAGTGGCGATGGTACATAAAATTTGGAAGGAGCTACCCAACCCCCTTCCCCCGACCAGTATACCCCTAATATAATGACCCTTCAGTGTTTACTGGAAACCCAACATCTGCCGAGAAAGATAAAAAAGCATCGCATTTCAAATATAAGCATTAGCAAAAACACAATCAGTCAACTTCTCGGTCTCGCGCTTTTAATCGGCTTGTTTCCTAGTTAAAACTTACAACCCGTCCTTTTAAACAAGAAATCATCACGGATTCATGAAATGCCTTTAATAAAGCAGCAATCTCCAGGAAAGGAAGAGGAGGATTAAACAATATCAACAAGAAGTAGAGAAGACACATGCAGGAGCTGATAGTAAGATGCATAGATTGCCTGCTGGAAGTTATTTGAATACTCTACTCCCTGAGAACCTGAACCCCACTTTCGCTATTAAAAAACCTGCCTGCCGCACTAATTTTAAACAGTCTGAATCGATTAATCTGAAGGTGACTGAGTTAAGAACTGTAGGCCAAAAAATCACCATGAAGTACACAGTTGTGGGAGAGAGAGCCTAAGCCACCCAAATCTTGTCAATTTTAAGTAAAATTTTGACAGATTGGAAAACCATATTTTAACAATTCGGACTGCAAAATGTCTACTGTCATAAAATTTACCATATCAAGGCATGCAAGAGTATAATTGCATCAGACAAACAGTTTCAAAAGACCATGAATAGATACTGATCAAATGGCTCACGAAAATATCGAGTACCTATGATGCTTTACAAGTAAAACGATGTGGCAAGAAACTGCGTTTCTACCTGGAGAGACCTTATACTCTCCTAGATCTTGATCCTGAAGAAGCAATCAATGTTTTCTATCATCTACATATTTCCATGAATAGTTGATGACTTATATAGCACGGGTTATGTTGGACTAATGTTGATGATCACGTACGAGATGTTAGTATTAAAGCATCGAAAGGGTAAACAACGCAGAATTTTGATCGATCGGTTGTGCGACCGCAACCTTCATATCAAACACCAAGAAGTTGTAAAACCACAAACAGTTCACTTCCTAGTATCCTTTCAGTAGTTTGCTTTTAACTCGTAATTTCTTATCTAAAATTGCCCTATTTAAGTTACATTTATCTAACTACGATCGCCTTCTAGTTCTCACTTCGCTATGATTAATTCATTCGTTTGACCTTAAAATAAAATTATTACACGTTTGGTCGGGGTTTTTATCCTCTTTACAAGTGACCTTGCTTGTCGAGCATAATACAAACGAAGAAAACGGAAACAATACCAAAACGCAATCACTTCTACGGGACACATTTCCATTGCCACCCATTGACCAACCACATAAACCAACCCTGGGTTAAAAAACCACCTCGTTCGATCACGCTTTTACACTGAAGACGGGTCAATATATGGTTAACAGAGTCAGACTTTCTTGTTTGGGTGAAAACTGTTAGCACAGGACTTACTTGAGCCTTCCGTCACTAGCATTTCCTCCATCATGATCAGAAACGGAGAGAGCACTGTTTCTACCCATGTGCTAGGTAGGTCTTGTACCATCTCAAAGCCATGATGGGGTTTCCTTCTTGCAGTTCAGCAAACACTGTTCAAACGACACCGGCTTGTTCGTCAGTCCTGACAATTTTGAAGGCACAAGTTCGTAATCGTGTCCTTAATTATTCATCTATTTCAAGAGCCAGCTGCTTGTGCGGAGTACAAGTCAATATCATTTATCATTTGTTGACGAGGTTTTGCAAATTCACAAACGAACTAAAGAAAATTTTTCTGTTGCCTCTGGATCATATTAATGCTCTGAATATCTTATGACTGAAGTTGTTTCACAAAATAATTCTGGCGTAAAAACGTTTGGTCATATTGAAAATGTGTTACTAAGCCTTCATTAAATAAGTCTGTGATATTGGAATATTTATTCGTACACTGACAGGGTTTTGAGGTTCACCAAAATTCCTCATTTTACTTAATGGGATTTTGTGTCATCACAACTTTGGACGAGATCAACGTAATCGGGAAAAATCTCCGAACAAAAGTTAGGGTGCCACGGGGTCTTCAAATCTGCCTTCCAGGACATTTACATCACCTGGATTTGAATTGGTATGAACTCTTCATCATTTTAGTAATGAGAAAAAATTAGTGGTGCTATGGAATCGTTTTGTGAACGTTATAAGGCGATCGAAACTTGCACACAAGGTGTGGTTGGGCACGATACGAAGATTGATCTCTCCCGACGGGGGCCTACGTTCACCTACAGCGATGGTTAGTAAACGAAGCTACAAAGAGCAAGCGAACCCATGCTATTCAATACCTTATCGTCTGAATAAGTCATAATCATCTCCAATCCGCTCACATTGTCAATAGATCATTGGCCCTAATACATGTTGCAATAGAACAGACCCATTTTAAAGCATTGCTCGCATTTAAGCAGATTTTAAGATGCAAGAAAACGCACAGTGCACCGCAGCTCAGAAAAGCTGTTTTTAAGGTATTTTAGCCTGTCTTCTGTACCGTTAACCCCTTTGTAAAAAAATTACGAGAACAAAAAATAAAGACGTGACTACACGTCAGTGCAAATTTAGACCAGCGAACCATACATTTACGCTCAGCGTCACGAGTAGCTGGTCAGAAAATCCTCATTTCATTTCCACATGGGCATCACGCGGTATAGGGAGATTATAAGAGAATTTAAAACGAACAGAGAAAGGTCATTGCATAATTCATATTCTGCGTACGCTCCCAACAAAAAACACTAACGAAAGTCTGATTGTTTATTCTGAATTCGTATCGTATTTCTTTTGACAGATGAATGAGTTCCGCGTGTTTTCAGTCAGCGGTACATAGCTATTTTGTAACGATTTATATATGGACCCGAGCGAGTTCTGTTTCTAATCTCCCCCGAATCTCCAAGTTTAAACATATCAACTGTTAGTCAACTGTACATTGCTGACCTTGAAATATCGTTTACACTAGTGTTAATAGTATAGTTACGATGGAATCCTTCGTCGGTTTTGAAACAAAAGTTCTAGAGTAATTAACTAACACGATAAGCATTAGACAGGTTATATTCGACATTAAAAATGAAACTATTTTTGCCAACCATCGATAATTATGTGTCTCAGACACTCGCATTGATGTTTGGTATATTAAAAAGGTGTATAAACTATTCCAGTTCTTTCCTCTATACGCATTTCCGGATTACACTATAAGCTCAATTATTATGGAAACTAGACTCAAGATTGTGTATATCGCGGGGGTGGGGTTGGAGGGTATTTCCATGTTGGATCATAAGGGGTAACATTGCAAAAACGTTTGAAATCTTTTGATTTAGACAATACTTAGTTCCGTTGGCAGCGGCTTTTGTACAACAAGTATGGTTTTATTGGTATGCAGTGAAGTACATTGGAGTTTTTGAAAGTGGGACTATGACGACTCTACAACGCCCCCAGTCAGTTCTCACTCCATTCCTAGCATTGATGTTAGTAGGTATATGTTCGTTTACACTCAATTTTGAAACGAGGCTAATCGTGTGCTTATATGAGAATTAATTACAATTCCTTTCCTCTTTAGTTAAAGGTACAAATGCAATCATGGCATCATGGCGCCCCACCCCCCGTTAATTCAGTGAAAAGTATGCACCTTTGCAGTATATTTTTAGTTAAACAAGGCCGTCTCCAATGCAATGTTTATGATAAGATCTGACGCTCTTGACCACAGCGACCACGGATGTATCGCCCCCCCTCCCTCCCCCAAAGAACCCAAGAAAAGACTACCTTAACGACCAATTCTTTCTTCTGCTTCTTTTCAAGAGGGCAACAAATTCATGACCAGCATGTTTAAAAGGCGTACATTTTCTAGTCGAGATCTCTGCTGGAATTCATTTTGTCCCAGATCACGTAAAGTAAATATTACCAGATCATTGTTTGACGGTACGCTCATGATCAGCTCTTTCAAATGGCTATCTCCAAAATGTCATCGATACTACTATTAAACCAAAAGTATCCCAATTTTCCAAGGAAAACCCGTTCGAACCTAAAACGTCTCGTAAAATTATAATACTCTGGCCTGGGAACGTTTCGCTTCGATTCGAAGACCAGATCACAAAGGCCACAAAGATGGCTTTTGATGCTGTCGCTCCACGCGTAGTTTACACCAGTACACAAGGTATTGCCAACCAACCATCAAAAGCTGTGCCTTTTACAAATCAGCTCTGTAGTGTATCAATTTTCATGCCAGTGTGGAGCTGGCTATGTTGGTCGCACGTCGTGTTCCATCTTTTATTCGCAATACATTAACTCCTACGAGGAAGCAGCCACCTCAGGTTTCAAACACATCATAAAGCAATGTCACTTTGTCATAGAGCAGCACATGCTAGCAAACCCAGACTGAGCGGAATTGTACACGGGCGATCGTTTCCGTATCATGGGTAAGGCTAGGTCTGCATTTCATTTGGCCGGTCTGGAGTCGGTCCACATCAGAGCAGAAAACATTTGCTTTGCAGACGAAAAGAATTTGTCCCTTAATTGAGCCTTTTCAGTTAATGTTTACAATACTAGCAGACGCTGATCGGACCAAAAAACGCAAAATAATTCTGGCAGTCCGAACTCTGATTCGATATTTCAAATACGCAGTTGGGTATCATGCCTCGTTCGATTCGCTTATACCATTGTAATATTACCTCTGAGGAGGCAAAAACTGTTAAATACATAATAATTTCGCTTTTTCGTGTTGCATTATGTTCTATACCGTAAATAAACCTTCAACATGTAAATAATTACTGTCGTCACATTGTTGAGTGCCACAGTTTTACTCTCTCTGACTATACAAGCGGGTTATCTCCCGTAATTGTTAACTGATATTGCCTGGAGAAATTTGTGGCAGCTATTCTCCGACAGTTTTTATAGTCCCTCATTGTGTTTGCAGGTTAATACTTCCTGTTTTACGTGTTGTATTTGCTGGCTATGAGTTGCAAGGGAACGTCATTGTAGTTACTGGCTACGTTGTGTTAAGAGAACAATCGAAGCCCTTTTACACATAATTAACGGGCAGTAATAAAATACTTCAACCAATGCGCGTTATGAACGTTCGAACGGCTTACGTAAAAGCCAATGCATAACTTTCTTCTTCAGTTTTGATTTGAGTTTACGAGTGTGATGGACAACAATTGATTCAATTTACAGATATATTTTTTTCGATGCAGTCTAACATCCTTAATTCAACACTGTACTGTAGATTCCCTTCTGTAGGTAAAAGTCGAAGTCTTAACCACTCTGACATTTATCATTCACTCTGATTACTTTGAACCAACTTCAAGAAGATGTATGGCATGGGGGAAAAGAATTTCCACTTCGCTTTACATTATTTTTTTGTTTTTGCAAACTGATTAGCTTAGAAAAAGTATGACTCAAGGACTAGAAAACAATATGACGTACGTATTCACTGGCGATCGCCAAAGAAGTTCAAAGACGTGGAACACATGAAGATGTTAGAAGTTTCCCTCAAAACGTAGCTCGCAAAAATGCAGAAACTAAGGGAAGAATAGATTCTACCAACTAAAAGCCTCCATTATCACCTCATGTAAGAGAATATAATAATACCGAAATATTTATTACAAACAGAATTCTAAACAACTCTTTGCGAGTTAGTTTTCAAATTCATCTTTACTAGAACGTTAGTTTATCATAATATGCTAATATTGACCTTGTTGATCATATCTGAAATTGTACAAGTCGGCGCACTGTAAGGCAAGTGTCAAAAACGTAACTATTCTGAGGGCTGATGGAGGTTGGAATGAGAATGAGGCTAGGCCGCATCATTTATTCCACATTAGAGTTTGTTATGTAGTTCTAATCAAAACACGATTGGTCTTTTGCTCTTGATATTGATTTTATTAAAACGATTTCAGTAGATCATGGAAGACAACCTGATTACAATTTCAAAACCATGAGCTATATCTCGCCGAAAGAAGACATGGTAATATAGCAAGAAAAACATAGCCACATATGAACAGCCCCCTGAACCTGACACGAGCTTGAGTTATGGTAACCAATGATTGGTACAAAAGATAATAGCGCTGAGTAGCGGATTCATTTCGCTAAATATTTTCGCCATACACTGCTAGCCTAGCGTCATTCACGTCACTCAAGTATTCAAATTCTGTACCATTAACCAACTTTTTAAATATAATGGCCGAGATGAGATGCAACCACTCGGCTGAAGATTGCATTTTAAGAACAACGCATTTACCACATTAACACTAAACGTATTACTGGGGCCACAACATGTTATTTCGCGGGGCTAAATTTGGCGGCTGGCTGCACATTTGAGACCTCTGCGGTAAGTCATACTCTCGACATTTTCCTCTCGATTCGCAACAGTGTTATATTAGTACCTTTCCTTTCCCAGCTATAATGAAATAACCTATCGACCTTATTTTCGTCAGTCAAGCATGTCACAGAACAAGAAGGGGAAGCAATATTGGAAAATCGCATCCTGGGACCCTATGATTCCTCATTTCGAACATTTGACGCTTTGGATTATTCAGCGATTGGTAAGCTGTTGCGTTTATTTTTGGTAAATTTTTTGATCAGTAAAGTATACTTTAAAACACGTCATTTTTTTGCGGAAAACGTACAAGAATAACATCGAGTGGTTCAAATGCGTAGTACGTAGGTAAAAGTTACTTACACATTGTTTTGAGTAAATAGGATGTGTATGTGTTTCTCGCACGTAAATTACGTAAATTGTAGGTATGAATGAAAAGATGAGCATCTTCGTACAAAGTAATTAAAGGTACGATTTAGATGAGAGGATTTTAATAATAGAATGTAACTTAACGCTGTTCATAGGAAACGTGGGCACACTGTATGCAACGGACGTTCAGAGTAGTTTTCCGATTTGCTGGGCATCAACGGATATTAGGCAGCCTCTGGCTTGACTCTTCCCTTTGTCATTTGAGAGAGTAATGGTATTTATAACTTTATAACTTGCTAATTTGACCATATAAACTTTAAAAACCTTAATGAATTATTTGAATTGAAAGAAATAAGTTAAATAATTGTACTACATACGTTTTCCAGTCGAAATCTCATCAGCATACAAATTGTCAGAATAGGGTGGAAAAGAACTAGCTAATGTTTGATCTTTCTTTTCCGTTGCATTCTGACCTTCGATTTGTTCACCAAGACGTTTCAATGGACGAAAAGCCTTTAAGAACAAAAACTGTTTTCCAGAGTTTGAAAGTGTTTACATCCAGTACTTACTGAATTTTGTGGCCAATATAGGGCAATATTTCTTCAGAAGAGGACGTGCAGTATGAAAAAGCAACCCGATAATTGAATTGTCCAAATGCCTTACAAAAAAAAGGGGGGGGGAGAATTTTGACCCGCAAAGTTGCTAAAAAGAAATTAGTCACGAAAAGGGACACGGTGCGGAAAAGGAAAAAAAAGTCACACAAAGGACACATATTGGCAAGAAAAACGTCATACATAAGAAGAAAACCTGGTAGAAACATGAGGAAAGTATGGGGTTATTTTTTTGTATGCGACAAGATACTAGCTGTTTATGAGCCTGTAACGAGCCCTCCTCTTCCAATGAAAGTTAAAGTAAACCTTCAATTTGAGCCATTGAATTGAATTGATACGGTATGGCATCGTCTGATATAGTAACGCATTGACGATCCTGACAAACGGGATATGTTTGACCGAGGAAGTACTGACTGGTGTCATGAAAACGTTGTTTTACCTCTCGGTTTCCTTTTTGGGCCTTTTTTACTCAGCTACCATTGACGTCAAGAAGACAATATTTGATATGGCTGTTGATGGCAACGATTCTCTCGTAGCTGTGGTAGAGGTAGGTTGCAACACTTTTGAGGACGGTACAGGCAACCAATTCATTGCGAACTGTTTGATTGCATTATAAAAGGTTTTCGTGGTTTATCGATTGATCCATGAACGTTTGTGATAATTAATTATTTGTTCGTTAGTTTCAGGTAGATCAATTGATTGATAGAACGGTCCGTTTACTAATTAATCGATTGACTGATAAAATTATTGGTCAATGGAATGATAATATTGATTTGATTGTTTAATTTCGTCAATTGATCGATTTGGTTAAGTGCTTGATTCGGTTGTTCATTTGATTTGCTTGATTGATTTCGTCGATTGATTGATTTGTTGATTGATTGATTGATTTGGTTAATTGATTGATCTATTCATCGTGTGATTGATTGATTCTTTCATCAATTGTGTAATTGATTGATCGATTGATTGTTTGTTTGATCGACAAATTTATTCATTGATTGGTTCATTGATTTTGATTAAGTGAACGAGTGATTGATTGATTGATTGATTGATTGATTGATTAGCCAATTCATTGACTAGGTGATTAACTGTTTGATCGATTGACTTATTCATTCATCGCTTCATTCATTCATTGATCGATCAATAATAAGACTGATTCAGTAAAGAGGTAATTTTTATCTAATGTCTATACTTCGTGTACTCGCTAAATATTTTTTACCTATAATAATGAGTTACTTTTGTTGTTTTACATATGTCTGTTAATTATAAAGTTGCTCATGTGCATACGCGCTTAAATTCTCCTTTTTGAAATTTTCTACGTTTATTACAAGAATGATAACTGTACAAGAATGAATTTAATACTGTCTGTTCCGACAACATCCCGATGAAAAATAAAGTAGACTAACGAAGATACCAAGACGATAGTGAAATAATAAGCTTAATGGCTTGGAGATTTAAGTGGATTTTATTTATGTCAATAGAGACGCCAATGTTATGTGTAGTGACAGAGATCGCGCACACGTTGTTGTCCCTTGTTATTACCACATTTGCTCCCAGCCTCCCCTAACGCTTTCAGCTGCTCGAAATTCTGAAGCCCAGCCTTTCTGCGGAACTGGCATGAACACGGCAGAACCAGATGATCCCTTCAAAGCCCTTTCAATATTTTAGGAATGAGGACCGAGGATTTCATATCATAACTCTGCAAGTACGGGACGCTAGTAATGACTGTGATTCAAATCGGTGAGCCTTTCAATGTCCTTTCAGAGATAATATCGATTGATATGAAATAAAGCAAACAGTGGCCTATATTCGTCCGTGTTTTTATGAAGAATTAATATTTCTGAACCCGTTTTTGACTTATTTTTTAAACAGAACATCGGTAGCATGAGTTCTGCTTCTCCAGAAAGCATCTGTCGTCTTTATGAAGTCGGTCGCCAACGCAGAATCGAGGGCGAAGACAGCGAAGAAGAAAAGGCACGTGATAGTTTGGCAATCTGTTTGTTAAAATTGATAAAATGTTATAAATTATATGAAAAGTCCTTAAGATATTTTGAATGTGCGGATAATGCCTTCGTCCTTACGATTAACAGGTGGACACATTTCTTTGATAGATAGCTTCGGCGATTAAAAGTTCTGTTGACTCCTCGGAGCGAAATACAAGCTTCACGTTCTTTCTTATTTTATTTGGCGAGCATTCATTTCATGTATGTTCTTTAGAATGTTCTATTAATCCTAAAAACGAAGGTTTTAGCCGCATAGTAAAAGTTTTATAAGGACTTTTTATGCAATTTTATGACATTTTAACAATTTTAATACACTCCCTTATTCACTTCTTTTTATAATTTTACTACCCTCTACATTTTATCTGTTTCTCTTTATCAACATTAAGTTGAGTAATGTCGAACATGAGAGATCTGAGAACGAGTGACGTAGATAAAGTGACCCACTGCAAGGACCATGAGTCTAATTAACTTAATATGCAAGAGAAAGGGAACTGTCAACGTAGAAATTATCAACTTCATTACCTTTGACACATAACATGAGACATGATTGTCATCAGACGCTGGCGGTCGGAGAATTTTGCTGCCTACTGTAGTCAACTTTGACGGGTACCTATTTTGGATGTGATCCCTTTCTTTGTATACCAATGCTATAATTATAAGGCCAGTGTCTGATGAGAGTCATACGAAAGAAGGTTTTTAACCTGATCAACGATGGCGCATCTTTTTAGAGCATCCGTTCGATTTTGTATAACTAACAATCGACTCTTAAGAACTGTTAGGTGCATTCAAAAGTGTTAGAAATCTATTTGTAAGAAAGGGAAGAAATCCCGCCCAAAAACCTTTGTTCACGAAGGACTTACTTGACTTGACTTATCAGCGTACTCCAGAGAGCCTTACCAAAAATCGTACTCTAGAGAGCCTTGTTCACGAATGTAGCCACTAAATTGATATCGGTAGCAGAAAGGTGTCCACCTGAATCTTTTGCTGCGTACTGCAATTAAGTCTAGTAGAGAGCCATGCAGGCGTGCATTATTTTTTATTTTAGGCAATGGAAAGTATAGGGTCTTTGAATCTTATGGTCGTCGCCGATGGTGTCCAAACACTGTCTTTCACCAAGCAGACAGGCTGCCATGTATTAAACTGAACGGGTTTTTTTTACAATTGGGTGGTCTGTCCTGATACATTTGTGATAATTCTGTACACGTTTCCACAGTTATGCGTTCAAACCAGACATATTTGGGTAGACCTTTAATGTAAGCAGTGTTCCTACTTTGAGCAACTTTAAACCGTTTGAAAATAGTCTCTTCTCCCTCTCCACTTGTAACTTTCGAAATTATTGGAGCCCCTCTCCCCAGTTGTATAACGCTAATCTTTCTACTCATCTCTTTCATGGAATATTTGCTCTATCGAGTTTGAAGCTTACATAGCTGCATACTAATTCTACCTCCACCACCCTGAAGGTTAAAGTGCTTCGAAGCGTGCGGGAGAATAGAAATAGAATGACAATCATTTTCTGACCCCCTATTTCACAGACCTCGCTAACGTCAAAATAAAGTGCACTGCATTTACATACCGCTCTTCATATGTCAGTGATTTAAAATCGCCTTGCAATAGACATTTACCATGCAGCTTAGGTTTGCGGCACATCGGTCCAATGGTACTGGACTTGCATTACAAATCGAGCGACTGGCGTTCGATTCAATACAATGGTGCCAAGGTTTGCTCAGCCTTCCGTCCTTACGGGGTCGGTGAAATGAGTGCCAGCTATGCTGGGAGAAGAGGTCAAAAACACTTGACTTGGGATAGGAGTGGCGCCCACCCCTACCACTGTAGTTGTAGAAGCTAAGGAAAGAGGAGCATTCGTGTTGCCTCCGACTGCGGTCGACCACCTCCTTCTTTCTTCTTTTTCTTCTTTGGTTTGCTGCTGTTATTGATATTGTTTCTCCGGAAGTGTAGAAGCGTAATAGCTGCACACTGAGCTCTTACGTGTTTTTGATGCCATCACAGCCACGTCCCAATCCTACACCACATGAAGTACAGTGTAGTAGAGTAGACGTCATGCTTTGCTCTAGGGTATTACAACATGAGCTGGAATCGAATGTCTGAATCTCAGAACCTTAAGCGGCCCACAGACGCTCCATAATATTGACAACTATATTGATGAACCTGTTTATTGACAATATAATTGATCGTCTGTGCGCGATGATTGAAACATTGCACAATATATGGACGAAATCAAAATCTCGTAGATATTTATTGACGCTCCGTAAATACTTTTGAATTGTTTGCAGCACTTGATCGAAATTGACCCAGTATTTCACTCTAACTTTGAATTTCCGAAGAGAAACGTGGCAACCTAAAAAAGGTAACTTACACGTGTGAATTTCTACACACTCGAAAATATACAGTAAAGAGTAAGGTGTAAGAGCCAAGAAGCAACAAGAAAGCATTAAAAGAAGAAGTTAAATACCCTGCGAGCCAGTTTTGTCAATATAATTCGTCTGAGGGTGGACGTGAAATTTCATCAATAAAAGTTCGTCAATATTATTGACAGTATCATTGACCGTCGTTGGGCTGATTTTGGATTATTATAGTCACATGTTCACACAACTTGACCACGAGGTCTCCGTTAAGCAGTTTCTGCTTTGACGTTGTTTTTATTTTATTTTATTGTTTTTATTGTTTTTATTGTTTTTGTATTTATTGTTTTTATTTATGACGCTTTCGTAGTATTCGAAGCCAAATCTTGATAGTCACAGTATTCTGCCACATGTGGAAGTAACTAACGAAGACGCATTCAACAAATCAATTTTACAGTCGCACCTCTGATGAAAACAACAAACAATAGCCTCAATTGCGCACTGGCCTCCTTTCTGTTTTCTGAATATAAAATTGCTGGTTCATTCTCAGCTGTGAGGGACAACAGTGTCTGAGTGATGGCTCCTTCAATGAAATATTAAATCAAAATGGAGTGTGATGCCATGTTTCTTCTCAAGAAATATCATCAGTATTTGTGAAAAACTGAATTGACCAAATAACAATTAAATCATATTTTAAAAACACTTTGTTTGACAGAAAACGTTTTTAATAAACGTCATAAGAACAAAGAGGAATATTTCTAGAATCTAAGCCGAAAGCTTTGTGATCCAAAAGATTATATTAAAATTTATTTATTAGACATGATGTTTCATTACAGGAAATCAGTCAAAGTACACCCATTACTAGGAAATGTTATAGTCATAGAAATGGCGAAGCAAGGCCATCGAATGATCTTTTGTACATCAACATACTGCTATGAAAAACGAATAGCACACTTCACAGATTTAACCAAAGATCTATAAAATTACTAAAATAGGAAATGAAAAGAGAAAGTTTCTCGCTTCATTTGTAGCGGTAGCTATAATGTGTCTGTCTCAATAATAGAAATATGCAATTATCGCTTATAAAATGCCGTTGCACGATCTTTCAAGAATGTATCATCATCGTCTTTATCTCTCTCTTAGGAGGGGAGCAAAGAAAATTCAAAGTCAATTATCCTCTACACTTTTAACTTCCTACGTTTGGTAAATCATCTAACCTCTGAATTTAATTTAAATTTTTAAAGTGGAACTTCGGAACTTCCCCAATTTTAGTTCATTGCCGTTATTCGAGTATGTTGTGATACAAATCGTTTTATTTGAAAGTTTAAAAATTCACCAGAGAAAATGAAAAATGTCACAACCGAGAAATAAACCCACACTTACTTAAAAGTTATGTGTCGCTCTGCCAAATGACCACGGTGATTATAATTTTCTATTAAACACATTAGGTTCCAATCCTCCATCGGTGGTCAACGTTATCCAATTCTACATAATGTTTGGAGATATGCATCTCTGCTACATGTGACTTGAACTCCATTCTATGACCATTTTGCTAATCGATTTATCGAAACCTTTTTTGGTCAAGATGTGACTTTAAATTCCCTAATGAAAGTATGCTTAGTCATCATCGTGGAGACAATAGAAAAACAGTTAAAA
>JAAAKM020006971.1:119072917-119088154 GCA_010016025.2 Alatinidae sp. Z8VKAUB7J3
ACTTGTACTAAGCCCTGAAACCAATTTTTGCAATACAGAGCAAAATGATTAATAATGATTTCTAAGACGAATCTGTACAAAGTCTCCAAAGAACACTCACGATCTTGTTCACATTAATGTAGCAATGAACATGCTTCATGAGTAGACGGTACACCTTTAAACAGTGGTTCAGTTGATAAAGTGTCCTTCGCTTGACAAATAATACAGAAAAACTAAAACTCACTACAAAAAGGTGACGCAAAATACATAAAGGGGCTGATTTTGTATTCCCCAAGCCACTTTGAAAAAGCAAACTCAACGTGAAATACAAACAAAAAAGGAAGTAAATATCATAACATTTGCCTATGTGTATCAAACGTGACTAGTTTTCAAATAAATATTTTCACTTAAAATGTTAAATATACAAAATTTTGGCTACCACTTGGGTTGCGTATCTAATTATTTCCGGTTTCCAATGTGAAACTACAGCACTTTACCTGGGATTCCCTTTCCCTGTTGGAAGACAATTGTTTGTCCTTTCACGTTCAAAGTGCCGACAACAGAGCTTCCCTTAGTTGGTGAAAACCCACCAGTCTTCTTCGGGCTAAGAATTGGCAGGTTTGCAGTAGAATGTGAAACTGTTCCAGCATTAACTGAGGTGGATCCAAACAGATTTCTCTTGGCAGGGATAGGCTGACTGTCGTCGGCATTTAAAGGGGTAACTAGAAAGAATAGCGAAACCGATACAATTATTTCCTTGTAATCACATGTCTTCAGAAATGTGTCGAAAGACAAGACTTAACTAGAAGTGTCATTATTACTTTATTACAGGGTATCTCTTTTAACCACTGTGTTTCCTCTTTAAATCACTAAGGCGCCTTTAAAGTTTTAAAGGCTTAGGTTCGGAGTTTATTGGAAGGAAGTGTTTACTAGGGAGAGGCGTTTATTTCATAGTTGCTGTTTCAAGACTAGTACACAAACAAGAAAGGCACAGGTTTGTAACTATAAAAATATTACGTTTTATTCTGCATTATCATTTTCTGTATCCACATCAAGAAGGTTCAAGGGCCGATAGCGTTTCGGGACAGTGTTTCTTGGAGGGAGGCGTTCATTTTACGATAATACTCAGTATGCGCTGCTTACTGGAGGGAGGTGTTAAATATAGACATTAAAAGGGGATATAAGGCACTCTACTTTGGGTTTTACCCTTACTTCTCGGGCTCCTATTCTACTATTCTGCCCGGGACGCGGAAGGTGGAGCAGCCTACTGTATGCCCCCCGTTTCTCAAGTTTAGCTCACGTTTAGTACGATTCCTACAGTTATAAGTTGGCAAAGAAAGTTTGGTTTTAAATAGCATAGTTTGCAGGGTATGTGGCTTTCTTATGACTCGGCTCAAAGGTCAACATTACAGTTCTGCGAAATGCTGTGAAATTTGACAACTACTGAAACAAATTTTCTGAAACTAAAGCATAAAAACTCATTTGCTTGTGTAACAGGTTCAACAAATAGAAACGTTGGGTTAATACAAGGAACATTAAATTAGGAAGATTTGAAATGCCATCCGACTATTACTTATCGACTATGTCTTGTATAAAAGTTACTTTTCCTCCTATCTCACCTTTCTTGCCGCTTCCATTCACTGGCTTTGTTCCTTGTCGTGAAACCACAGGTGAAGCTGCCGGAGTAACAGTTGACAAAAGCGATTGACTCTGGAACACCGACGCGTTACCGGAGAAGGTTGATTCTTCACAAGAAGGCACGACATTGGAAGCCTGTTTTAGTGCAGCATATAATGTTGAGTCAGCCTCCCATGCAAGTTTCTCAAGTAATATAACTTTGGAAGCTTATTAGTTACAAGATAATGGTTCTTTCTTTAACAGTTATGCATCCTAACCTTCTTAAAATTCATACTTACCCCAAATTACTTAACTGTTCAAACTTTTTTTATATTCACCTAGTGCCCACTATGGCTCCCACGAACTTAACTGTCACGAAAACGGACAAAAGGAGTATTGCACTTTCCTGGAACCCACCACCTAAAGATACGCAAAATGGAGTGGTGTTAGCAACACACATTTCGATCTATGACGTCAAGACCAGAGGCACAAGGAAAGAAATGGTCAAAGGATATACAACAGTGTTCATTGTCAGGAAACTGAGGCCATTCCGGACGTACGTATTTACAGCTGAAATTGAGAATAGCGTAGGACGAGGACCACAAGGGAAGAATATTTCGGCTACAACGCTCGAAGACGGTAAGTGTTCACAGTAAAGCAACACCCTATGATGCAGCGTTCTTACCTTTCCCATTTTTGATGGTGATTGCCCTGAGTATATCGCCAACTTCCTCTGTATATGTACTTGTCTTCACATAGTTGCGCGTAGATCTAGAGATAAGAGCTTCAACTTTCCGGTGACTTTTATATAAGACGTTGTGTTAGAAAAAACGGCGAACCAAAAGCACCATCCAATCTAGCCTGCGGGCACACAAAAGCTATCGAGGTAGTGATCACTACTTTCAGTATTTTTGTTTGAACGCAGGCTACAGCAAGGCAGGAGTTTATGAAAAATTTATCCATTATTAAGTATTTTCTTGATTTAGGTGTCGCGACGTATCGTGGCGTAATGGGCGTGACGCCTACAAAACAAGCTTTGTACGTATTGATCTAAAAGTTCTACATGCTTCAAGTTGAAAGTTGGAAAATATTCCATACTTTATCATTTCGTTCTGTTGTTTTTTTGTTGTAGCTCCGGAGGTTGCACCAGAGGTATCTTCAATTGATGCAGGGAGGGATAACTTGACTATTAACGTTAAGGTAAGATCAGGATGCTCGCATTTGATAGTGAGGTTAAAGACGGCGCTGCTGTCAGAATAAATTGTCTTTATGCCTGAATCTTTAAGACCCTCTTGTTTGCCAAAACCGTTATTTGTGATCAAATTATCGCACTACGAATAAATAACAATTTTTGAATACAAGTTCTTTTAATAAGAACATAACATCTCTAAATTACAAAGATTAAAAACAATTTCGGAATATCACTTAGGTGTAACTCTGTCTATGACGTCACTATCTTAAAAGTAAAACTTATGTAGCAATGATGTTGCGTCATCAGTATATTTAAATGTTCATACTTTAATATTTGTTCAACTATATCTTCTTGGTTATTTTTCCGTGTTTTCTTTCAAGCAAAGTTTATGCTGAAATTCAAGAACAATTCACAAGTATTATTAAGCTCGAACCTCAACATGCGAATATCGGTGCTCAAAAAAACCGGTTATGTCATTAGATTTTTATAGACAATGATCAAGCCCCGTTTCTAAAAACTTAGGTATTTTAAAAACTGCATTGTAGAAGTACTTGGTTTCAGGTTATCTATTTCAAGTTGCGACCGTCAACAATGCTTTGGTTTCACAGCGATGGCACGTGCAAAATATCCCATCGCAGCAAATTCGAACTCTTGGAGTGGCATGATGCACTACAGGATGATAAACATATTGTGTTGGGATCGTACAGTAGCATGGGCCGTTTAATCTTACATGATTAAGCTAATTGGCTTTTCTTTATTCTTCACAGTCTACTCTGAAATTCGTTGGAAATATGAAATTTGTTTGCGTCATCGCTTAGCTCCTGAGTACTGAAATCGATTAAAATTGCGTGTAGCGCCTTACTGGTTACCAGCCCACCTCTCCGTGTCCAGTGGGAGCGCGCAAATTATTCTAAAGTTCCGTTTCAGTGTAAGACCACAATCAATTTGAGTGTCGTTATAAGTGATGCATTGTGTGTGGTATAATTTATTTCTGCTTTTCCAGAACATCAGTAACGAATTTGCAAATGGTGTTCTACGAGGCTTCATAATAACCATACGATGCGTTAATACAAACGTAACCAGAGAATGCCAAGGCACCAATGCCACCAAGATACAAATGAACATATATCCGATGAAGGAGATTGTTCTGATTTCCCTGGTATCATGGACTCGATACAGTATTCAAATGTCGACATTTACAATAGCAGGAGTGGGCCCCTTATCAAATATATCATTAGCAACGACAATGGAAGAAGGTAACTCTTTAATAGTTGTTATTGTTCAGGTGAATATACGACACTAAGATTTGTAAAACTAGCAACATTCTAATTTATGCAGAACATCTCTTAATGTATGCAAAACGCAAATTTACACGCTTGTCTTCTCCTTATCACTGGTTAAACTTAACCATTAGGACTGATTCATAAAAGACTATGACTGATGGATGAATAACTAAAATGGCGCCAAATTTTGTTTACTAATCATGTCTAATGTGTTATGCTGCAATTTCAGGTGACTGTAACAAATCATGCGTAAGTGTGACTTGATGGCACCTTTGCAGTATATATGTCTTGTTTTTCATATGGTGTTATTGTCTGTAGGAACATGTTGGTACTACGATATGTTGTGTGTGTAATGTTTGGTTTGAATGTCTGTCCGAATGTGTTATGCTGCAATTTCAGGTGACTGTAACAAATCATGCGTAAGTGTGACTTGATGGCACCTTTGCAGTATATATGTCTTGTGCTTCATATAATGTTATTGTCTGTAGGAACATGTGGGTACTACAATATGTTGTGTGAGTACTGTTTGGTGTGATTGTCTATCCGAATGCGTTCTGCTGCAATTTCAGGTGACTGTAACAAATCAGGCGTATGACTTCATGGTACTTTTGCGATATATATGTCTTGTCCTCAATATCATGTTGTTGTCTGTATTATTTTCAGTGGGAACCTCCTGTGATACATTGCATTGTGACTGTATTGTATTGTGTGATATTCTGTGATAAACTGTTATGACGTCATCTGGAGTTGAGTGTATTTGCTTATGTGCTCCAGCCGACTATGTTTGTGCCTCTCGTCAACCCCCTTTTCCATAGTCATCTGTTGGTTTACTGTTTTAGATGTAAGGAATCTTTTTGATGTCGTTTCTGAACATAAATGTCGTTCTTTTTTAGTAGATGTCTCGTCTTGTGTTTCTTTCTTTCTTAACTATCGTATTACTTTCTGTAATAACCATTTGTACAAGAAAGTGAGGTGACTGTATTATTGTGTGCTATTGTCTGTGACGACCTGTTTTACTGCAAATTTAGGTGACTGTAATGAAGTAGGCGTTAGTCTGACCTCATGGCACCTTTGCAGTATATTTGTTGACATGCAATGTAGCTGACTATGTCTGTGCCTCAACCATTGTTTCTCAATCCTATTGTAGTGAACTGTAGCACAGCTTTTGTCTTAGAAGTAGCAAGTCTTCTCCGTGTCTTAGTCCTTAATACGTCGTGTCCTGTCCTGGCTTACTCTTTGGTGTCGTTGCCTGTAAGAACCTGTCGTACTGCACAGTGAGGTGACTGTTAGGAAGTACAGATTAGTGTAACTTTCTGGCACCATGGCTGCTTGTTTGTTATATATGTGCTACTTCCTCTTAGCTGCAAATAATTGTTAGTTGCATATTTTCAAGATTAACATTGAAGATGTTGACGATGTGGTAAGTATTCGGTAAGTCTTTTTCCTTAGAAAATCTAGCAAATCACATGGAAGACCATCAAGATAACGCGGAAGAGGACTACTTGGTGACAACAATAGTTACAAGCGGAAGTCGGAAATGGTGGTTTATCATAGAGGTCACCCAAGATCCTGTGCATGTTGCACCCAACATCCGGTGATTCATCGAGACGAGTATCGAGAGGAGCATCTAAATGAACCACTCGAAGCATGGCTAGACGCAGAGTATCCAACGGTAGATCCAGACGCAGAGCACCGGAAACAACGTGAAAGGGAAAGGTGAACATCCAATTGCGGAGCCATTCGAGGATCGCCCAGAGAATTGGTGATGGTTCAGATGGATATCCAATCGCAGACCAGACGGATGACACCAAGGGGAGCATGCTGGTTATGGACAAGGCGGGTATCAAGAGGAACATCCAGAGGATCATCCAGAGGGATACCAGGGGGACATCCAGAGGAACATCGAGAGGGACATCGAGAGGGACGTCGAGAGGGACATCCAGGGGACATCCAGAGGGACATCCAGAGGGACATCCAGAGGGCCGTCGAGAGGGACATCCAGGGGGACATCCAGAGGGACATCCAGAGGGACATCCAGAGAGACAACCAGAGGGACATCCAGAGGGACATCTAGAGGGACATCCAGAGGGACATCCAGAGGGACATTTAGAGGAACATTCAGAGGGACATCCAGAGGGACATCCAGCTCCACCCCCGAGAGAAACTTTGGAGGAGAGAGGAGAAGAGTCAGGGGAAGATGCGAAGGAGCATTCGTAGGAAAATTCGGAAGATCATTGGAGGACTCGTGTATAAGAAGCGTGCTGAGGATCTCGGGAAGAATTCATATTGGTATCACAGGAGCAGTTCATTGGCAGTTACAGTGTCAGAAGATTAACAAGTACCGAGTGATGTGTAGATAACCATCAGAGGGAGAGGAAGTGGAAAATAAAGGAATGGTGAGTCAATGTTTTACTATTTTCAAAGCTTGCTGTTTGCATTTTTACACCAATTGAAGCTACGAACGTTTCTGATGCTGATTGAGTTTCTATAAAATTGTGGATCCCATGAGAGAGAGGAGAGAGTCCGTCCTGATTGATGCCTAAACTACAATTTTTCCGTTCTATAACAAAAAATCGGTGAGGTTAGATTTCTCTCTTCCATCACTTTTCTTCACGTAATTTTGGATCAATGGCAGCATTACTTATAGGCAATGAGATAGCGACCATGACGTAATTGTTTATTTCCAGGAACAACTGACGGATTTGATTATTATTGCAGGCTATTCCCATTTGTTTTTTATCATAACGGTTGTTTATATTCATTAAGTAACATTTGGCAAATTGTAAAAGATAACAAGTTTTTAGCAGTCATGCTCTGAAATTTGTTGGTGATCGGGCCATTATTATTGGCCAGTATGAGCGTGAATTATTTATTGTTTCGCCCAACAGATATCTGTTAACTAGCACTGCGCTAAGAACCAGTCTGTTGAGTTCACCAGGGTTACTGTGGATTGCCATCCTCCTTTCCTGTTACCCTTAAAAAGGGCATACGAAGGCAGGATGTTTGGCACACTTGCCATTTTCATAAAGTCCAAAAGCCAGCTTTCAGGAACATCTAATAGTAATCGTAAACATATACGTCAGCTGCAGATCAACCAGTTCTTACCTCTACAAGAAGTCTTATTTTCCTAATATAAGCGGAGAGAATCAAACGTGAGTAAGTGGAGAAGGTGCTGACATTATGTAATCATTCAGGTAAAAGTTCTACTGTAAAGAGGGGAGACAAGTTAGCTCAATCTGTAGAGAGCTGCTTATCTAGCCACCAGAGGCTTGATAGATGAGTCCACGCTCAGACGTAAATGTAAAAATCTCACAAAAATATGATTATCTCGCATTAATTGGGGAAGGAAAAAGATGGCAAGGAATGGAACTGGACCATCTAACGTTGTGATACCGTGACCCAGAACATGTGATTTTCTGCTATATACGGGTAGAACGCCGGGAAGGAAACTGTATCTTTGACAACGTTTAGTATTAATGCAAGACTTTGTTATGTCTTTGTACACTGGATTTTACAGCTTTAACAAACTGTGACACAGAAGTACAGAAGGCTCTATCGCTTAAACGTGAGAAGAATTCCTGTGAAATAACCACGATGGTATGCTACGGCAAGGACATCGAGGATATGCTTCTCCCTTCTAGTGACACATCTTCTGTATGTTTGTGCTAAAGATTATTAGCGGTCCTATTGGGCAGTTGAGCCTGCTTCATGGCTTGCTTCTCTGCCTGGTAGCCTAAATTGAGGGGCGTTGCCCTTGGACGCCCCACCTGTCCTTTATTTATTAGTTAGCCAGTTTGGTAGTTTTTCTGTTTAAACAGGGTAGTTTCAATGTCAGATCCACTGCTCATCAGGGGTCTTTGATTGAGAGACTGCTAAAGATTATTAGCGCCATAACATCCAGTGTAAAAAGACCTGATAAAGTCTTGCAATAGGACAATGCGTTGTCAAAGTTGTAGTTTTCTTCTTAGCGATTTACCCTAGTTTGTCGTTTTTGTTTTGTTTGTTGTTAAAATCTCTACCACATCACATTTGGTATCCTCGTGGCAGTGTGCAGGGGTATTTTAGCTTTTAGAAGCAAGGTATGGCTCTCGTGAACTTTACTTTAAGTTCAGTAAGTGGAAGGAGTCGTTCAAGTTTTGTGTTGAGGGTAAGAAGAGACTATATGCGAGTACGTGGTCTGTTTTGTTGTAGAGTGAAGCCGCATATTAAGGGGAAAGCAGAAGGGACACTTGTGTCTGGTTTTAGGATTCTCTCACCTAAATTGCAAAGGATCCAGACCGTAGTGCGACACTTTTGCCTTTTTCTTATCCTTTCTTATAGAAATTTTGTGACATAATTTTTAATAGCTGATATATATTTGAAGGAAATCATTAGAACAGTTATGAAGGTGTGACGTCAGATATATATTAATTGAGTCTTTAATTTATATATTCAACCTAGATGGCTCCCTTTTCATACCATTTGGAAATTTACGAAGAGATTTGAAGAAGAACTTGGAACAAGGAAATTACTTAAGCGTGTGTATCCCATAAATCGTGACTGTAAATCATCTTTGGTAGCTTTGTTTTGTTTGTAAGATTTTAATTCTTTTTTTAAATTTCGCAACCTGTGGAAGATTTTTACTGAATAAACTATTACTTTATGCTCTTCCCAGATTTCACCCCACCCTTTCCCCCTCCTCCTTCACTTCCAATGCCTGAACATTATTTGTGTGTTTTCTAATTGTCGTATCTAATTATGGAAGCTCGCCGCACTCCAGCGTCTTATATCTATTTTGTTACAGTTTCTTCTCTCTGTTTACGAACATCATTGTGCTACATCTCCTGATGCGCAATACCAGTTTGCAACAAGGGTTAGATATTGCTTGATGGTGTATGTGTCTTGGGGTACTTCTAATGAATAGTAAAATGCAGATTGAAACAGTGAAACTCCTTCCTCAATGGAAAACACGAACCAAATGCAAAGTTCGGAATCGATTTCACTAAACATTCAAGTCAAACTTAATACTGAGGAATTGCAAGCGGGTAAATCTGTTCCTTCTTACATCATTTCAAGTTCTAAAATCTACCAGAAATTTAAACAAGGCAAGTAATGGTCTGTTCAAGGTATATAGTTAGTTGTTTGCCAGCAAACATCAAATATCCGATATTGTTGCCATGAGTCGACTCAATGCAATGCCCACCAATTCACATGCTGTCACTTCGAGGTTTAATAACTACAGCAGTCATTAATGCTTGCTTTAGTAGTTCTTGTTTACGTGTTTTCAACAATTTTTTCCTAACTATGTCCACTGCCTATGTCTAACCATCTATAGTTTTGAATAATGCAACGATCAAAATAACACATTAACCACATTTTGGTTTTCAGGAAAAGCAACTATCAGTACTGCGCATGCTTCACTATTTTCAGCTTAAAGTCGTGTTACAATCATTAATGCGTGAACTCAATGTTTGTGTTTGAATATGTCCAAATATTTTCATCCTAAACTAATGTACTAGCTATAAATGCGCACAATTCCGTACCTACTAGTGACGTCACTTTCTTGGGTACTTGATCATAGTAAAGCTTCTTTAACTCCAAACCATGCCTTGTGTGCTCTATAGTCCAACTTCAAGTAAGAGCTCTTATACTGCGCATGTACTTTTTCCAGTGAATGCAAAAACGAAATGCGCATGCTCAATCTACTTGGATACAAATCTCCGATGCCAATAATCGAACTTCAAATAATGCAGCAATTAGTATTGCGCATGCTCCATTTCGTAAGTTTAAATAAGAGCTATTATTTCTACTGCGCATGTCATCTCTAGTTCATGCACCAATTATAAATGCGCATGCTCAATGTTTCGGGTAGAGTTGGTGCATCAATTTCAACTGCGCATGTGCGCGCTACCTTCACTAACTTAAAGTAATTAACAATGTACTTCGGGATAATATCTTGGGCTAATAACATCACAATCTCCACTGCTTTTTAAGTGTCTTTCTCTGGTGAAAATACGAGTAACATAGTTCTTGTGCTCAAAAGTAGGCAACAATCTCTACTATGCAATGTTGAAACATTCTAACTACATCAAGGTCTTTCTCATGTCGATGATTTTGGTTTGAACAACCGAAAGTCGCTACTAACAAGCAACAATGCAGTTCAGCCATAAAACAGTCTGAGCATCAATGCTTAATGTCTTTCATGCTTTTCAACCGTGTCTGCAACAATATGTTCTGTGCATGTTTAGTATCTTTTATACTAAAGATTGCTGTTAAACATAAACATTTAAACATTTGCTACCCACTTACATTTTCAATCCCGGTAACTTCAATTTTAACGTAATTAATCTCTACACAAACTGTAAGATGCACATGTCACATATGGAGGAGCTCGAAAATGGATCAAGACCTAATATGGAAGTCGAATACATAGAGCAGAGAGTTGATGCAGTATAGGATATCACGCATTCTAGGGATTGAGGATCCTATTCAGAGGCTGTACATCAAGCAATATACGTCGTCATCCACGTTCCTGGCATAGGGGTAGATACAACGGCTGAAGCCTGGCAAATCACAATATGTTCGGAAAATACACTGAGCCGCGCTCTTGGAACAAAATATACTTTCTGTTGGCAACCCCAACACTCAACAAGGGTTGCAGTACGCTTCTCGGCCTTTTGGCAAGGAATGGATGTAGTATCTGTTCTCATTGATGACAGATGCTTTCCATAATCCGCGATTTTTTTTTATGTTTTCAGTGGTAAGGAAATTACTACATTATTTTTCTTGATCTGAAAATCTTTTTGGTCCTCTGCATTTTTTTCATCCCGTGTTTGTTTCCTTCCTACACAATGTTACCGGGAACCTCATTCCTAAGCCTGAAACATGAAGGACCCTTTCGCAAGCCATCATTTGAACATTGACGTACATATTGCTCAACATCCCAACTGCACCAGCAATAAATTCCTTACGGCGTTTCGATAGTATCTAAGTGAAACAGAGTACCCTTTTCAAAAATTTATAAAGCGAATAATCTTTCTTTGCGCACGAAAATAGTTGATCACGGAGGAAAGTTCAAGAATACCTACTTTGATATCTTTTATTTATTTTCAAGCTCGTTTGATTATGTAAGTAGTACAAAGCCTAGGACGTACGATGTAATGAATTTGAATCGCATTATCAAGTTTCAATTGGAATTAAACAACCTGAAGTGCAAGTAATCGGAGCACAAATACAAAGAGAAGATACAATAGTCGATTCTACAGGTATTGGATAAGTGTGAATTAGTTCCTGTCAAGTCAACTCTTCATAATAGCCAATAGAGTTTACAAGTCGCGGTCTTCTTGCATCATCAATTATTTACGACCGGTATGGGTTTTTTTAACCGCACGAGAAGACAGTTGCAGATGTTTGGTAGTCGCGCATGTACGGAGAGAGAGCGAAGCTATACTGACGAGCACTAATTCGATGTCCATTCCGGAGGACATGAGGTGCAACAGTTTACGAGCCTGATTATAGAGCTTGCTTTGCAAACGCAAGGACGAAATCCAATTTGATTTATAGCTGAGAAAATCGACAATACTAACTATGCAAAAAGGAAAACAAGACGAACTCAACAAGACAGGTTTGACTAAAATTTACTTTTATGTCTTTAAAGAACTGGAATATTTAAAATATTTCTTGCATATTATTTTCAGCCCAGATAACACTTTGTGAAACATTATTTCACAAAGATTGCATTGTGTGGAGGTACAATGTGCTTTGTCAAACATCGAAATCTGATCGTTGTGTGTTCTATTTATTGTTTTGCCAAATATTAACTCCATCTTGTACGTCTGTAACGGAATTCTTGTAATTTTATAATATTTTGTTTGACAAGTAAATACTAATTAGTCCATGCCGATGTGTGGGTAACTCGTATGTTGACGTTGCTTTGTAATCAAACACTTCACAGGTAAAAACAATGGAATTATTTGCTTCGCTGCACAGCAATAATTGAAAGAAGTGAATTAACGAGGGTTAACGAAAACCTGATTAGGGCCACGAATTTGCACTGTGATTTAGTTCATTATCTCTTTTCCAGAACAAAATCTGGATATCAAGTATCAAGCGAGATAGGAAGCCTCCAAAATTGCCATACAGCGGAAGCCATCTTAAAATTTAGACCATCTGCCTCCACTAACCATATCAGAGCTAATGCATTGTAAATCTATGCTCAGCTTTTGGAGAACATCAGGAAATCTTGTTTGATTGTTAAGTTCAAGTTGAAAAGATTGTTTGGCGTTTTGGAATTGAAGGATACAAACAGATAAGGACTGGATTACACGCGTTTGATATCTAGGCTAACAGATACAGCCATGTTGTCGCAGCCATGACGAATTTTAGGACCTAAAGTTGCATCCCTAGTTTGGTGTTCTCTCTTTTAAAGGAGGCAATTTGTTTAAGTTGTCGTCGACAGCGTTCACGCCATGCTTCTATAGTTAGAGTTAAATTTTGTCACAGTAGGGTTTTTATTTGGAATATAGTTATTCTCTCCTTGCCATGATTCTTTCATGCCGTGCGTAAGTCAACCA
This sequence comes from Alatinidae sp. Z8VKAUB7J3, assembly GCA_010016025.2. Taxonomy (NCBI): domain Eukaryota; kingdom Metazoa; phylum Cnidaria; class Cubozoa; order Carybdeida; family Alatinidae; species Alatinidae sp. Z8VKAUB7J3. Next base: position 119,085,541 of record JAAAKM020006971.1, read on the forward strand.
TGAAATATATATATTTGCAGCAACTGTGCCATCCAAGTTAAGTTATGAGGCGAACCGATAGTGCAAAATAACTCATAATAAACATTCATCATTATTGAAAAGCATCGAATAGAGTTAGACCATAGTTTTCTGTTTAAAAAATTGACAGTTTAACTGTATTATCGTAGTAGCAATACGAATGAGATTGTTAGAGCCAAATTTCTTTTTGGTTGAAAAGGAACATTTTCCGATCACTTGTTGCTAGACGTCTTGTTGTTTATTTCCTGTTACCCAGGCAGTTTAGCGTAGCTCATTATAACCTGTTTCTGAGATCTGTAATATAATTGGACTATTGTGTACATTCGAATGTATTCGATCCTAACACCTTACTAGATAATTCATGTAGGGCAGTGCCTAAGTGTCAATAATGCAAATGATTACCTTGCTAGAAGGCTGGGGTCGAGAGTCGGAAACGCTTATACCAGATCCATTGAATCTCTATCAACTCAGAAAGAAGTGGACGAGTTATCGTCTATAGTTAAACATACCGACCCACAATCAAACATTTAAAATGTAATGCATATAAAGAAAATATTTCGGAAAGGGTTCGTTTTATGAAACATTTCTTCAAGTTCAATGTAAATAGGCTAAGCTAATTCCAAGAAGCCGCAGTAAAGATATACTTCAACTTGCAACATGATACATGCATGAGTGAGGTATGTTGATTACGATGGTATTGGAGATAATGATACTAAATATGGTAATAATGATGAAAAGGATAATGAAAGTGATAACGATGAGTTTGATGTTGCAAAGAAGGCGAGGGTCGCCAGAACGAAGGCTAATGATACGTAAAAGTGGTTGATATTTATTAAGTGAGTATGATTAATCAGAATATTCTACAGGACATGTAATGTCAGTGTGGTGGAGATCGTTAAAAAAATATTAAACATTAAAGGCTACAAAAATTAACAAACTGAAATGAAAGTCCCATCTTTAATCTTTTGATTCTATCCACTAAATACTGCTTACGTTCAAGTCGCAATATGGAACACATTCTCCCGTTTCGATGTATAGAACAACAGACTCATTTGCTTCAATGAACTCGTTTCCTGTGTATGGAATTTTTCTTCAGCTTCAAGTGCCCTAGATGTTCTCTGTATAAACTACCTGTGGAGATTTGAACATATCATTGCAGTTATTGAATATGTAAAGCTGACCGTCTTGAAGATCCTTGCAAGATGTCGTAATAATGAAAAGGTCTTAAAATAGTAGATTGGAGATTAGTAAGAATGGTGATTTTTTTCTTATTTCCTGGCAATTTTTATTTGACATTAGAGTGGCAAGTTCAATAGTTTCAATGTCTGACACTTTAATTGCCTCAAGGTCCCAAATGTTCATCATCTAAGAGAATTCGGTAATAGGAGTTGTAATAAAACAAGTATTGAATAAATATCAGTGTTTTGGTCTAAAAATTGGTTTGGTATGATATCAGTTATAATAAAATGTGTTGCAGTGTTGATGCAATATTGTACTCCATCAACATTGACTATATGTACTTTGTGAATAGCGTAACACACAGATAGCATCAGGTCGACACTGTTGGTAGTTTAGTAGGGATACTACTACTAGTAAAGTCAGTTTTAGTTGAGAATTTTGAGTCTCTTCAGCAATATCCTCGGAACATTACCAAAATAATCGTTTTGGACAACTACTTTTCAGATCCCTATAATACTACAGCACTGAAAGCGTCTCATATGAGGGAACTGTTGTTATGCAATTCCCCCTTTTATGAGAACTTCACTCAAATATTTTCAAGAGTTTCCACGAAGGCTGTAGCTAGAATGGCAATCGTACCCTAGTATGTGTCTTCTCTGGTAAAGAAAAGCTCCGTTAAAACTAAGAGTTTTGGAGTCGTCTTTTATTGACTTTGTGGTGCTACTAAATAGCGAAATACGCCTCGTCGGACAACGTGCGCGTTTTAGTCAAGTCTCGCATAGCGTTCTTTTCCATGGCAAAAAATTATTGCGGTTGGAAATGTTACAGTTGCTCCATCTTCGTATTTATTGAGAAGCCGAGTGCTTCTATCCCCTAAGAAACATTTTATCTATAGGGCGGGCCAAATTTATTCTTTTAAGATAAATTACTTTGGAACTAATAGCAGCTCATTGTATTTATTCTTTTTACTTATTTTCAAAAGTGATTTCGTATTTCCACATATGAATTTTTAATCTTATATCTTATTTCACTTTGCTCTTTGCTTTTCATTTACATCTTAGCAATGTTTTTGGTCTGTGTTAAAGATATCCTACACATTTCTCTAAAATTGTACTATTCTCTGGAATCCTTAGAACACAATCTATACATGTATCTACCTGTTTGATAAATCCTTCCAGCAGGAAGAAACAACCGGTTGTTATATTGTCTCTCTTTTCAAGTAACCTATGTAAATAATACCAAAACGTATTGATTTCAGTGTCTTACGCTCAGAGGATAATCTCAAAGTCTGCCTTGTTGAAATTATCGAATTTTTCTGTTCAAAAATTCATAAGTAAAGTTTCTATCCTTGCTACTCCCCGCTGAACTTGTTTGTTAGAACCAGATTATCAGATAAAGCAGAATGTAGAACGGTCGG
>JAAAKM020006971.1:119088254-119098580 GCA_010016025.2 Alatinidae sp. Z8VKAUB7J3
GGGAATACAAGGTGCCAAGTTTGCAGTTTCGAAGTGGAAGGAGATGACATTAGAGGTGACAGTTCAGATAGGACATAAAAGATTAACCATAGGGTAGATTTCAATTCTTGTAACAAAGTGCACCTCTTGGAATGTAAAATTAGTAGGAACAGTATGTCGGCAGCACTAATACAGAGTTTAGACAGAGGTTCAAAAACTATAAGTATTTTTGTGAAAAGTTTTATCGTGTAGTTAGTGTATGGCAGAGGGATTTTTTTCAACATTTTCAGGAGGGTCATAGCCGTTCTTAGACAATGTCACTGTTAGATTGATACACAAATAATGTAGTGGTAGCCGGCGTAGGGAGTTGCTTTGGCAGTTTGAATTAGATAGTTTTGCGCCGAGCGAACTTAATAGTGGAGAGGTAGAGATAATTAAGCAGTTATTTAGTTACTACTTGTTTATTCGGAAGTCAGGTAGTTTCTAGAGTCCTTTTGTTGTTGTTTTTTCTCTGTTTCGTCATTTTCGCCTCTTCTCTTCGTTCTTTTCTTCTTTGTCGTTAGGAGCCTCTTGGTAATTGCGGTTAATGTATTTTAATTCTTTACATGCCACGTGTTTACTACTGTTCTTGTTGATTGACGTAAGTGTGCGTGTAAATATGCGTTTCTAATTACTCTACGGTTGACAGTGTTACGTTCCAAAGTTCTTCTACATTGCGAGTGCGTGTTCTTTTTACAAAAATTTATCATATATGTACATTTTCGCAGGTTGGGAAGAAACAAACAAATGTAATAACCAGCAGCAGGAAAAACCTAAGGACAAAAGGTAAGGTTCTTGCTAAACTTGTACAAGCGATCTTCATTGCACAGCGGAGTCTAGTATCTGGCATGTAATATGGAAATTAATCATACCACATTTAGAGTCAGCCAACCCTCCAGCTTCTTGTTGTAGTTATCGTTACTATCATCACCACAATCACTATAGTCCTTATTATCATCATCATCATCATCATCATCATCATCATCATCATCATCAGTATAGTCTACCATTATCATCATTATCATCATCATCATCATCATCATCATCATCATTCTCGTAAGCCTAAACGGGACTTCTATCAGTGCTTTTGCGGCATCATCGTCTTTCTTCCTCGCGAATTATATTATCAGGATTTGGGAAATGTTCAATTTGACCAGCGCCGGATTAAAGGCAGGGTCCTAGGAGCCTCCCACCTGTAAAAGGTTTGTAGTTTGAACTCGTTAGTCAAGACTGACCTTAGAAAGGAAGCAATGTTGTCTACAGACAACAAGCAGCAGCGATTGATTACAGTTTCAAGCTTCATAAACAGACAGAAAAATAGAGAACGGAAAGTTTCTTGCTTGTTATTGATCAGTTTATTGCTTCTCTCGACCAACATTTGCAAGCGTTTAAAAGATTTATCTAGCCAATTTAGCTGTTCTTGTCATCTCGAAGAACTGGACGAGATTGGGGCCGCAGTACAGCAACAGTCAGCACTTACCCAAATGACGTTTTCTTGAGGATGAATATTGGTTTGTAATATTTCCCAGTATCTTCACAGGAATATTTGAGGATTAATATTGGTTTGTAACATTTCCCAATATCTTCACAGACGAGGAACCAGAAACTATTCGCGGGCAGGTCTTTCTGTGCAGGCTTAAGATAGATAAGAGTGTGCACTACACTTTCCCAAACATTTCGATAGCTCTATAGATATACTTTATTTTGACGGTATCAAACTACAGCGGCGACTACGTGATTACTTTAACATAGGTTCGGTTATTCACGAAAGAGTATCTTTATTGGGATGTATTTTCCCCATTTCAAACTGAGTGCTATACATGATAGAAAATTTAGCAATCTTACAAACACAAAAGCGATCAAAATAGAATATATTTGAAGTCTTTGCTGACACAAATGATGACATATATGCTTTTCTCATAGAAACTGTAGCTTGATTAGCGTTTGTATTCTCGTGATTGGCAAAAAGTGTGCAACACGTCATCACGAGTATACTCGTGATTGGCACTCAACGTGTTAAACAAGTAATCACTGAAAGTGAAGTCAAAAGAAAGACTATTTCGTCCGAAGATGTTAAAGTTACCATCGGAGTGCACCTTTGAGGGGCAAAAGGTAAGCTTTCACAGAAACTTGGCAACGAGTGCCGATTGCTTTGGGACCGGAATCAGGGCACCAGTGCGAAAATGGACGAGAAGTGTCTCTGGAAAGCAGAATAGATCCAGTGGCTGTCCTGAAAGTTCAAGTGTAAGTAACGAAACCTTTTCTATTTTAATATACAAGAAATGCGCACATTTTTCCTTTGCCGTTGTGGTCTTATATCGTAAATGGTGATTCTTAATGCAGGAAGCAATAGCAATATAATATACAGTAACCGCTACTGGTCACATAATATCTTTCTTGCCCAACAGTAAGTCAGGGGAGTGATTGACCAACCATTCACTTGTACGCTACTAAACCGGAAACAGTCGTTAGGTCATAACTACCTTGGTTACGCGGTTGCAACACTTCATACAACGTTTTCTTGATAGCTCTGTAAAATGTCTGAGCTATTAGAGGTAGGCAAGATATGTTGAAGATATGTGATAGATCAAATTAACTTACAAGTATTTTTGGGTCGAGGAAATTAATTTTAAGTGATAACTCTAAATCTGTTGAATTATTTTCAGCATCTTGTAGAAATTACTGTGCAGGACATCTCGTTGCCACCACGTAACCAAGGCCGTGCTAGCTTAGGTTTTAGTTGCGCATCATCTTTGGCGTTTTGTAGACCAGCGTTTCTAAAGCTCTGACGGTATATCCTTCACTTGTTCAAAATGAGTACAATCAGCGATTATCAACTCGTCTTTAAAGCACAATAAACTTTTAATGAAGAGCTCTACACGTGTTTTTTAAATAAGCAACTCGGTTACTTAGGAGTGAGGCCTTGCTTTGTCCAAAATCTAAGCAACAAGCTAAGCAACTCGAGGTCGGATTTTGGAAAATTGCTAAGCAATTCGAGGCCTGACCCCGAAAGTGGAGTTGCTTATAAAAAACATCGTGTAACTTGATTATAAGGTGTAAAACCTAAAAGTAGGCAGTGTGGTAGAAAAGCGGAAACAATATTTGTTGTTGCTGTTGTTTTATTTCTGGTGTTTTAAGAAAAAAACCCCACAAAAACACAATAGTAAATATTATTAGCTTCGTGAAATTATGTAAGAAATTCGTCCAGAAAACTGCCGCCAAAAAGCATTAACTAGAAAATCCCACTAACCCCTTTAGTATACTTTGGACCCCCAAGTACCTTTTTTCTCCAATTTACCCCCGCAAAATCTCAAGTAGACCCCTGGAGGTCCCTGGACCCCCATTGAGAACCGCTGTTGCAGACAAACGGGTAACGTTGTAGAGAGCTCACTGCGCAAACAGCATATATTATAATAAATGTGAATACCATCAAGAAGAGAGGACTTGAAATGTCATTTTGAAAAGACTGACAGCGGAGCTGATGTGGTGACTAGAGGAGAGTATGTTAACACGGTACAGCACACGCTGCAAAAGCGTGGGTCACGGGTTCGATCCCCAGTGTTGACATACTTTCTATTTCTCTAATATCTTTTCAATGTGAACTCACGAATTTTTGAAATAAGAAACCTAGGTTTGGGCCAGATTTGTTAATTTTTATGATGAACAGTGCTACAGTTTCTGAACTGGTTGCTTATAATTTGAACAACTATTTTTTGTTTTTAAGCATAAAGTAAGGCCCTTTGTGATGACAAGAGGCCTTGTAACAAAAATTATTTCGCTATTTGGGAATATACGTTAATCATAGTAATAGTAAAAGGTGGTTGGAAGCGTTTAACATCCAATGGCCAAGATGACGAGGCTAACGTGTTCAGACTGTAATGTTTCAAGGATGACTAGACCTGAGAGCTTAGAAAATATGGTCAGAAGGAAATTTCTGAACTATGTTGAATATGCGTGCCGTTGTAATAATAATATGCAATCGATAAAGATGCCTTATGCAAAATCTTAGAAGGCCGCTTCAGAGATCCTTGGATTCGAATATCAATAATACTTGATTTATCTTTCGAAGAAGCGAAAAGTTTTACGCAATCGATATATGTTTTTACTGCATTGGTTGATCAGCAATTCAGCAATGCGACTCCTAGGCAACAAGAATGCTAGTGAAGGAATCTTCAGGTACAGGCTCAGGTGCAGGTTCAGGTACAGGTAAACCTAGGGTATATTTGGCGAGCCAAGTATGTAACTTACCGAAGTATATACAATCTACAGGTACAGGTTGAGTAGACCTCGATTATCTTCAGAGAACGCAGGCATTTATTTTACCAAAGTAAACTCAAAGTTTACAACAAGAAGTTTCAAGTTGCTTACCTGATTGAAGTTTCGTTCTGAAATTGCTTAAAACTCTTCTATGTTGAGGTTAGTTGTAAGTAAAGCAGCCGCTTCTTAATAGAGTTTTTGTATGACAGCGCATGTTAAGCCAGCGACAAGCAAGGACGAACAAGATTTCTTCCCGCGAAGATAAGGCCAAGGACAAGGCGCGTAAACGAAACGTAAGGAGACAATGATTTATGAGATTGTGGTGGTTTTCATCACGGTCATTAGACAATTAATTATACTTCTTTAAATAAGCTTTGACTGGAAAAAAGGCCCTTTAGCTATCCATCGCTATAGTTTGTCTACGTGCATTAATCCGTTCTTTGCCTCTGATTTTACTTTACACGCTTTAGCTCTTTGGGAGTTCGGCTTGTGTTCAAGGAAGTCTTCTTTTGTCGAAATGTACCCTATTTTTGACCTTAGAAAAAGGTCTATCCCCTTCTTTACCTTTTAGTATGTCCCTTGTTAGTTATTAGTGTATACTATTAACTATACTATACTATTATTAGTGTATACTATTGTTTATATGAATATCCTAACTTAATGCGTTGATGGAATGCGATTAGTTACCCGAGTATGTCGAAAGAAGTCACCGAGAACTCACAAATTGTTGTCTCGAAATTTACCCGCCCGACTTTTGCTCTTATTTTGGTATTATGGCTTCAGCGTATTTTATGACAACGATTAAAGAAATGCACAGGTCAATTGAGTACAGAAGTAATGACGTTCGAGGATTCCCAATTATCATGGAGAAGAGAGGATTTGAAATGTTAGTTTTGAAAAGGAAACTAAAGAAATAGAAAATATGTCAGTTTCTATTTCTATTCTATTTCTCTAGTGTTCTTTTCAAAACTGACATTTCAAATCCTTTCTTCTCGATGATACTTTCTAACTTTAATGGGCTTTGAATTGATGACAGCCCGGAGGGCAGTTCTTCCTTGGTCAAGTGACATGGCGCAGAGAGGCTGGTTTCTAATCGCGTTGAGCTGGATGTCGATGTCCGTCGGTGGATGTTTGGGAGCTAATGTGGCGACTAGAGAAATAGAAGAATGTTAACATCGGGGTCACCTAGCTCAGTAGGTAAAGCGCACGCTGCAAAAGCGTGAGTTACGGGTTCGATCCCCGGTGGTGTCATATTTTCTATTTCTCTAGTGTTCTTTTCACTATTCCCAATTAGTACTACATCAAAGTGTTAACCCTGGCACCAAATGACCAATACAAAATCTACCGTTCAAATCTCATATCACTTGCAAGAAACGGCTACTTGAATTTGCAAGTGGTCTGAAGGGAACACTGTTAATTCTACCCACTTTATAAAATTATGAAATGGGTTCAAATAACAAGTCTTTGGTAAGCAGGATTTAAAAAGTTTGAATGACCGTATCTCTACCATTTGAAATATCGTCCTTATATTTGGACAGGTTATCAATATCAACAAGAAGGATGCAGCGAGTGCAAAATATTATCAAATGTATCATATTCATTAAATTGTGACGTCACACTTAAGCACTCTATAAGGATCTATGTTTTGTAAAGATAAGCAGAACTGCGACTACATCTGCCCCATTATTAAAAGAGGGCGCTCCGTGATCTACAGAAACACTGTTTCCTTCAGTGGTAAAGGACATGGGGTTTTTAAATTTGCTTACAGCTCACCAATTTTTAGTGTGCTGTGACCCTTGTCGTGTACAGCATTAAAATCGATACGGGATGGACGACCCTTCTTCTCGGAATAATTATAAGCGTTTTCTCTTGATGGCACCCGCATTGTAAGTGTCAACCTGTCACTTTACACACATTATTTTACCCCCGTTACCCTCGCGTTACCTCTTATTACCCCACTAGTTTCTCTCTTATTTCGTGTAATGTACATCTATCCTATTCAAGTCACATTACCGTTTGTTTTGCGTCTCAAGTTTAGGCATTCTGCGTGTGTTAACTTATTAGGATTTACTACGCATTGGCTCCCATTGTAGTATATTGCTTAGTATGGCAATATAACTTGTTTACTAGTGATTCTATGACCCCAGTTGACGTATTTTTCGCAACTTTAGCTACTACTGGCACATTACCATCGTATCGTAATCCAACATTGTACCCATCACTCATTGCAATCTGTCCTTATCTCTATATTGTGACCTGGTACATATAAGCATGATTTTGCCAAGTTCCAGTTAGTTGAATATGCTGATTAGCATCAGATAGTTATTTCGCTTGTGTACGATTAACGCGTTTTTCTTTGCCATTTCTGGAATAAATTCGTGCTCCCGACGCTGAGTGTAGTAAACAAAGCGTCGTCAATCATTTCCAGTGTAGGTCGAGCGCTCATGCCGCAAGCTCCTCCCTGCACAAGCTATCAGTAAAATTGACATTTTATTTTTACTGATTTTCATACAGGTTTACCTCTTTAGCGACTCCCAGTTGCGACCGCTGGTCGACGGGAGCGGCGTCCAGTTACCAAGAGGCTGGTATGTTAACTGCACACCTGGAGCTGGATTCTCACATCTGAGACAGGAATTGATAAATGCGCAGTTGAAAGGCAATCCGGATTTCGTATTTTTTTGCTGTGGTACCAATAATGTGTCCGGGGAGGTTGGAACTTCGCAAAGCAAGGACGAATTTTTGGTTTTAATTGGGGCATCACAGGCAATGTTCCCGCATTCACGAGTAAGTAAACACACATATATCTCTTTAACTTTTTAAATTTTTTGTGTCTTTGTGCGAGAAGACGTATATTTTGGATAAGTAGGCCCTAGGGCTTTTTCGGCGTACAAACTATCCGTTATGTCAGTATCATAGAGCGCCAAATACCACATTGGTCAGAGGTGGGTAAATAATTTGGCTCGGGGGCCACATTGACTTTTAAAATTTGACTGACGGGCCGGGCCAGCGCAAGATAGGATACATGTAACAAATTGCAATTGTTAACAGTACATATCGAACATAAACGGAAAAAAGCACTGAATTATTAACATACTTTATAATGAGAACAGTGTTGTTGATCATCATTATAGCCAGAGCATCGACGTCTGGTGATATGAATACAATCAATCACACCAAACCTTAATTCTGTACGAATCTTCGGCGGGCCGGATTAAAAACACCAACTGACCGGATCTGGCTCGCGGGCCGTAGTTTGCGCACCTCTGACATAGATACACCAAACTTAAAACACTAGTCTCTTTCCTATTTCCACATTAACACATTTAAATTAAACAAACAATCAACGTCACTTCAACATTCTTATAAATTAAACTGCAAGTTAATTGAATAACAATCCAAGCACATGGCAATTCTAAACTCTGATTGGTTAAAAGAACCAAGTGATTACAAAGCACAGGGCGACATTACCACATCAGCGTCCGGCAACCTTTTTCTTCCCACAGTCTCTCAATCAAAGACCCCTGATGAGCATTGGGTCCGACATTGAATCTACCCTAATGAAACAGAAAAAACACCGAACGGGCTCAGTAATAAATAAAGGACAGCTGGGGAGTCAAAGGGTAATTCGGGCTACCGGGCAGAGAACCAAGTGATGAGGCAGGCTCAACCGCCCAGTAGGACCGCCTCTCGCGGATTATGGAAATAATCAATGAGAACAGACACCACATCTATTCCTTGCCAAAACGCTGCGCCCCCCTCCCCACGCTGCTATGCTAGAATTATTACTACCAGACCGCTGCGCCAATTGCACCATCATGAAAGTTCGCATCTTTGCTTTGTATTTTAAAGAATTCAAATAGGAATCTGACCAATAGCAATGATGCTTTTGTCGTTAAGAACGATTGCTTTAAATGAACTAAAAACACTTCTTATTTCTTCCCATACTTAATAGGTTACGGATCCATGTGCATGATCTATAGACCACAAAGGGATCTTTGGACCCCAGGTTGCAAAACACTGCGTTAAGTAATTCACCTTCACTTATTTCTTCCCCTCGACTTACCCTGTTTACAATACTTAAAAACAAAACTAATACCTACTGCGACCCGAAACAGGTGCTTTCGTGAACGATCGAATAAAACAGCCATTTCTGTATCGGTCATGGTATCTGTCATAATAATTTAAGGTTAAACCAATTGTTAAGTTATTAAACAAAGGATTAAATATGGCAATTATATCATAGAAGGCTTTTCGATGTTGCTGCCTTCATTCGTTTTGATGTTTACCCCTCCCTTCATTGGCTCCTTATTGTACACCTTTATCGTTACACCTCTTTCCCAACCATCGTACACACGTTTAAGATTGATCCCACGAGGAAGCACAATTAAAATTATACTAAATATGTCAAAAGACGATCCCAATCATAAAATCTAGTTTTGGGTAACAATTTCGGTATCCCAGTGATATTAATTTTTTACTAAAAATACTTCGGTGCCTTTCATTATTCAATACTTCGACCAAACATTTTCACTTTCGTCAAAGAACTCTGAATAATTCACACAATATAACGGTAATAATTACCTACTTAAATACCACAAAATATTTTGTGGGGCTTCGTGTATAATGGCTAAATAGCAAAAGTTGCTGTAGATAGGTGAGATATTCTGTGCGGTATGAAACACCAAACACAAACGTTTTCTGACAATTTACAAAAACGTTCTAAATGATTGTGCATACTGTAAACCAGTTAGAGTAAGATATTGAATTAAACAATTAGTTAGCATAATTCAAGGATATATTAGTGCGCAAAAAGCGCTGATACTTAGCTTAGCTTAGCAGAAAAGGTTAAATACATGAACAAGCACATACATAAATACTGAAAAGAAGATATGATTTGCAATAATAAACGCATTAAAAAACTACATTGCGAAAAGAAAACTAAACAGCCTGCAACTTAACTTGAGGAACATTCCTACGAACTGCGTCAGTCGAGACCTTACATAATCACCTAAGATAACCTAACTACTAGCTTCTACTCTCCGCAATTCCTCTTCTTAAATTTACGAGATTTTTCATTCCACCCACTTCCGATGATGTTGACGTTCTGCCAAATACGACCTAACGAGTAGTGCACATCATTATATGAAAAGTGAATGCATGTATCATGCATTTGATGTCCACATTAACGAAAGAAGGCGTTCGTGCTCCCATGTCTTTACATAGAAAATTTAGTCCTCAGAACCAATGCAGCGGGGTGCAGTTTTGAGATTGGCTGGGTTGCTGTAACATGTAACTACATGGTACCATACCTACCCTAATTCTTAGTCCCTTAGAAACTATGGAACCAGGTTTTTACGATTTCCACTGAAAACAACATCCTGTCTAGCAATTTTTAACAATTATATCAATGTGAAATCCGCAACAAGGGCCAATTTACCACCAGCCCCACGGTACAATCTCTTCGTTCCAGTAAATCACATGTAACAGTCCTACTAAGGTCTCTATATCAAAAGCCGTCATCAGCTCCAAAGTCCTTAGTCCCTAGTTCTTAGTTCCCTAGTTCCCTAGTTCCCTAGTCCTAACTAGTTCACTTAGATCCTAGTCCTTAGTTCACCATCCTATACTAAATATATGCAACTTGTACATATCAGGGAGGAAGCAATACACACTGAGATTGAACGGAGATAGTTTGGGTAGTCTTAAACTAATGACTGGTGTCAGTCAACTATGCAAGCTCTCCATTAAAGCTTACTTTCCTAACAAAAGTGCGCAACTGGGTTTAAGACTTTATTAATTTATGAAAGTCAGATTAAGAAGTTGGGAATTGACTCAACTCTTATTGTGACTATATAATGGCGTCCCGAATTGTATGTATCTTTGTTCCTTTAACGGTCCTCAGTGCTAGAGGTCCTCAGTGCAAGAGGTCTTCAAGTCGCTCACATGAACGTGGTTAATGACACTTTAGCATACTGATTTATTTGTTTGCACAAATAGCATGAATATCGTTCAATTTCTTGCAGTGGTGCTCTTCGAATCCTAAGTTATCCACAG
>JAAAKM020006971.1:119100185-119134159 GCA_010016025.2 Alatinidae sp. Z8VKAUB7J3
TATGTGTAACATTAAGTACTGTGTGCATTACAATTCAATTTATCCGTTACCATGAAGAGGTTTAAGGTGAAAACGTAACCACTCCTTATAGTCCCCATTCCTCTCTTATGTAAATTTCGGTGATATTTACTCTTGACTTGAGCATAATGTTAAGCAAAAAAAAGCAACGGGTTTTGTATTCGGTTGATTGAGCATTGATGTGAATAAAACCCTAAATTCGCATAATCAACGATGCCTTGTTATATACATACAAAACATGTTGATCATTAACCGAGGCTTGATACGATATGAATGTTATTCTCCGCTTGGCTACTACCAAAAATAAGGCAGGGGCGGGTGAAAAAGCTATCACTGTCAAAATATTTATTATCCTTGCAAACAATTTCGGTCCTCGTTTAAACGGCTTGTAAAGGATGCCAAATATGCCCTTTCCACCCGCAAACGAGCCCTTGTCTACGCCTTGCAAGGCACTTCTGCTAGACAACACACCCTTCTCAACACAAGCTAGACAACGAGGCCGTTTCACAAATATAAGTTAAATAAAATAAAACAAGATCAATGAAAATCACAGTAACTAAAACAACATATCACCAAGTTTCTTTCCGCACCCTATCTTACCTGTTCTTTCGTTGTTACGAAATCCTCTTGACGTACTTGCAGTGGCAATCCAATTCCTTTGCGTCGATACCGCTCATGCACTGGGCAGTTAACAACACTGTAAAGTGCACCAGCTAACAGGTATCCACCCCAATTGGATACTCCGCAGGTAATCAAGTAGTCCGTGGCCACAACGGAGGCTATGTCGGCTCCATCTGTAACATTTTCTTTCACAAGGTCAAACACCTTTCCCATTCCAATTTCGTTTCCTCCATCTCCTATACCGATAGTAACTATGTCGTCCCGTGACGAGGCTGTGTAAGGAAAACATGACTGATACTGTCACCAAATGTTTACAGAAATGCCATGAAATATTGGGCACTGAATCAGCTATACTACACTTGGGTTGAAACAGGCTAGGGTGAGGTTGTATGGCATCTTACCTGGACAGATACGTATAAAGTGAGCCGAAAATACCACAGTGTTCGTGGCCCTTATGCATCTTTTCTATGGTAAGTAAATTTCTGTGAGCTAGAAGATGTAAAGTTCCGAAGGTAGTTTAAACGAAATAAGTACATAATAGTAACAGACATAAAAATACTTTGATTTAACAAGCACCCTAGCACCTGTAACAGATAGGGATGTGTTTCAACTTTCTCTTATAATACATACTCTTTACAGAGGGAAGCACTGCGCCTTAGGCGAGCATGACAACCCCTGCATGTACCAAAGCCGTTCTTATTACTTAGAATCCGCTCAAGACCATCATAGTAATCAGCTTTTAACTATGATAATAAATGTTCTTTTCGATTTTCTTTAGATTTTAACCAAGAGTAAGTAAAACTATAAAACTCGGAAAGTAAGCACTACGAATGTGCCACTGACCTGCACACATAGCAAGTGCGAGGGTTACTTAATAATATTTCAAAATTCACGTCAACAAATTCAAGGCCACTATCAAACACCAACAAGTTTTATAGGCAAAAATAAAATTGATAAGGGGTTTTTAATTACACTAAACAAAAATTACGAATCTAAAGTTGAAACGCTATCGCCGACTTACCTTCAAGAAACAGGCTGTCAATTGGATCACAAGACGCAGATATGTCTCTCTTCTTCATCGTACAATATATTCCATTTTTATTTCTTCCAGGTCTTTCGATAGCAATAAGATGAGAATACCTAGGTTCTCCAGTTAAAGTATCAGAAATCAATTCTTCTGACGAGACTGATTGGTCCATAAATATGACCGGAACCTCGTGTTTTAGAATCCCAGTGATATGACACCATTCCATGATCTTATGAAATATAGGTGACGATTCTTTATCCACTAATAACGTGACTGACACCGAAATGGCCTGCATCGCACGGGCGATGGCAATAGCACCTGCAATACCATCGTTTTCTATTTTCGGATCATCATCAAAGCATTGAAAGCCGGTTGCAATGCAGACTGACTTCGCACTTTGCGATAAACTTAGCGTTGCTTTCAGTAAGTCATCTGCAACCACTAAATTCCCGATTCCGCGATTTCCTGGATCCTCAGCTCCCTGCGCTTCTAGCTGAGATATTTGCTTCACAATTCTTTCCGATAGGACGCTGTACGTCTGCGTCTGTTTCTTTAAGCAGATAACTTTGGCAGTTGGATAGGATGGCGACGCAAACAGTTCTCTGCATGTATCAGCTTGAAGATCTGCCACAAACATGCATCCAGGCTTGTGGGAAAATGACAGTGGGATTTCTGGAGAAAAGGGACGGAAAAATTTTTAGTGCAATCCCTAAATTAGTCAGGCACTGTATTAACGAGATTAAAGCCCGGGGCTTATTGCGGTGACGCATACTTCCGAGAATTTTTAATCTCGTTTATATATAACCATATGAACTTTAGGAGAACGCGATAAAATTCCTCTCGTAATCATGTGGAATCACCACACACAACCGTACTACTGGTAAGGATTTCGTTACTCCACGTCTCTTCCAACAAGGAAACGAAACATTCAAGGAAAAACTGAAATTGTATTACACGAACAACTTCTGAATGGGAGTTTGCTAGCATACACGCTTTTTC
This sequence comes from Alatinidae sp. Z8VKAUB7J3, assembly GCA_010016025.2. NCBI lineage: Eukaryota > Metazoa > Cnidaria > Cubozoa > Carybdeida > Alatinidae > Alatinidae sp. Z8VKAUB7J3. The sequence continues at coordinate 119,102,851 of JAAAKM020006971.1, forward strand.
TATAAGCACCACAATTTTTCATTTAAGGCTCACAGCTGCTTAATTTTTCATTTAAGGCTCACTGCTGCTCAATTTTTAAAGGATTTGAGGCCCATTTGTTGCAGAATTGTTGCTTAATAGTTATGAAGCAAAGTCTGAAAAACATTTTTGTATTCTTTCGTTGTTATTGCTTTCATGCATTCTTATAAAATATACCATATGTAACTCTTACCATTTAAAAAAAAGAAAAAAATTATTTAAAAAGCACTTATTCATTCAGCAATAACCTATGTGGACCAGCTAAGAAGGGACACGGGTTCACCTACACAAGAACTGAAAAAGATCATGAAGGAACGTAAAAAGTGGAAGGAGCTGGTCAATGATGTCCGAGCGAGCTCGAATTAAGTAAGATCTCTACTCTGTTTAAAATCCGATGTCTGTGTCACTACAGGATTCAACTTGCTTTTTGTTACTTTTCTTCTCACTGTACCAAGTACATCTTTAATTAGGACAGGTCAATGGGCGTTTTGTGGTTGGTGGAAAAGAGAACTAATAGACCCAAGTATTAGTTAAGCTGAAACTCTTACACCTTTTGATTAACATAACGGACTATTGAAAAGAATACTAGAGAAATAAAAAATATATCACAACCGGGGATCGAACCCTTGACCGACGCTATCACGGCGTGCGCTCTACCGACTTAGCTAGGTGACCTCCGATGTTAACGTACTCTATTTCTCAAGTCGCCACATTAGCTACCAGTAATCCACCGGTAGACATCGACATCCAGCCCAACGCAATTGGAGACGAGTCTCTCTGCGCCATATTTTCTATTTCTGTAGTATTCAAAACTGACATGGTATATCCTCTCTTCTCGATGATAAAAGACTCTTTCGTTACCAGAGTTGTTTATAAATTTAGGTAGGTTAAAGCTGGTTTTTAAAAAATGATTTTCATCGTAGTACTACCAAGGATATTAAATTTCTCCGGGACCCTACACACATTTTATCTCCTACGCCTAATGTGGTGTTAGCCATATCGTGTCTATATTTGTAATACTTATTTTCACTAGTTTGTATGTAAGGTTAGGAAATGCAGTTTCTGCTTTCCACGAGTAACAAATTGTTCCTCATGGAAATGTTGCTATATAACATCTTATAAACCAATATTGACATCAGCCAATATAAGCTTGGACTAGGATTTTTGTTTTTGTGGACATATATCTGTATGCTGGAATAAGGGAAGAATCCACAAACTTAAAGGAATGGCCATAATAATTAAAATAAACGTGTGCAACCGTCTGGAGCATGAAAACAAAATTTATTTTCCACAAAGTTTATACGATAATGGAAATCTAAAAGCGTTGTACACATAACTGTAAACCGATTGCTTAAAGCTTATTGGTTTCAGTAATTTTACTCAAAACACAGGAGAAAGATATAATTCCAGATTGAACTTTCGTATAGAGCCCGATACTAACATGCAAAGACTTTCAATCTTGAACTTGGACTTGAAGAAACACGAATACGTAAAGCTTGCTGTGATATGGTTTGCATGGACACTCGAAAACACAATTTTAACAGATGTGATATCTATCTTGATAGCTGGGAAAGTGCTACTCAAGCCCATACGACTAATAAGAGTGCTTTCCATGAAGTATTGTCCTCTTTACGAAAGTGCATACCGGCGTGTTGACTGAGCAGCGTGCCAATAGAAGGCAAGAAGTACCAAGGTGAACCTATTTTATCAATGAAGCATCTTTAGCAGGGTTTGCAGCACTAGAATTGGGTGAAATTCTCACGAGAGGAGTCACGGGTTTACGTATCCATGGAATACCCTTACGTTTGCTCAGGACGCAAGAATCTACCCCACCCACAATTTCAATCAAGTGGTTTGAAAACGTCTGTTTCACTTAGCTTTTAAAAATTTGTTAATGCGTGTCCTAGATCAGGATTGTAAAATCTCTGACGGCCGCATTAATCGCAAGGAAGTTCTGAATTTAAACCAAGACAAATTAATCAAAGTTTTGTCACCGTGGGGTCTTAACGCCTTTACATGAGATGATCTGGCTCAGCCGCCTATAAAGTAATGTTTTCTTTCTACGTTTCTTTTAGCTATTTGTATTGGTGCCGTCGAGTCGCTGCAAAGACTTGAGCTTATTGAAGCAAGGAAAGACGCGATTCTTAGGCCAACTGGTGAGCTTGAAAATAAGACCATTAGCTTATATTTCGCAAATGCTTTGTTTAGTGGACTTTCACGTACAGGCGGGGCTTGTAAACGAAGAAGCTTTATTGATTGAAAATACAATATGTCACCGTGCATGAATTGATATGGCTAAAAATTTGTCAATATGCAAAATTGTAAAACAAATAATATCCATTAGAGGCCGAAACATTGATTCTATGTTGATTTGGTTTTCAACTCCCGTATTTCGAATTTCTGGTGGTTGTAAACTTGATGAAGGTGCAAATTGTAAATCTTGAAGTACATATTAATAGGTTTAAAAATTGGAAGTCAACTGCCTGCCATCAAAGGCTTGTAGTTATAAGCAGCGCATCTCATTAAGACAAAATAAGCACATTATCAGAAATTGGTATTTGTATACTGAAGCATTATATTACCCTTTCAATCTACTTGCCATCGCCATAACTTTTCATACAGGACAATTTATTTTGATCCAGGATCAATAATCTTTTGTTGTAACATGTTAAATTTTGTGATAAAAATGTACATTTCCTATATTACGTATATTAGTTTTACGTTATGTAGTAAGAAATATCTTGAATTTCTCTCAGAATCTGGCAAACTAATGGCTCGCTACTGCATAGCATTGGGCACCATGAGGAGTTTTCACACACTGTCTGGTAATGAAACTTTGGAAGAATTGGTAAGTCAATACGCACAAATCTAAAATTGTTAAACAGGCAATACTCCTATTTTGAAGAATGTTAAAGAATGAATTTTAAAGAAGAAACCCTACCTTACACGAGAGGGGGGAGGGGGGAGGGGGTCTAGTAGGCCCGCGGCTACACATTTCAGTTCATAACTTTTTAAAGCCTGGCCGGATTGACATGAAATTTTGTGACTTTACTAAATTTTACTGCGAATTTTTTTACCTATTGTGAAGTTTTTTACCTTTCGGTTTTGTTACTTTTTTGTGAAAAACATGATTATTATATCTTTAAGCTTAGATTTTCTTTCCTAAATTTATACCAACGATTCGTATTATCAAATTTGATAACTGACAGATGCAAAATTTGTTGAAATATCGCAAAAAATGAAAACACATGTTGTGAAATAAGGTGAAGTTTGCTAGAGAACCTTATCTAACAATATATGCAAAATAATTTTAAGAAAATCACATGTTTGGATGACTTTTTTACCAACAGTGAATTAAAAGTTATATTTTTGATATTTGGAGGATACTTTCTAGCCATAATGCTTAATATAAGTAAAAACCGGTTGATTACAATTAAGAAACCATTTCGGTAGTTTCAAAACTCATACTTTTTACTCAAACTCATATAAAATATCTTGCCTAAACACGACTTATACATGCAGAAATACCCTAGAGATACTAAAAGTCCTTAAAATTCAAAATTTAATTAAAAAAGTATGTTTAAGGCCTCTTTAATTTGTTGGAAAGAGTTATACTATAAACGTGCCAAATATCTTTGTAACAGCATTAGCCGATATAAAGTTATAGTGTGTCAAAGTGCCGCGGGCCTGCTAGCCCCCCCCCCCCAATGTATGAGAAGAGCCAAAAAGCCCATGTAAGGGAGGGTTAATGTCTGATTCATGGGAAGTATTATTGGAAAGTTTATGGAAGTTACTGTCATACAGTGTGTTTTCGATAATCCGGCCTGGGTGCTACACAGGATTTCAAAATCAGTCCAGATAATCAAAAATTACGGATAATCGAATATACGAAAAATAACACTTGTTGCTTATGAAATGTTAGGTTGTTTAAAGACATTATGGTACTTTTGACAAAAATGTTATAAATATGTTAATTTGGGTTGTAACTACACGTGGATTGTTGCCCGCAGTCATTTTCCAATGGGTTGCTACAGTATAGTCGTCGGGTTGTTGCGCGTGTGATTTAAGCTTGAATTCATAAATGGGTTTGCAGTGGTAATTTTTAATGGGTTTGCAACGGTAATTTTAATGGGTTTGCGTTGGTATTTGTTGGCCCTGAGGGTATTCAAATATGACGATCAATGCCGCCGATTTTCGTCATTAAACTTTTTCAGAAGACCAATTCTGCAAGGCCGGATAATCGGAAGTCTGGATAAGTGAGGGGTCGCATAATTGAATAGCCACTGTACAGGGTATTGAATTTACTGTCATACTCTGTAGGACACCATACGTTACAATGTCAATATGACGTCATTGTAAGTATAAGAGTTAGCGAATCAAAAGTGCAAAGCATTAGGAAGTGAAGAGGATATCAATTCGTGTCGTCGTACGATCAGTGAATTAGTCACCGTTGCGATTTGAAAGATAATATCAGTTATACAGTAAATAAATTGTGAGAATAAATGAACAACTCGGAAGTAGGGAATACGTATCTCAGTCAATAAGACAGCTAATGTGTTAACAAATGAATTAATCGATAAACCTTGAGTAAATCAATTGATTAATCAACCAAACTGATAGAAAATGTCAAGAACCCTTTCAAAATATAAATCAGTCTATAAAATGTCAACCTACGCAATGTGTCACAAAATTGAATAATATTAGTTTTCGGATTTAATATCAGTTACACGTACTCGTTGTTACGAGTCTCGGTGCAACTTTGAAATATTCAAGCGCTCGTTTTCGAAAGGGTTTGTCCTACGAAATCTTGAGATTTTAAGATTTATTCAAGTCAGTAATCATACCCACGTCTTTCCGAATGTTAATTTTGCATTCAGCCACTAATTGTTGTAGTTTTCTCTTATTATTTGCATTAAGATCGTCTTACTGTCAAAGAGCAAAGAATTCGAGGACATGAATCTACGAAACAATGAAAAGAGGGTGCTGAATACACTCAACAAGGACAAACACCGGGCAACAATAAGGTACCACTTACACTAACAACCTTTGCATCGAAAAGTTAACCTCGAATTTTATTACAATTGCTTATTGATCGTTCTTTAACCACTCGGAAAAATGTTGGAACTGCAACTCGGCAAATACGATAATGTCGGTACTTATTTAGGTCGTACTTTGCGAAACAATGTAAAGCATACAAAAGTTCTTTAACTACCAAGATGTAATAGGCGGAAGACAGGAGTAAAGTATCAAATTGAATGATAATTTCATAACCCTTGGATTTTAATCAGCTGCTCTAACCACTCGGCCACGGTTCCTACTTAGTTTATCTGTTTATTGGCCTCTGTAGTTCTAACTACTCTGCCACGCTGCCTAGTTACTTTACAGTTATATCTTTTACCGTTCTTACAATGACTGAGACAGAAAATAATTGCTTTTGTTTAGGAAATTCGCAGGCTTTGATACACATGTAATATGTTGTACTAATTATTTGATCTAAATTTATTGAGATTATAAGCTGATTGAAAAGCATTTTACGTAGAGAGAAGCTAATAATTGATGGCATGGAAATGAAAATAAAGTTACTTTTAGTTAGAACTTTTATTGTCAGCTATATGAATAACAAATTTCCTAGCTAAAATTTTTGACTACTAAGCATTTTAAGATCAACCTTAATTCTTTGATACCTTTTACCCGTTTCATTACGTTTCAAGAATCGCATATGTTCGTACCACTTCGTTAACAGTATTTTCTGCATCATGCAAAATGGTGCAGTATAGACTACGTTCGAGCCCTTCTTTGTTTCTTTAATGGGGGCAGGAAAACCCCTAAAGGCAGCAGACCCTCTAGTGACGACTGTTGTTACCTAGTTACATGACGTCAGCATGCTATTTTTTCAACTTGTCTGGTGATAATGTTGTTTTGAGTCTTTCAAAAACCTTCCGAATTTTTTTAGGTTTCCGATGAAATCAAGAATAAAAACTACGGATCAGAAGATAAGTGTGTAAGTTTACCCTAATGTTGCTTTGCTTTGCCTGTAATGAAAAATAGATATTTTCTTTGGATTGGTATAATAGTCGTGAAGGCAATAAATTAGTCATGGAGGCCTTGAAATGGCAGCTCCTCAAATTTTGATTTATACCGCCTTTACAAGTTTATACAACTTTCTCCTCCGAAGTGGCATCTTAACTCAGTTCGGCTCAGATGGTTACTGAAACTTTCTGACGTTTACTGTTATCGCGTCTGTCACCATATTATTGCATTTTGATTAAAATTTTTTTACTAGATCGTGTCAAAATTTCACTCGTCATACAAGATTAGCCACCCTAACATTGAAGGTGGGAATGAATATGCTTTTACCCATTTTGAGGTAAAGTCATTTGACAATAACCACGATGCGCTTTCTCACGAATAAGCAATGAGTCATTATTTGTCACTATGCCCTAACAGCAAGTTGCAATATTTCTGACCTTTGTATCATGCCTCCGTGAGAAGCGATAACACTTAATAGAAGATGGTTTGTGGTTAGTTTCTGCGAGTCTAGGGAAGTTAAACACCAACTTTGTGTTTATCTAAATATTCCCAAATCTTTAAGTTTATCTATTGACCTTCATTTGCCTTTATAACACTCAATTTTTGCCATTTCCCGAATGTTCATCAACTTAACAAACAAATGTATATCCTTTCCTTCCTACAGCTTGATCCAAGCAGCCCTTGGATGTCTTCCAATAAATGAATTTTCTCTATCACAGGATATCACGGTAAGAATACCTAGTTGTTCTCCTTAGATTTAATTATTTTATTACTTTAAAAAGTCTATTCATGCAACAGAATATAAAATTTGCATGAAGTAAAGGAAGCATATTAATTTGTTACTTTCAAGAGTACAAACACATGAATATTGCTTAACAGGAAAATAATATCGCACACTAGATTAACGTCTACATATTAGAAAAAGTAGAGCGGATAGATATTTAAATGCCATATTTGATGTTAGCAATAATGGTTGGTCGATATTTTGTACGATTAGTACAATCAATTATACAAAGTTGAGAATAACACTGCAACTTGCCCGTCTTATTAGTCACAGTTTTTGACAAACTACAATTTCTCTCAAACTTAATAATAAAATTGATTGCAATGTATAAGGTCATCGAACATTTTTTTAAAAAATTGAAGTAATTAAAATGCGCTCTGATTAAAGTGTTTTTGCTAATTTGGTAACATATGGGGCATAACAACTGCTGAAACAAATGGTAAAAGGTCAGGATGTATTTTAACCCTATCTTACATGGGGGGGGCGAGGGGTCTAGTAGACCCGTGGCTGCATATTTCAGCTCATAACTTTTTAACGCCTGGCTGGATTGACATGAAATTTTGTGACCTTTTCTAATTTTTACTAAGAATTCGTATGATGAATAGGATGAATTTTTTTATTTTCTATTTTTTTTCTATAGTCGAGTTTTTATGTTTCGGTTTTATTACTTTTCTTTGGACAACATGATTATTAAATCTTAAAGCGTAGATTTTATTCCTGAATTTGTACCGACGATTTCGTATTCTCAAATGTGATAAGTAACAAATGCAAAACGTCTGAAATTTTACAAAAAAAGATAAATTATGTTGTGCGATAAGGTGAAATATGCTAGAGAACCTTATATAATAACATATGCCAAATAATTATAAGAAAATCCAACTTTAGATGAATTTCGTACCAACAGTCAATTAACAGTTATATTTATGATGTTTGGTGGAACGTTTTCAGTCATAATGCTGAAAATAAATGTAAACCGGTGGATTATAAGTAACAAACCATTCAGGTAGTTTCTAAATGCATACATTTTGTGAAATAAGTTCTCGAAATCTAAAATATTTTGCCTAGATAAGACGTATATATGTAAAACTACCCTAAAGATTCTTAAACCCCCTAAAGAAACAAAATAAAATTCAAAAAGTATGTTGTAAGGACTTTTTGCAAAATTTTTGCAATTTTTCAATATTGCGCAACATTTTATAGCCATGAATGATGTCATACACCTAACCACCCCCCACCACCCCCATGTATGAGAAGAGCCAGAAAGCCCATGTAAGTTAGGGTCAAGATATTATTGACGAAGCGCAAGTCCGTGGGTTAAGGGTTCCAGAGAAGAAGGTTATGAAACAAATTTCTAAAAAGTCTACACTGCGACACTTTTAGGAATTTTACGTAGTGTGGACTTGCTTTTATAAGTAATGCCATTCAGTTTTACCGTAATGCCGATGAGTTTTGTATTCTCTTTTCTTAAACTTTGAGTTGTTTCCATAATTCCTATTATTCTTGCGCTGTCATCTTTCACTTTCTGACTTAAATATTTCACTTCATTCTCATACTGCCATTATTTTACTGTTCAAACTATGACATGATTCCTTCATGAATCAATATTCCTTCTTTACATTTTTTCCTTCCCCATTTAGTTTTGCATTTTGTCCTACTAGACTACAATATTTCTCGACTACTTCAAACGATTTTATGCTGTGCACTAAAACAGACACTGCAAGAGGCTAACAAAAGGCATAGGCTACCGCTTGTGCTTAAGGACATCACCACTCGTGTCTGCGCTGTTCGAGTCACATACTCAACCATCGCAGATGAATCTATTTCTAGTGTGTACTAAAGTAGTAGATAAAGCAATTACACGTTAAGTCAATAGTCATCTTTGTCAATTAATGTTTTGATTACTTTTTTCCTTGTATAAATATTAGCAAAAGCTTCTTCCCAGGAAATGCATCAAAGTGCAGTGCTGAAAGGCGAAAACCAGCTCCAACCCTGGGTAAATTCTGGATCTTCTGGTTCAGTGAGCTACTTGGTCTAACACTTGGAGTCATCAGCCTTGGAAATGATCCTCTTCTTCTTCTTCTTCCTCTTCTTCTTTCTTATTTGTCATGCTCATAGAAACAAAAAAAGTAGTTGTTTTTTTCAAATATCTTTCTCTAAGGTGTCTAAAAAGCACACCCATCTTATAAACCTTCCAATTTCTATCTTTTGAATATTACCTAATTCTCATACTGTAAACATCAATATGTAAATTGAAAAGTATGTCTATAGCTCGGTTAATTTCTAGTAGACTACTATCAACACTTGATAGAAGCTGTGCCTCAACAGAAACTTTAACCTACAATGGAACCTTCAAATGATGTAGATAAGTAGGGGTAATTGTAACGTGAACAAACATTGTCCATTTAAAGGTGCCACAAGATAGAGTACCAGTGAGTATATCTCCATCAAATCTGATGCATGGAATGAGTTGATTCAAGAATGCATAACTCCTTCCTATATAGAAGATTCTGCATACGTCACTAAAGAACGAACTTTGACTTTTAACATTGTTTTATTACAAGGTGATGGATGCCCGATTTCTCCCAAACCAATTCTAACAAATTTGTTTGTAGAGACATCCTTAAGATTCTAACTTTGTAACACTTAATTAGATTAAAGATGTCTTCAGCAGTATTACCTTTAAATCTAGTGAACCTTTACCAAACATTGCTGAATTCTACTCTTTATTAGAAAGGGAGATAAAACGAAAGGTATAAAGAGTACACTGTTAAAATGAGTAAGTAAATTTATCGTTCTTCATCATAACTTTTTACAAATATTCAATTCACATTATGCCTGCATTGGACAAGTCTGTATAGCAAAATGCATTCATCTACTTAGCTAAGTCATGTCCTACCCCATTTACCTCTTCTTGCTCTTCACAATCTTTACTTCTATCTTCACTGGGTCCATTGTTCCTCTTTCTTGTGCACATGATAAAGGAATGATAACAGGAATTACTTTGTAGATTTTAGAAAGTTACGTCATAGTTTTACTTTTCACATGCATTCCTCTATATCAAAAGGTATCACAAAGCAATGTAGTGCTTAACCTTGTAACATTACATCTTTTATTAGTTCGTATGCTAATTGATATAATTATAAATAGACATAAAATGGGCGTAAATTTTGCTTTTATACTCTCCGAATTGGCATTTTGTTAACTAGTACTTGCTCTTAAATTCATAAAAACATAGTAGATGGTCTTGTTTACTAAACCTTTCTTAGGTTTTATGACGGTTTAGCATATCGCCATAAGAATGTCCAACTTATTATTCTAAGCGTCACAAGTGCTTACATATTCCTTTTATTCTTCAGGGAAAGTAAAATGTGACGTGATTCCCCCCCCCCCCCCTCATCGTGCTTCCCTGGTTTACAATGAAGTCTCCCTGGCTTCAGATTACTCGTCTTCTTTTCCCTGATATTACTCAAGCTATTCCATGAAAACATCATATTCACCGTTTAAATAATATTTTCTAATCGCCTTAAATACATTTCCATCCTCAGCTCCTGTGGACGAAGACTGGATCAGCGTAACTAAGCAGCACTAGCAAATTCCCTGTTTGTTAATGCCTGAGACGTAATTGATATTTGTTTAAGCTTCATTGCAGAATTCAGCAGGCAAGATTTTTAAAGTCAGAACAGTTTTACAGAGATGGCTGAACAAAATTTGAATTTAGTTGAAGGAGGATGCCTCCATCAAACCTTTAGCATTTTAAAAATGAAAACATAATGTGGTCATGATTCTATCTCGCAATTGCGCTGCAGTAATATTATTTGTCCCGTTTTATCCTGTAAGTCCTATTTTTAAGAAGGGAAATTCACTTGGCCCTCATAAGACCTTAAATTTTAAATAGAATCTGGTGAATTCAATGTATTTAGCTCAGAAGGAGGGGCGGCTTGTATGAATTATTAGCAAGGGAGGTCATGAAGGAGTGAACGTAGAGTAACATTTCATTTATGAGAAAAATTAGTTCATGGTTACAAAGTTGTTTGGCAGAATTATATTAATATCTCAATACGCGGAAAACTTAAACTTAGCTTAGATATAGGTTTGAAAAAATCAGCAACTGTCTGACACTCCCGTAAATATGAATATACATGACCATGGGATTTTAGTCGATAAAGACTAGGTGTGGCCAGACTATTATGTGCGGCTGGTAGGTTATGTTATTTAATGTTGCAGCAGGGAGACATTGTTAAATGTACAGAATCGTTCAATGTTATAACGTCGGACGAGATCAACATGACATTTACGGAGGAATCAATTTGCATGTGGTAGCTTTTTTATGTCTCACACTCACCACAGTCCTTCAATATTACCGAAATAAAACAAACAAAACATTAAATCCAACTGTAATTTTTAAAGAGCCAATCAGAATTGGACTGCCTATATGGCTTGTGTTTTTTGACCAATCAGTGTCCCCTACAAGATTTATTGAACAGTACATCTGAGAAAACGAATTCCTTGTGTCTGCGTAGTAAAGGTTTTCTTGCTTTTATGTGGACTGATTCCAGAACGACCAAATGAAATGCAGACCTGACCTTTGTTATGATCACAGGCAATCATCCGTGTGCACTTTGGCACAGTCTGGCTTCTCAAGCAAATGCTGCAAATAGCAGAGTCACATTGCTTAACGGTGTTATTGGTCTTTGAAAACCGAGGTGCCAGTTTCCTTTTAGGAGCTGATATTTGCCGCATAAACGATGGAACATACTGCTTAACTTTTTCAACCAATCGTAAAGTGTAGGTGCCAAACTATTACATCGAATAAAATAAAACAGTTAAACGAATAAATGGTTATCTGCCAGCCCTCCCACTTTGATATGGCGGTCCCGCCCCTTTCTACAGGGTACTGCAAGGCATTCTAATTTATCGCTTGTCATAAGGATTAGTAACGGTTTACATAAATCCCGTAAGTGATTTGCTATCCTTAATCTCGCTCTCCTTAGTGCCTTACTTTCAACAGTTATTGTGTATCTCAGATTAACAGTAGCAGTAAACGGCTATTAAAATTAACGAAGAGAGTTTGATTCTAAAGCTAAATACAGTCTTAAATAAAATGAGGAAATTGAAAGAGCGTAAGAAGATAATCTTTTAGTAGTTATTATTGGGTTTAGATGAGTAAAATTGGTGAACTGCATCAACGGGTCACAAGGTCTTGTCCGACAATAAGTATAAGATGGTAAAGCAAACAGCAGTTACTTTGTGATATAAAAGTTATTTTTGCGTCAGATATTTAATCATTAGTTTGAATACTGACCACCATCTCCTATTTGACGCATTTGAAATTTCTTAGTATTAGATGTTTTAGTTTGCTAGGTCATCAGTCCACGGCGTGGTTTCTTAGGATCTATCGGGAAGTTGTTAATCGTTTTCTGAGGTCTATAGTGTGTGTCAACAGTTTTGTATGTACGCAGGATTTGGCGTTTTGAAGTCAGGAAAAAAAGGACGCCTTTGACAATCAGTGTATGCAGAAGATCTGGGGGTATTAAACGGAGGAACTTTGTTTGAGATGAGGAGGACATGAAAAGACCAGGACAACCTACATGATGTGCAAGAGAGGTGGAAGTAGGTTGGGTCAAGAATCTAGAATATTCTAGTCGGGAACCTACCTGGTTTTCCAATGGATCTTGGATGGCTGCGCAGAGAGAGAAAAAGGCCTAAAATTAGCTCGTAACGGAGCATCCAATAAAATCTTCGCCTGATAAATCGTGGATAGATGAAGACTGCCAGGCACAGATGAAACTGTGACACTGCAGTTGCCTCACGCATCTTATAACATAGAAGACGGTATGTCTAAATGAGTAAAGAATTTACCTGACCTGGCCCTTTGTACAAGGCGGAATCAAGGCCTAGATTACTAGAAAATTGACTAGTGTGTTCTTTTCCACTTTTAATAAGTGTGTATCTGCAATAAGATGCTTGGCTACAATAAAATCATATCCCAGAAAACGATCAAAGATTGATCAGGTGCAACAGAGAACTTAATATTAATAAAATTTTGTTGAGCTTATGAAAATCCTACTGAACCTTACGGAAACAAAAGCAAAAGTATCAAATCTGAGAAGCGATTTGGAACGCTCACTTTGAGTGTTTTGTGTCATCAAAACATCTTAAGATTTACCAAGCAAGTGTCAAACGTACGGCTCAGTGTAAAATTGTATCCGGCTCGCGATAAAATAGTAGGCAGCTTGTTTTTAACCGCCATGCAATATGGAATAAATCGAATTCTCTTATATAGCTGGCTTCTGAATATAAGGTCCCCAGAGAACATCCAAATAAGAAATAGCAAAAATTAAAGTTGTCTAGCGACTGAATATTCATCCTTACTGTGACGTACCTTAGCGTCATGTGGCTTGTTTATGATTGGTGCATAAGAAATGTCAGTGACGTAGCCCTCAGATATTACATCATTCCTTTTTGTTTACGTCATATCAATCAAAGGTCTTTCGGTAGATGCACACTCAGAATTTTTAATCATCATTATTCAACTTAACAAGAGGAGAGTTGCTTCTAAAAGCAGAGCTTTTCAAATACCGGTGAACCCTATGTTCTTATAATTTGAACGTTGTTGGAACTGAAGTATATATAGGCTTCGGGGGGGGAGGGGGGGAGGGGGTTGTGCATCGTTGTAATTGGTATAATCAAGATAACAGAAGGACAATGCAATGCGCTATCCTTGTTTGTTTGCCTAGTGTTTTCACTTTCCTTTCCGTATTTCTACAGCCAGGAATTAGTTATAGAAAGACCTTATTTCAATATTAATGTAATAATGCTATTCTATTACAGCTTAAAGTAAACTTAATAACTGAGTCAAGTAATAGGTACATGGGGTGTAAATGTATTATCCCTTGCCCCAATTGGTATGACCTAGAGGTCCCAGAAGTGTGGGTGCTATTTATGGTACATTAAGGAAAGCATATTGAGGGAACAAGTTCCTTTGCTCTTTCCGTTTTCAGTAGATATTCATGTAACTGTTCAGTATCGTTCAGCGTAGTATTATTTCTGCTAATCAGACTATCCATGTTATTATTATTGTTGTCATTGCAGCACTGAAGCATTGGAAAGGTTCCTTGAGAAAAATAACTTATCTCATGTTATTCGTGCTCACGAGGTGCAACAAGTTGGATTTGAGGTATGTTCAAATCATTAAAAATTATAAATCTGAAGGTAAATTCAGTAACCAACGGTGGCAGTTGTTGTTTTACCCCTTACTATTCTAAGAACCGAATAAAAGTTTTGGCTTTAAGACCATATCAGCCACGCCTCTCCTCATGATGTCACAATGATCACGGCTCTACAGAGTCAAAGTTGTCCTCAGCCTCTGCACCGTTACCGCAACTATTGGCGTCGTTACTGGGGCCGTTACTAATTTTACTGTTACTTCTGTTAATGTTACCATCGCTGATGACCATCACTTGTATAACTATCACTTCTTTCACCGCAACAGTCATTTTTACAACCGCAGTGATCACCATAGGAACCACGTTTAGCGTGATGATTGATGTCAATATCTTTGTGTCCTTCTGTGTTGTGATGACGGACTTTATCATGATTATTCGCATACGAAATAGAAGCCTCTGCTGATGCTGTTGCCATCATTGAAGGGATGTTAATTTAGCGTTAATGCAAAAGACAGGCTTGAGCGATTTGGAGCTGTAAAGGACTCTGACTCCAGGATACAATTTACAGCAAGTTCAGTGATCATTAATAATTACAATCAGAAGGGCGGCAATTCGCCTATTGTCTTGATTGAAAGTTGCGATTCCACATTATTGTGTTCATACTTTGTGGAGCGGTCGTCTATGGTTTTCTTAGTTTATTAGTTAGACAAGACTAGTATGGGTAAAGCCGGAAATCTGACATCACATGCACTGCTAAAATTTACTCTCTTGGCTGTATAATACGTACTACGCCTGACTGGAGGTGACTGATCTGAACCAAAACGATCAAATGAAGTTATTGTACCCACTTTGGCAGATGGTAACGAATGCAAGTGAGAGACACTACAATGTAATTGTAAGATCGGTAGGTAAGTGTAGGACAAAGCTAAGGAAAATCCATATTGCTCCTAAGACGTTTCATAGTTCTTCCCAAACACATACTAAGAGATATTTTGTGTGTCTTTCGTATAGGTTCAGCTGAATGGAAAGCTATTGACTGTATTTTCGTCCTCGCATTATTGTGGTGGAAAGAACGAGTCAGCATGTATATTAGCCTACAAGAATCGCCTGCGAACCATTCGCTTGGATACAGGTTGATATGACGTCACACGTCAACGTGAGACCATTGGCGACGTCCCAAGAAGAAGGCCGTCTTGGTCTTTAGAATTGTGACGAGATTGCCGCTGCAAATTATTTGGGATTGCCTATGTCGATTGTAGTCACTGAATTTGCTTCGCCGAATAGTCAGCATTTTTGGCAAGTGACGTGTTACCTTCAATTAGATTCACTAGAACATGAAGAGCGAAGCATAACAAAATCGTAGAAGAGAACCGCTCAATCGTCAGCAAGTTGGTAATAGTGGCCGGCCATAGGAGTATACACCGAGATGTCTCTGTGAACAAGGGGTGAAAGTCAAATAGGTACATAATGTAAAGCAATTGATGAGTAACATTGCATTATTCTCCCACTTTTACTTTAGTCTTGAAATGTGGCATTTTCAGCCTCGAGGACTTATTAGACGCTCGAATTTTTACTAAGTATCAAGTTACCACTCAGCCAGAAAATGACCAAATTTATAGCTGTAGTAGTAATAAACAAAAGGGTTTGACGTATTACATTTCTGAGAAGACAACATATAATGTACATAATCATTATCATACAAGCTATGATTTTATTGTACATAACCAATTTGGGGATGTTTACACTTAGAACTTTTCTAGTTAATGGAAGCTAATACATAATGAGAATGTAATGCTTTTATTTACTTGTTTCTTAAATGGCATCTGGGTTTGATATCTATGGCATTTAATACTATTGAACGGTATTGGATATATCATAAAGATGGTAATCAACTGGAAACTTACCAGAATGGGTTATTGTAGGTATGTGTGGCTCAAAAGCCAAATACCCCTGTGTTGATGCACAACAGATGGAAGATCTTTGTGTTTTGTATGTAGTATAGCTTGGTCTTTTTGAATGTTAATAATAATATCCTTAACCACGAAGTTTGTACGTTTTCGATCTTTGCAAACTGTTTAAGTATTGTATATAAGAACAGTAGTTTTCAACTGACCTCATCCATCGACTAACTTCCCGTGTTATTTAACGGTACGCCACCGATTTGACGGACCTCAAACAAAGCAAAAATCGTAAACGGTATTTTTTAAGAAATGGGTAAGTTAGTATACCTATTTTCATTTACTATGTCCATTTTAGAGCACATTATTCAATATATAGGGAGGAAGGGACATGTGCTAGAGTGAGTAGTCGACTGACGATCAGATACACGTTTGTATATAACTTATCTTTCAATCGATGCCTGCCACCGAACGAAAGCAGGCTTGCAACCGGCTTTTGGGTCCTAATGTACTGGATGAGAATTCCTGCATTGGGATATGGAAAGACTTTTTTGTAAGACTGGATGAAGCGATTTCTACAATGCGTAATTTTGAACCAGAGTGCTTATTGTCTGTCTCTCCCAAAGAGCGTCATTTATTTTATATCTTCTGAAACGGTAATTATCTTGTTCGGGACGAGAAGATTGCACTAAGACGGTTAGTTACGTTTAGAAAGGATACGCTCGTCGGCAAATCGTGTGGCAATCAGTGGTAAGTGAACAAGGCTTTCCTTGGTAACGTAGGGGTGCTGTTAACTCCCCAAACATAAACACTTTAGAAGTACTAGATTTCATAAAAAAGGCTCGGTCTTCACCAAAAGATGTTGTGGGTAAACGAAAAATGCGTGGACTCGTGCGCCTTGGAGCTGTCACACAGAAACTTTGTAAGTACAAATCGTATGAACACTTCGCTATAAAGAATGACAGTTTGCTTTACAGAAGTGTAGTATTGCCCCCTCAGTTTCTTTTCTGAAGGTGATGTGACTTACTTAGCTGATGTTGCCTTGTAAGATAGATATACTTCACGTTTTATGTTTACGTCACTCAAGTGAATACGACGATACTATCGTTTGTTACGATTGATATTACATTTTTTGAATAATTCGGGAATGATAACTGACAGTAAGGGTAGAGTTCCGCTGTGCTACATCGGGTTGCCACTCAGAGTCCATTAATTTATGGCGTCCACCGAGATTTTCTCACACACGCCTCTCCCCTACTTTGTTGATCCAAGATCAAAGTCAAGAAGAACTGCAACCGCGTCGTTGAGGCTATTACATTACAGTCAAATATCAGTCAAAATTCTGATCTAGGAAGAAATAGAAAATAAAAAAGCATTCAAATAATGTGGATATTTGCTTTCCACATGAGAACATTTACTTATTGCCCTGAGTAATGGACATTTTTTTTAGGCATGCACCGTTCGCAGCAGTCGTATGGAAGTAAGAGAGCTTCAGGGTGTATATGCCGGTGTTCTTCTTCGCATTTATTAGGAAGAATAAATATGTGATTTGGCGAGGATATAGCTATGTTTTCAATGTATTTTGACCCATTCAGATACATCGTGTCAGTAAGTGCGTCATAAGCCACAGATACTTTGTATCCCGGCATTGGCCGACAGTGGATTTTGCAGAATAGTAGAATTTTCAGGAACTTTACGAGCGCGTGATTAGGCGATTATGTGAGCAGTGCCTACCTCCCATGCCCCTCTCGACCGCAAAAGTGAAATGTCAACAGGGGGTAATTTTGCCACTCCCATTAAGGGATAAAACATTTACAGAATTTTGATAAGAACACTAGAGAAATTAATCATATGTCACCCCCGGGGATCGAACCCGTGACCGATGATATTTACAGAATTCGTCTCAAGAAAATGATTCCTCGTTGCAGCTGTAAGATCTACGCCAGACACACCTAACATTCCTTTTATGATGGTATTGTGAGTCGCTCTGGGGCGACTTGTTCGATGGGATTCTCTTCTGGGGCGAATAAGTCACATAAAGCTATTTGTAAACACGTTCACATGCAGTAGTCGTCTATTTGTTGTTATATCTGCTCAATGAGGCCAGGAACGTTAACTTTGGCAGTTTTTGAAAAGCTGCGTGAAAAATTTTAGTAATATGGCAATGCTATTGAAATTTTCAAAATATTGATTTTGAACTTGGGGCTTAAGTCAATCTTTTCCACGGCACGAGGTAGCTTTCGATACCAGATAGGTCTTAATTGGTATATCAACGTATTGTTCTTTCCACATACTAGAGGTAGGTAGGGCATCGAATTGTACAAGAAATTTTACGTTAACCTGAGAAAGGGAGTTGGGTATCTTAAAGGAGAAAGTTTTTTTATAAAAGCAAGTTATGCTGTTTTGCCGAGAGACGACACCGTGAGAAGAAACAAAGAGACAATTTGCAGTAAAATGGGCTTCTACGCGTGGTGCAAAAGGTACGAAGTTGTTTTAAAAAATTATAAGAAATAGGTGGCTCTCCCTCCTATGCTAAGCATGGGCCCATCTGCTTTTAAAAAATTGTTGCTGTTGAACACTGTTAATGTGGTGGTATAAATTGCGCATGCGTTACACGAAGAAAACCGCTCCACCCACTTATTTTTATCGTTTTCTGTACCATTTTCTTTCAAAAAGGTGGAAGCTGCTGATTCTCATGATTAAAGTCAATCAACGAACCATTAGATTTTAAAATTTGATACCTCACTTTTATTATCAGTAACAACTTTTATTAACAGTAACAGGAACTACGAAGTTTCAAGCTGAAAGGACCAACGAACGGGCGGCGTGTGTTTAACGAACTAAGCTATGATGAACCCTGTTTCTGTAATTGCTACATGAGCTTCCAATCCTGTACTGGTTAACAATGACATACAATTTTACGTAAGCTCGAATATAAGCGTGTTTGTGCCAGGTGACTTGAGCATAGAGGGCAGCCATCACGTTCATCCCAAGATTTAAACGAAAATGGCTCGTGCATAAGTTCCTATAAATGTTTACAATCTATGAGGTTTACGATACCAAACGATGTTACCTATGTCTGGTGAAAACATTTGACCTAAATGAACCCATTTCTAGCCTAATGGAAGACAATTTGTCACGTGGCATACATTCCACCAAGCAGGTGTGTTTTTAAAATTCTAATAATATTTGTGATTCATTGATAATAAAGAATGATGTCATCGCCTTAGCATAACAAAATTGTTAAAGCCACAGGGCACAAAAGCGTAGGCTTCAGTTTCCAATGCTGATGTTAACACTTTCAAACGCCAAGGCAATTGTTGGGAAGTTCATTACAACATGATTCCCGATCTTTTATTTTGCAGGTTAAAATTTTTGCTTACAACATTGACGTGGGCTGCTTTGGGTGGGCAGTTGGTTAAAACACACCCATTATCAGTTTTAATACAATGGCTCCGCCAACAGGGTGGGTGAGAGGTGGTTTTGGAGTTTGGTGAATCTTGAGCCCCTTCACGTTTGTGACCAGGAATTTCTTCTCTTCCACGGAAAAGGAAGACATGAACCCAGGCAGGCGCGTAACAACGGTAGTTGGGGCCCCTAGGACACTTTCACCGTGGGCCCCCGGGCAAATTAGTGCAAAACGAGGACCCTTACTCGCATAGTGAGTGGTATGCAGATGGGGTGTCAGGTTGCGTTGTAACGCCTTCCATTAGGGTTCGCAATTTCGCAATTTTGACTATTTCATAGCCCTGAAACCCCTATTTTAGCCCTTTTTAGGGCGGTTTTACTCTTTTGAAACATACAGCTTTTAAGAGAAAGTATATACTTTAAGACGTTAGATTATTCTCGCCCTCTGGAAGATTTTTAATAAATCTGAAAAATCGCATTTATGCAGTTTCTTCGCAAATCAGCAATTGCAAATGCGGTCCAGAAGTAATTATGGGGATCTAAAAGTAGGAATTCTTTACATGTTCACTAAAAAGTTTATCATAAAGGTTTGAATCAAATGTGATATTTTTAAAGATGTTCCTAATATTTCTGAAGAAAATTTCATTACGACAAGAAATCTGAGGATTTTCTGGGGATGTCAAGAAATTGTACGGGGGGAGGGGCAATTTGGTGCAAGGAATCAGCTTTGGAGGAGCAATGCCCCCCTTGCCCCCCGATAGCTCCGTGCCTGCGCAGCACTCTATTGTCGGCTTTCTGCACGTCGATATGTAAGTCTTCTTTGCCCTGTTGGAAAATGCCATTTGTTGTCGACTTTAATTGAATAGCCAATACAAAATGTTCCTCACTGATTCTCGCAGTACTCCAAGTCGGATATGCTGCACTTTTTCATCAACCCATGAATTTCATATTATAACTAATAGGCCTACAGTCGATGGTGTCACTTTGGTTCTTTCACATTGGTAGGCTATCAGCACATGTCTCCACGAATCTCTGGGGATTATCATGATCCTGTTCGCCTCTCGCTTCAGATATTGCACTACATCCCTTTCATACTGCTACTGGAAGATTAACTGTACCAACAACCTTTTCATTCTGAATCTTCTTTAAGGCTTTCTTTAACTCATCGCTTTGTAATCCTACTCGTTTCTTTCTGTGTCACTCCCAGAAGGCCTAACTCTTGCAGGCCTTAATGAAATGTCTTTGCACGTCGCTGAAAGGGAATGTGTAACCAGGCTTGGATTCTGATCAGCTCTTTTTGGAATGTTTCAATAAAGTTTTCGCCGTAGGCCTATTCTCTACTTGTTGTAAAACGTCTCCTTCCTCTTGGCTTAGGACTGACATGTAGGGATCTGTTGCACATTCCCTCGGAGAAATGGCCATTGTTGACATCTCCAGGAAGGGTAGAGTTGGAGAACAACATGATATTCAAAACTTTCTCCTCTCTTATGAAGAACCGCGGCGTGGCAGTTATGCAAAATATATCGTTATTTGACGGTCATGGTGTCCTCCGACGTGAGTTATGACGAGTTATAGAATTTAAATTTTATGGTGTAATTGAACATTTATCCAAGCTCAGACTGATTTGATCAATAGAGATTGACAGGATAACGAAGAGCTTTCTTCCTCGTTAGCCTTTGATAAGCAAGAGGTTATCGGGGAGGCATGGCCCAACCTTAGATAGCGTGGCCTAGAAGTAAGGATAGAATATTATGCGCAATTGGAAATAACTGATGCAAACTGCTCCTGTTACTTTTGATGCAGGAGCAGCTGTCTTAGCTGATAATGGACTAGACCGAGCTCATATCCCCCTCCTCCCACCCTCTGTTTTCGGAAAATCCAAAATGCAACGTTGTTGATAAGGAAACTTTTTCCATTCCTTTTTACTAAAACTTCGAGCAGGCAATGCATACCGTACGTGAAATGAACTTTTGAAATTGCGCTTTCGAATACCATTCCAATCGAATGCCTGCTCTGTTAAATAGATCCTGGATTCAGGATTTCGATGTTATATAAAATTTTAAGCCCCTTGGGAGCAGAGATAATTGACGGTGGTTTAATTTCTCTGTTGGAAGCCACTTCGCGTCACTGACCCTAATGCAAAGCTGTCTCCTTACTAAAAAACTCTGATGAAGGATTCTAGTCGGGATTTTTCATGATGAGTACACGACAAGCAAACCGTAATCAAACACCATAATCGGAGATTCGAACACTGTCGTCCATTAAATGATACTTTGATAACAATTTTTAATAGTTTTTATTGTTTTCATAGGGGCTCCGTGTATTTCCATATAAAGGGAGTTGCCCGTACGATCCCACCCGTTTACTAGCTTCAAGGGGTATACCACTAGCCATAAAAATGGTATGAGATTTCCGGGAAAACGTTAGTATTCCCAAAGTATTTTTTTTATCTCTGTTCAAACAACCAGCAAAAGCTGACAGGAAGCCTAGGAAATAGCTTACCCCTCGACAAAGTCGATTCAAATAAGAGATCCAAAAAACCTAGTAAATGAGGAATAGTGCCCCTCCCTTAAACAGAACTGGTGGCTGCACACTTGCTTTAATTTGATTTAAAACACTTGAGTTGTGCAGCCCCTCTTATTCACACAATCATTTTTTTTCAGTGGAATAACTGTGGTGTACCCCCCTTTGTTATTCAGCGGAAGTCGTCTCACTCTGTTGGCATTTGTCAGTTGAGAAAACGTGCATTTATTTTCGATCAACATCCGAGTTTTCCCATCTCATGCTTCCCTGCTTTCCCGGAACTGCAACAGCTGATTTTATTGGCATCAGAGGGGTTACTGTTTACCGTGAACCTGCCTGATCAGGAAAGTGGACATTTGCTGTTATGATTATTCTCACGCAGTCGTGTCAAATGCGTTTAGCGAAATGAAATGGTTAAGTACATCAAAAGGCATCTTTGTTGATATTGAAAGGTGGCTTAGTACAACGAAAGACAATCATACTCACTTGCCCGTGATAGTATAGAAGTTTAATGCTTTGACCGGGATTGAAAACATCCTTATTGTTACTATTCGCAGTATGACCCGTGAACACGATTCTCATTTGCCGAGCTCATATTGGGGATGGGAAATACACTGGTTGCTTAGTTTATATTCAGCTGCCAATGTTTTAAAGAGATCGGGCTCCTCTGGCGAGGCGTGACGATATTGTGAAACAACGATCAAAGTTCCAGTTGAAAGCTTTACTCATTTTTGTTGGAAGGCTACTACTGGTGGAGTATGATCATCTTCTGTTGTCATTTTTCTTCATCACATTCTCTGGAACTCATGACGTGAGCTCAGATCTTTTCGACGTAAGTTGGCCTTTGTAGTCGTTCCAATTTCGAAACTTGATACTATCACAGCACCGATTCACTGGAGATATTTTTCTTATTCATTCACTGCGCGCCTAGAACTTTGTAAGCATGGAACGGACTACAGCCGTGGTTGCTCTAAAATCGTTAAGTTATTGCGTCTTTATGAGTTTAGGGGTCACTGGAAACGTTCTGGTGTGTGTAGCCATTTGGAAGAACAAGAAGTTAAGGACACTACCGAATTATTTAGTATTTAATTTAGCAATAGCAGACCTACTTTTTGCAGTAACTGTGATGCCTTTTTTACTTGTGACAGCGATTGCCAAGGAATGGGTTCTTGGAAATCCACTTTGCAAAATCTCGGGATTTTTGACGACCTTCTTCTGTTGTGTCTCGATCTTAACCTTAGTGTCTATTAGTATAAACAGATACTTTGCGGTTGGTCGTCCGAAGCAATATTCTTCAATATTTACAGCGAAAAGGACCTTCATTTGCATTGGAGTCGTTTGGTTCACTGCTGCTGTTGTATCTGCACCACCGTTGATAGGATGGAGTCGATTTCGCTCTGGAGACAATTTTTGTACAATCGATGGAAGAAAAGATATAAGTTATTCTGTCTTCATAATATTTGTGGCCTACATCATTCCTTTGGTAATGTTGATAGGATTATACTCAAGGATATTTTGCATTCTTCGCAATCACGGACGAGTGATGAGTAGACTAAGAAAACATGGAGCACCTGGTAGAGATTATGATGACTATTCATCCACAGAAGTGGGATCTCTTCGCCGTCGTTACCAGTCGAATGCAACGGATAATATTGTTATGAAGGGCACCGTTAAGCCAGCCCTTGCCCAAGATGATAAAGTGCTAGATACACCACCTGAAGAGCGATATCCTTCGTACAACGAGGAATCGAACGGGTACCGAAGATCAGTTTCTGCTGACGATCTTGATCGAATAGCAGTCGCCGCTGAGGATTCTCGTTACAGATCAAGCAGCGTAAATGTAACATCCAATGTGGCTGGTAACAAGGGTGAAGAAGTAGATGTTCGAGGATTGATTGTATTTAGAAACAAACTTTACGTAAACAACGTTTCAGTTTACGATAGGAACTCTTCAGTTTCACAGAGCCAAAGCAATTTGGCAGCATCCAGAGATTCAGGATTGAATCAGGAACAAGAGATTAGAAGAACGGATCCAGGGAGACTATCAAATAAATTATTCAGCCTTACAAAAACACTTCGAAACCGTACAAAACCAAACTTACGAAAAATGAGTAAAGAAGCTAAAATCACGCGGATGTTATTTGCCGTGGTGTCAGTATTTTTCATTTGTTGGACTCCCCTGGTGGTGGGCAGTGTTGTCTATGCCTTTGATATCAACAAAACTGAATTCGGAGCACTATCGTTCGGGATTATCATAGCTTGTTTGAACTCAGTGTGTAATCCAATAATATATGCGTTTATGAACACTCAGTTTCGGAGGGCTTTCATAGAAATCATGAACCAAGTTAAACGGTGCACGAGGTGCAAAAATAGCAATGTTAATTAGATTTAGTATAGTGAGGGGATCATAACAAATCGAGCAGGAGAACGTCGCATAATATGCGTTGTAAAGGAAATTTTCTTCGTGATCCCTTCGTTTGTTACCCCCCGGTTCGCGTTTGGGCTTCCTTACCAGTGTCACAGAATGTCATAAGTATTATTTGTCAACTCAGGCTCTGCTCCATTATTACCCTTGTTGTAGTCCAACGTATTCGCCCTACGAATTCGCCTGGTTGTAGCCCGAGTCGCATTCTACGCTTTAGATCTAGTCTGTCATGGTTACAAATTGGATGCTGGGTTATGATAAGTAAACAGATGTAAATATTTATTGTAAATAGTCTGTAAATGGCTGTAAATAGACAGCCCAGAACAAAATTTTACAGTCTAGGCATGTACACAACCTTTTTATAAGAAATAGCTTTTCTGCCATGACGAGGTGGGCAAGAAGGCTCCCAAAGGGTAAGGTGCCTTTCTTTACGCAACATTTACTTTCTTACTTAACAAAATGTGGAAAGAGTGGCGAAATTAATGGAAAGGATGGTGGTCACATTTTTTACATTGCTTAGATGTTTAGCAAAGGGCAGTATCATTACTGGTAATGAATCAAAAAAATATATAGACCTTACTCAAAAGAAAAGCCCCTCAAATTTTAGATGTTAAGAAGAAATTAAATATGGCTAGATAATACATATAAAATTCTTATTATGCACCATAGTTTGTCTATTTTGTTAGGTTTCCATGGCTCCCTGGATAAGCAGGCCCTGAAAATTAAAGGAAATCTTGACTATCAAAATTTTATCAACAGTTTCAGTAATTGGGTAATTGGTTAATGCCAAACATTCTCTCAAGAGTGAATGTAACTTTATGTAACTCTAATGAATGTACCTCTATAACTTTTTTACTTTTGGGTTTGCCAGCTGGGAGGGGGAAGGGCAGGGTAGTAATCCATGAGAGGTGGCCTTACTGGGTGGTTGACCCTGTGTCCTGTCTTGCTTCTCTGCCCAGTCGCCTAAATTTAGAGGTATTGCCCTTGAAAACCCAGCTGCCCTTGATTCATTAGGAAAACTGTTTGGTGGTTTCACTGTTAATTTAGGGTAGTATCTAAATCAAGCCAACTGCTGATCAGGGGTTTTTGATATTGCCTGCAAGGGGACTTATAAGGGGGCTTCACTGAGAGTTTATGAGGGGGTAAGAAAGTGAAGTTATGGTTTGGGATTCGTTCTTAGAATTTTATGGTTAGCTATGGGCATTTTTATGACTGCCAGATAGGGTATTGTTGGGTATAGCTGCTCATCAGGGGGGCCTTACTGAGGAATGCTAGCTATTTTTAAGTCAATGAAATTTATGGTTTCAAAAGTCAGTGAATTCGTTTGTAAGGGATCTTTCTAGCAAGTAACAGTATATGAATGAGTCTGGATACCTTTAGAAGAGCTTATATTTGCTGTTGCTCCTTTGTGTTGTATTGGAAAGTAGCTTCATGCTGCTAAGAATGGTATGTTAATGTAGATTAATGCTTAGAGTTGTATTGACACTGTTGAAAAGTCGCCCATTTAAAGGTTTTGAAATATCACATGAAAGATTTATTCCGACCTTAATGCAAGGTACACAAGTTTATAGTAACTTGGTAAAACATCAATAGAATTGTGTATGAAAACGATATCATATTGCATATCATTCAAATTGCCTGAGAAATAAGTTAACTTTTGAAGACAGCGTAACGTAGACTGGACAAGCTACATACGGTTGCTAGGAGAACTATCAAAGAACCTCGTTTGTTTTGGAAGGACAGACATTGTTATTTCAATTGATTGTCATGGATCTTCCATTTGAGTAACGACCTGTGACATGAGAAGACATGGTGTGTAGTTTAGCATGATTTATTGTTCTATTGTAGTATACAAAAAAAGGTCAAGAAAGATTCATGTGGACAGCATAGAAAAGATTCATGTGGGCAGCAGTTTGAAGTGGAATGCTAAACTGCAAAATAAAATATAGCCCTTGCTTTGTTTTGATTCAAGAGAGCCTGCTGTCAGTTTGAATCCCAGTGAAGTTCTTGATTATTGTTGGACCGTTCCTTCAATGTATGCTTATGGTTTCCATTATACTTGCCAGATGTTTAACTGTTTTAATTATTTTTGTTATGTAGGAGGGGAATTGAACCAACAATGATGAAATCGAGAATAGGCCTGTACAACACTTGCACTTAATTGCCGGGGGGGGGGGGGGGGGGAAACTGTAGGTTGGCAGCAGCGTATAGCTGTCATTAGCTGTTAGATGTTAAATTCATTGGACTCTCCATTCTCATCTATTCACAGGATCATATGAAAGAACAGAATGTTTCCCTATCTCTTCAACAGAGAGTGGTTAACTTCTATGAGTACTATTGGGCCAAAAACAAGTATGACCATTAACCTGTTGGTATAAGTAATTTAAAGAGTTCTGCCTTTGACTTCTTAAAATGACTGTAATGATGATGATGACGACGACGACAATGATGATGATGATGATGGTGGTGGTGGTGATGATGATTATGACGATGACGATGAAATAATGATGATGATGATAATAATGATTATAATGATGATAATGATAATGGTAATGACGATGATGATGATGATGATGATAATAATGCTGCTGCTGCTGATGTTAATGATGCTGATAATGACGATAAAGATGATGATGATTATGATGATGATAATGCTGCTGCTGCTGCTGATGATGATGGTGGTGATGATGATGAAGATGTGATGATTGCCTGAAGTAGCGCCGCTCCAGCAACCCCCTTGATTTAATATGCTTCTTGCGTCTTGCAGCTATGCTAAACCAAGCCCAAATAGCAGGCTTGAGACAATCGATTAAATGACATTTCAACTTTGAACTTCGTTATCTTCTCATTTACAACAGTCCACTAATTCCAAAAAGTGGTCCCTATATACAATATTATGGAGACTTGAGAATGGCAAATAAAAACAAATTGTAAAAATAACTTGATTAAAACTGACTCTAAAATCTATAAACAATACGCCTTCATTTACCTAACACATTGCTTTACATTGATAATTGGATACAAAATAAATTTCAGAACGGATTATGCTTTTTCCAAACAATTGGCGTGACAAGAAAGTCCCAAAACCAGCCATGAATAAATTGTGCGTCACTCGATATAAATTAGGCTGAAATTCGGGTCTGACAATCATAATGATGATGAGAATAACTGCGTTGATTATGATAGCGATCGATATGGTAGTTATCGAACCATAAGTAGAGGGTTATTAGCAACAATTCTAACGTGCTTTGTTGTGAGGGGTTCTTAACAAAACGTGCACACCAAGGTACCTTTCGTCGACTTGCATAAGTGTAGGATTACGATTTGCACTGTTGAGTATACTATTTTAGCAGTCGCAAAATTGCTACACAGCAAATAAAACATTGACTAGGGCGTCCAGATTTGAAATAATTTTAAGATAAATTAACATATTCCTTTTCACGTTTCCTCTTGTATGGCGTTCCCCTAGGTCAAATTTTTTCTTTTTGCTCTGGGCCACCGTGTGCAAACTGCGAGGGCGTAAGAGTAATGACCCAATGTTTGTTGTATAGAATCCAAGTGAGGCCGTTTGACACAGGGCCCGTGAAAGTTGAGAGTGTTACCCTACAATCTACAGTGTTGTACCCTATAAAAACTGATTCGATCAATATGCCCCCTAGACTTCTTAGTTCAATCTCTTGCAAGCACAGGGAAAAAAAGTCTTGAAGAAAGATTTACAATTTTTCAGATACTTAAGTCGCTGACGGTCAAGAGAATTACCCTATTACCTTACTTCACCTTATGAGAGTTACAAAGACGATAAATATTCTGCATAACCATTTTGAAGTACGAAGATTGTCCTACTACCAATGAAATTGACGTAAAAAGGTCCACCCCAAATATGCACGTACTCTATCGTTTCTTTCTCGCAACCTCTGAGGTGTTTAGTGGACCTTATCTTTGACAACTTCTTAACGGTTTTTATATTAAATTGGTAGACTGGAGTTGTTTATCAAACACTTGAGAATTTTTAACACGATTATACTATATGTTTTGTAGTGATTGTTATATGTGCTCTACATTTCTTTGATCACTTTAAGGGGATCTGAAGACAACAAGGCTCTCTTCACAGACATGCCTTCTTGTATGCATGGTGAACTTTGCATGGCAATGACAGGACAGTACATCAAAAGAATTCCATTCTTGAGAGATTGTGAGGTCGCATTTATTCGTAATCTCTGCACAAAAGTTGGCATTGTAAGGTATCATCAAGGAGAATTTGTTATGCGAAGAGGAGATATTGGACAGGAAGTGTACATAGTGAAGAAAGGAGAGGTAAGCAGATGTGCCTTTTCTGTTAAAGCCAGTATCAACCTTTGCTTTGTTATGAACGCTTTCAATTTTAAACTTTTTATTGTAAGTTTCGTTCCGTCACTGGTGTTCCCCGAGGCTCTTTTTATAACCTCATTATATCTGATTAGAGCAGAACGTGTGACATTTGCAGCAACCACATTAAGAATGTATGAAGATAAAGTACTACTTGCCTCCATTCAAAAACATAGATTTCTAAGTATGAAGGGCAGACGAAGATTAAGATTATCCCAAAGCATTTCTCTTGTCTATTCATCTGCACACTTCTACACGAATCACTTTCAACAGCTCTCCCCGTTTACTTCACAAATATTGTAGTTTTCAAGATTCTGTCTAATTTTAGAGCTTTACAGGAACAGTAGTTTAGCGGATATTTTATATCTGAGATAAGCACGATTTAATGTCCAAACAATGATGACATTTTTACATTCCTGTTGTTCCACAGGGGTTGCTATTACCATTTGTTGTTGTTAAAGGGTAGCTCTAGTAAATGCAAAGGTAGTGACGGAAAATACGATAAATATGTTGGAAACTATGAAAATTGATATCCTTTTTTTCTACTGATTCATTTTAGATACATAAGTAATTTAACACTTTAGTCATAGTTGGAATACACCAGCTATCATCGAGTTCACTATGAATGATAGTTTAACAATGTAGGATGCAAAATGTAAAACACTACGGTACTACCTTTGCGATAAGATACCGCAATTGAAGATTCAAGACGGGAAAAAAATAATAGTAATAGAAAAATAAAAGAAGTATATCTATATATTAGAGTCAAAACCAAACCAAGGGGTACAAAAATTCGGGAAAAGAACACAACAACACTGAGATACACGACGGCTTGGATTTCTACTTTTTTAAAAAAATCCAACCTAAACTACATTCATTTGGCAATGTTCTACAAACTGTTGCCTGAACATTTTCAGAATATAACGATTAAAGTACTCCTTAGTTACATTTGCTAATGTTGATGCTAATGGAATGTTTTAAAACTATCAGTTAATTGTTCTTTAACGAAACTCACTCCACAATAATTCCTTATTCAATTATTTTAATCCTTTGAGTAATTTTCCAATGGCTGACACTTGACAATCAGTACGAGGAGAAACTTCGACCAGTTTCCATTGTTTTGTCTTTCCTATTCTCAACTACTTAGTGATTCTCTGCTTTTCCTGCCAGGTTGAAATCGTTGCAGAGGGTGGTGGCTCACGAAAATCTCAGACGCGAGAAACGGGAGAGTTTTTTGGCGAGATGGCGTTGTTAACCAATGAGCAGCGAAAGCAGAGCGCACGTGCAGTCACCCACGTGGCTTTGTTTGTCTTAACAAAGGACGATCTCAATCAGGTACGATCTGCCTTCCCGGACGACAACAAACGCATTCTGGACAAAATCAACGAACTGCAAATTATACTTTAGCATCGAGAAAAGATTTGTTAACAGAACGTGGAAAATAGATTGATGTGACAATAATTAAAAATATAAAGTACGTCATTAATACTTGTAAGTGAAAAATAATGTAAATTAATATTATCTAACGGAACAAGTGTTGTAAATAGTATGATATAACTAAGCACTCGGAGATGTATTGTAACTAGAAATGAACATTAAAAACGTCTCAAATCAACAACGAATGGTCTTAATTTGTGTGATTCTGTCTAATGGTACTTTCAGACACTTGATAGATTATTTGAAACTTAGGCAACCGAAAGGTTTATGTCTATCATGGGATTTGAAAGTGCATTCTCTTGCTATGGGAAATGAATACAAATGGAGTAATTTTAACATTGATACGGTGGATATGCAATGTGCACTTGAATGATCACATCAGCTCTAACTCTTTGCTGAAGAAATTAGGCATCATTGACATTACATCTTCAGTGCGATACAACAGGTTGAGTTGCTACGGACATGTTAGTCGTAATGAAGGTAGCATCACACAAGCTGCAGACTTGATAGTAGTTGGTAGTCTTAGACGTGGGAGACCAAAGATAAACTGGGCTGGTACAGGACGTGATGACACAAAGGCATGGAAAATGACACATGTCGATCTAATAGACAGACTCTTGCGGAGGAAGGCACTGAAAGCTACCAGCATCTACGTGTAGCCCCCTTAAAGGGGAAACTCCACTTAAAACGAATGAAGAAGAAGAAGACTCGGGCTTCAATGATCATGTTGAGTGATTTAGTGACAGCGCTTGGTTGATCCCAACACTCAAAGGTATCGAACAATATGAAGGCAGCTCGTTATTGCACGATTCCATGCGTCAGTTGGAGCAATTGCAACTTAAACAGATAACTGTTGGACTAATGGAGGGACTAAAGAGACCACAAGTAAGTGCTTTTTGTTACATTCATTTTCTTGGCTTTAAGCTTCAGCTAACATTCTAGTAGGAGACACTTTTGTGGATGTGTTACCGTAGTATTGCAAACAAACTGAATTCAGATACATTGACAAAAGAAGTTGGATTTTTTTGTTCATGATGATTTTTTATTGAAGTCTCAAGCATTTCCCAAACGGATGAGATATAAGAATTATATTCGAAACCTTTTACCAGCGCTACAAAGGAACTTTCATACGTTGTCTAAGGTGTTGCTTGCAGTCCATTTCTGTCTGTGTTTTTTACCTAATATAAGTTCTGTTATTGCTAACAGATACATATTCTAGGAAATAAATACCTTTAGAGCAAATGACGTGTTGTAG
>JAAAKM020006971.1:119153944-119165507 GCA_010016025.2 Alatinidae sp. Z8VKAUB7J3
TTTTACATTCTAGTAAATAGACCACTAATTTTGAGTTACAGTCTAGAGGAGCCTTGCGAATTTCCTAAGAACGAGTACTGTTTGGCTGTTAAATGTTGCTATTTTCTTAATCATATTACAGCCCGACCTGTTAGATTGTTGTCTGCATTTTTTCAGCATCCCGATTAACCCCTTCTTGGGGTAATATAGTTTGCATTTTACTGTTCGTTAAACATTGACCATTTTTATACGTTACTCTGATAATTTCTGGAAGGTTCTCTTGTGATCTTAGTCAGAAGTTAGTAAATGGTGATTGTCTTTAAATATGTTGTGCGCCTTAGAGCTAAGCGCTGGTTTGTATGTTAAAACTAAAGCTAGTTTATCGTCCTTATTTTTGCAATTTCGATTTCTCTTATATCTTTTTGAAAAAGAACTTCACAAGCCAAATTCTCTTTTCTGAGATAATGAATATTTCATCTTGATTTCTCAGGTTCTCAGCCAATGATTCAGAGCTAAACACTGGTTTGTATGTTAAAACTAAAGCCAGTTCATCGCACTTATGTTGGCAATGTCGTTTTCTCTTATTTCGTTTTTAAAAACAACTTCACATGGCAAATTCTCTTTTTTGAGATTAATGGATATTTCATCTTGATTCCTCGGGTTCTCAGCCAACTATTCAGATATTAAAGAAAATTGCATATTTTTCATAAACAGCAACAAAGAAATTTTATCCAAAGAAAATCGATGATTCCTTCTGATTACTCGAATTCAGAACACTTAACAAAGTTACCATGGGCCTTGAAATTGGAGATCGAACTATTCATCAGTAATTGTTCTTCTACTTTTATTGCATGGCAGTAAAACGTTGTTTATATTCATTCAGAAATGAAGTATGAATAAAGAGCGACGAAATTTATTGACCATTACTCAGATCTTAAATTGTAAATTTCTTTTAAGTAGCAACGACCATCATTGCTAAACCACTAATCTAGCTCTATGTTCAATAGAAACTAGAATTAAGCTAGCAAAGGGAATGTAGTTTATTGCATTGACCTGAAAATGACCTCAGATCAGCCAAAACTGATGTCAATTAAAGGAAACTCTACTTTTTAATATCCATGTCAATTGCAATCATAACATGGCTCTACAAGAGAATCAGAGCCAAATGAGCAGTATTTGTAATTTCCTTGATAAAGAACATATATACTTCACCTTAATAAACCTCAACACTAAATCTGGCAAGGTATTTGCAACTGGCAGTAATTAACATATCACGAACAATATATTGATAGTACAACAAGCCTCCAAAGCAATAGTATGTAAAACTGAATGCACATAAAATGTTACATAGGCACTACTTGATAGTATTTAGTGGGCGAATTAACAGTAACCTGATACCGTGTCTTCAAATCTAACGGTTTCATGGTTATTCATCATTTCTCTCCGGTCAAGTGAAAAGTTCGTTTTTCAAAGTTATTTGTCTTCTTTTGACTTAACATTAGCTTAATTTCTTGAATTGCACGTAAGCCAAGTCTTTTTATCATGACCCTAAGCTCCCCCTCCCTGTTATTTCAAAGCAGAACTCTAGTAAAGTTATCTGCATCAACAAAAAATGCTGGGGCACGTTGAAATGTTCGTCTTTCCTCTTAGAAGAAACTTGATGCCCTTCGCGCTCCTTTTCTTCATAGCGTTGTGTTCTTAAAGGTTTAAGGAATTATGACTCGCCATAATTTTAGGTGTGATATAAATTTAATCAATTCTCCTTCGCTTCTTGTTTTAAAATCTTTCATTAGCTCGTGTGCAGAGTCTAAGTAGTTCACTTTTACCTTCCTCTGAAACGTCTTTCATTTAGCGTTTCAATCTGTCGTTACCTTATGATATGTGCTCCCATCATTATCTGTCCAAAGGGCGGTAGCTGTATTTTCACCACTGCTCTATACCACTGTCGCTTGGTGCAGTTCTTAGCACTTCAGCATTTGCCACTCTGTCTTTCCATGATATCTTCGATATTCCACGGAAGTACCTCCTTTGTAATGCCCACAGGCTTTTCTTAATTCGTTATACTAACACTACATGCTTCATCACCATATATCATAACAGACGCTTCAGAATACTTATCCTTGTTTTTACGTTTACTTTTAATATTGAGCCAGTAGTAAGTTATTCGTATTTGTACTATAGTTATAAAGTCATCCTCTGGTTGGCGATTTTATACTTGATATAATTTTACCTTCGGAAATTAAAACAAGCCTCTAAAGATTTTTTGTAAATGCTGCAGAATTCTACAAATTTGCCCATCAGTAAACTAAACAAGCGTGACTGGTCTGAATGTGTACTACTGGAAACCGCTCAATGCTCGTTTCGAAACTTTTCATAAAGTTATAAAAACATTTCTTCTTAGGTGAATGATTATTATTAGGCTGACGCTATAAGGAATTTTAAAAGCTAGACTTACTGTTGCACCGTAGACAAAACTTGTCCAATTATCATCAACAAATAACTGCTTCTGTTACCGATGCTTTCTTCTAAAAGGTTACACAGAAATAAATTGATGATATAAGATCAGTATTGTAAAAACACCCCTGATATGTTTTTGTCTGAGTATTACCGGTTACTCTTCAGAGTCCACGCGACAGTTCGTTTTTTCCAAAAGGCATTTTGAATGTGTGGACGAGGGTGGCGTTATGGATAAAGCATTGATCCAGAACCAGATTGTTGTAGATTCGATCCTTGTGTCCGGTAACTCAGTGTGATCTTGAGTAAGTCACTTGCCTCAAATGATTCACACATGCAGATGTAGAGAGCCGCATAAGCTATGAGAAAGAGCACCATGCGCTTCATCTTCATGAGAATGATGCATTAAAAAATAATCATACGTGTTAATAAAATCGCTACAAATTTACATGATATCCGCAGAAATTATATGTACTTGACAAATGTCTACACGGTACTGGAGTCTACAGGATGACCTCGTTCTGACTATCTGCTCTATGATTTTTACCACACAATCCGCAAAGCGATGTATAGTGAGAGTAGAGCTGAGATGATATTGGAATGCATATATAAAAGGTTTTAAATGATAAAGCTTACTAAAAAGCCCAAATATCCCTGAACGTGCGCAGTACGACAATAGTCCTCTGGTGAACATACTACAATAGGTGTTTGTTTTTCTAAAGCTCCGTTTTGAGCCGTGTCTCATTCATATGAAGAATGGTGCACCTTTATGTTAATAATTTAAATGCAATCAAATTCTATGTAACTGTAGTATTTCAGTTTGGTATGAGTATTCAACATATGATGAGCATAATCTCGCAGAGGTGAGGTGCAAATGTGGCGTTTGCAATACTCTCATTTCTGTACAAAAGCTAATCCTCCCCTTTCTCTCCTTTACGTCCAATTCTGACTATACTTTGTAGAAATTGCAACCATTCATTTCCTTCATTTCTTCATCCTCCTTAACGTAAGTGATGTAACTTGGGTTTTCTAAATAGAATCCTAGGAAATGACCTCCTCAGAATTCATAAATTTTATCAGCTAATGCTTGAGATTTATTGCCTTCACTTAATAACGTCGAGGAAGTCAAAGTTCTCATCTACGAGAATAGTCAGCAGGGTAATTGCGTATTTGTGCATATGTGGCAACCATCGCAGACCAAACTGTACTAAACTCATCAGCTTAACTCATTAACATCTGAACAAGCGATGACAACCCCTGGTAACGTATTTTGTATAGATGTAGCAGAGTGTTTAGGGATTGAAGATTGACAATATGATTAAGACTGAGTCATTTAGAACTAAATGCTATAGCCTGTAGCTTACGGACTACGACGGACGGAAAAACTGCTTGTCATCCTCAACAAAATAATGAAGGGAATGACGAGCGCATTCTGACATAATTCGGCAGCTGACCTACTAATTGAGTACTAAAGTGATGACGTCACAAAAAAACTTTTTTCGAGGAATCGTGATCATAACTAAATCACAGTGTTAACCCTGCCACCAAATACCCGTATAAAAAATACCGCGTTCAAATCCCATATCAGCTGCGAGAAACGGCTGTTTGAAGTTGTAAAGGCCTTCAGGAAATTCTGTTAATTTTGCTCATTTCATAGAATTACGAACTGGGTTTATTTAACAAGGTTTTGATAGGCGTGATTTAAAGTTTGAAAGGGAGTATCTCATCGATTACTCAAGGTATGGTCCTTAAATTTGGATAGGTTGTCAGCAAGAAAAAAGCAGTAAGTCCAAAAAGGATCAAATTTCTGATATTCATTAAATCGTGACGTTACACTTTAGTACTCTGTTCCTCTTACTCCTAAATAGCTGTAACCTTAGCGACCGCAAATGAACTGCACATAGATCTTGTTAATGAGACTCACTACTATACTCAAGATAAAACAAATTGCTTATTTACGATCATTAAAGCCCTGACAAGAAAAGAAGGCATAGAAGAGATGCATAGAGACATTCCTTCTGTGTTTCTGTTAGGCCTTTGGTTAAGTTCGACCATCTCTGTAAAAATAATTTGAAAAGCATATTTTATCCCGTTCTTAACTCTTGGCATTTTGTCTCAGGATTTCTTTCCCTGTAACCGCTCTTGGGGAGTCTGAAAGCTAAGACAGTAGTTTGTTTACATCAGAAGTACTCATTACAAGCATCTGTCAACTTCCAATTTCCCTTGTTTAAAATTGTTTCTTCCTCCCAAGGACACTGTGTTGGAATTGAACTAGGGGTTGGCAATCCAATTGTACCTTTTGTCCATTTCTGAGAGGATGTAAGAGTAGATTTATAAGTTTGGCTTCAGGATGTTGAAGTAAGGAAAGCTTGCACGCGACTTACGGAGTTTTGCAATATCTATTTCAAAGCCATAAAGAACGCATTCATTTTTGGAGCCCCTATTTCATACAATGAATTGCTCAACAATTGTCCAATACCATATAGATAATTTCTAGTGGGTGATGTTTGACATCGCTAATGTCCCAGTACAGTTATTTGTAAATAGGGTGATTAGGTTGGCTCGTCCTCAAATTGATCTTTTGTTTAAAATGTGACCCACCCAGCAGACACGAATAGTGATCAGTTGTCCAAGTTACACCTCATTAAACACTGATAAGGGTTACAACGTCTCTTGAAACTCGGAAAGTTTTATATCCTTTCATTTCAACTATTATCAACACGTTTTGCCACCAGGCTTTAATTTCCAACAGAGTAGTGTTAGACTTTGGCAAGCTTGATATGTTAATGCTGTAATTTAAGAATTATATGCTTGAATTTGCATTGGCTCTATGAAAACAAAAACATGTGTAATCCAAAATCAACTAGACAAACGGTTTTAGACAATAGAAATGTAGACAAATGCATTTTGTGAAGATGTAAATTGCGGAGGAAACTAAACAAGTAGCATTGACGCGACAAGCTATTTCATAAATTTCCCCATTCAGGGTAACTTCAATTAAATCTCTGTTGTTTTACAGCCACTGGCACGACTTAAACGGTTTATATTTAAATGCAGAAACGTCTCTGTTAAGCTTGTAAAGTGATCATTTTAGACTCAGTATTTCTGGTTCCACAAGCATTCTGTATTAAAGAGCATTATCAGGTCTTTGGATGGCTAACCATTTTGAGAAACAGCATCACAATCAAGGGTGCATTTACCTTGTGGACATAAATAGATCGTCGATCGTCAATCATTAAACATGCGTAGTTCCTTAGTCTCTGCCATTAAACGTCTTATTTTGTAAACAATCCCCAGTTTACAGTTGGAGACCATTTGAGAGCATTTTTTCACTAAGGGTCTTGCATGTTGACAAATTTTCTTCCTGCCATTGTTTGCAAGTTTGCTGTATAAGTGTACCAAATTTCAGTTTCAGTCTCAACTATGCTTAAGTATTAAGAATTTTAGATCCCAGTCATGTTTAGTATATTCTTACGTGAATTTATAGGGACACTCACACTTTGCAGTTGTTGCTGCTGGTAGTTTTCACAAGCAATCGCAAGTGTACCAACAAAGGTTGGGTTCTTTTTTATAAACACCAAAGGATCTTGCATAAAACATTTGTATTCGTGCACTGTTTTGAAACCTCGCCATCATCAGTTTATTGGCTTAAAAATTTTTAGCCAACAAAAAGTAAGGCTCAGCATCATGTCTAATGCTAGTGAAAAAATTAAGCTTAGAAATAGTTTAAAATGTTGTGTTCTCGATATATAATCAATTCGGAATAATACAGATTGCTCCCCGGCACTACTGTATCAGAATAATAAATCAAATCGGGAAGGACCACTGGGAGAACTTCATAAGTTACCCGTACTGATT
This sequence comes from Alatinidae sp. Z8VKAUB7J3, assembly GCA_010016025.2. Classification (NCBI taxonomy): domain Eukaryota; kingdom Metazoa; phylum Cnidaria; class Cubozoa; order Carybdeida; family Alatinidae; species Alatinidae sp. Z8VKAUB7J3. The sequence continues at coordinate 119,160,236 of JAAAKM020006971.1, forward strand.
GAGTACGCTGCCTTTGATTTGTGATATACATGAATGAAGATAGTTACTTTATCAGGCGATACTTAAATTAGAGGTTCAAGGTCTATTGTATAAAAAATGAAAGGAGAAATGCCAAACTCAAGACGAGGGCTGCCGAAGGCCCCTCAAATATGTTCAACTTCAGCCGTATTTTACTTATTGGAAGTGTTCCCTTAGCCCTAACGACTTGCTGCCACACGCATCAACTTTTGTAAATCAACCCAAATTTAGGAATAGAGTAAGTTATTTGGTGTTTAATTATAAAAGTAAGAGCATTTCATGAAAGCAATGACAATTGGGAGGCCTTCCAGAGGGAGAGGTCGATGGCATGTGCAAACTGGTGCTATTTAGGTGATCAAGCACTTTACAAGACTGGGTATGCTCCCTAGTCCCCAAAACAAAGCACGTCTTACACAAATGACTGAACTTAAAAAGTGGGATTTTACAAGGATAAGAAGATAATATAGATAAGCTAGAGGCCCTACTTGGCATTCAAAATATGAAGAGTAAACTTCATCATCTGCGGAAAGCTAACATAGCTGGGAGAGATCTGCCCCACCAAAATTACCAAGGGTTGAGAAGCACAATGGCAACTTTTGATGTTTGCTATGCAAACTTGATATCTGTAATTACTAATTAAACATTGAGTTTATTTTGAATTATTAGGGGATAATTTGCAATTAAAGTCAATAAGCGTCTAAGAAGGGACAGTCAAAAAACAAAGTAATCCAAATACATCTTGAGTGCACTATAAGCAAAACGGTTTGAAACCAAAACACGTAATTTGGAAATCAGAACGGGTGAAAAACATCTTGTGGAGAGGAATATCTTAGTTGACTGGTTAGTAGGGCCTACCAAACTTTCCTGCATCTCTAGGCGTGTATAAGCTAGGAGTTTCCTAGCGTATTACTGCTCTTCGATATTCTCTTTCATATTGCTTCTTTAAATACTACAGACAAAATGGACAAAAGGTATGTGTTAGCAAGTTCGTTCGTACTTCGTCTCCTTTATAAATTGATTTACGTACTTTATTTTTCGTCTTTTGTACTGTATCTCGCAATTGTTCACTGGCTTGAGGGAACAATTCCATGTAAAAAGGCATGGAGGGGAGGAATTGGGCACCCACACTGTTTTTTAAAACTTTTGTTATAATATTGTTGTGCCCCTTTGATACAGTAGACCGGCCTATATGTTAAATTAATAGATATGCCGAGAAAATAGGTAAAGAGTTTTTTGGTCAAAATTGTTCTTTGCCAAAATAAGTTGTTAGTATATTGACTTTGATTCAGCTGCTGCTTCAATAATTTTTATTTGGAAAAAGTAGAAGGGAAGGAAGAATAGTACCAAGGGAGGAAGTTCGCTAAAAAGGGTGAAGCTGAGGGAAGGTAAAGTGCAAAGGATCTACCTAAAGTTTAGTAAAAAAACTTAGGCACAACTTGGCATGCCCTTATCTGGTTATGTTTTTAATTAAGAAAAGAGAAAAGGTTCTTCTTAAAAATTGATTTTAGAAAAAGAAAAAGAGAAAGAGAAAGAGAAAGAGAAAGAGAAAGAGAAAGAGAAAGAGAAAGAGAAAGAGAAAGAGAAAGAATAGTATGATACTGGCTGTTATGCCCGCAAAACAAGTGAAAAGAAAAAATGATAACAATCTGTCCTATCAGTTCAATTAGACAGGTCGTTCAGGGTCTGTCAATAAACATAGTTTTAATCATATTTCAAATGCTCTCGATGTGAAATGACCTAGAAGTCTTAGATTAAAAAGTTCACATTGGTGGTATAAAACATCTTACTAGGCCTTGCTTACGGGTCACATTTTAAACAAGTAAATTAATACACTTTTGCTTCTCTTGCAGAGGGAATAAATTAAGATTAAGACCCAAGCAAACTCAGTCTGACAAGGAGTACCTGTTGGAGGCAACGCACAACCTGTTGGTGTGCTGCTTATAACGTAAATGAGTGATGAGTAATGTGTCATTGAAGCCAGTCTTTTATCTTTACATCCCTATAAAATGCTCTTTTGCAAATTTAGCTGCTGCTGTTTTGTAACATTGGCCTAATTTTCGACGTCGACTGTCATAGAAAAAATTAACAAGCGCCACATGTAATTTACACTTATATTATTGACGGCGAGTGATCTAAGAGTCACCGTCATTCGTGTTAAGGATAACAGAGGCTTAAGCCTGTTCAATCGCCAGCAAGAGCTGTTCGTCGTTTGAATATTCAATTGTTCGTCGTTGTTACATAAGATTTATACGCAATCTGCAGTATGCAGAGAGTATATCTTTTAGTTGCTGTTCGCCTATAGAACCATCAAGAATCTTAACTGTTTCTCACATTTCAGTGACAAAAAAGAAAGAAATGTAAAAGAAGCGATATAAAGAAGAGCTAAGCCACCAGTAACATTAATGTTCATAAAAGTATTACTGAGCACCTTAAGTGATATTGTAATAAATGATATGTATTCACGCAACTGTTGCAAGCTAGAATTGCTGAACAAATTTATTGTAGACACCAACCCTAAATTTTAGCTCCCACCACATCAACTTTTTCTAAGAAATATATTTTCATATGAATTGGCAATTTTTGTGTATACTTCACTTAGTCATCCATTCTCAACAAAAGGTTTTTGTCTGTGATGTATTATTTTGTAAAGAAAGAGTGTCCTTGAAGATGTTCCTCTGTAAGAAACATGGTGATAGCGTTTCACAAATGCATGTCAATGTCTGAACGTGTCATTATGTCTATAAGCCATTTTTTATCAACTGTAAGCATAAATAAAGGATGAAAAATTTTCCCAGTACACAGTTTAAAGATGTATTGGTACATACCTTTCAAACTAAAAAATAGGATAACTGCAGCCCACTTTTATTTTTGACCAACTATTACTTGCTGCTAAAGTTGCAACATGTGTGTTCAACACCCTGCAGCTACATTACTTACTCAAACCACACTATACGAGCATAGAGACCTTCATATTAAACAACTGGAACTCATTTCCAAGAAATATTACCTCCATGGCTAACCTAAATCAGTTCAAGCTCTTTATGTCATCTTAATACGTTCTGTTTTAAAATGTCATTTAGCTCACTTTTTATACTTGAGTAACTTGTAGAAACCTGGCAATCTTCTTAGTTTTTTTTGTACATATTTCTGAGGCTGTCAGCTACTATCTTTACTGACATACGCAAAGCGTAGTGCCTATTTTGTACTAACGTAAAAGAGAAAATTACTACGTCGCACTGCATTACACATACGTAAAAATTATGTTATAAAAGCCGTTGTCATTTAAATGACTAATAGTTATCATCATTACTACCATTATCATTCTATTTTCTTCTTCTTCTTCTTTTTCTTTCAGCTCCTCCCTTTTAGGGGTCGCCACAGTCGATTCTTAGTCTCCACATCAGTCTATCGTGTGCTTTCTCCTCCGTTACGCCACCCACCCTCATGTCCTCCCTCATCACATCCATGAACCTTGTCTTTGGCCTCCCTCTCTTTCTCCTACCCGGTATTCCCATCTCCAGCATCCTCCTTCCAATACATCTCTCATCTCTCCTATGCACATGGCCAAACCATCTCAGTCTCGCCTCTCTCACCTTATCACCAAACCGTCTTACCCGGGCTGTTCCTCTAATATAATTGTTTATAATCCTGTCCATCCTCGTCAGTCCTAGAGGAAATCTCAACATTTTCAATTCTGCCACCTCTAGCTCTGCCTCGTGTCTTTTTGTCATTGCCACTGACTCCAAGCCATACATCATAGCTGGTCTCACCACTGCCTTAAAGATTTTACCCTTCATTTTTGCTGATATCCTCCTGTCACAGATCACTCATGTTATCTTCTTTGTGCTTAATTTTACATGCCACATTACTGCCCACATCCTACCTTCCACATAACACTTTCCTCATACCACATGTCACTTCACTTGTTATATTATTTGTAATAATTCTCGTTAGCCCTTGTTCATGTACTCCAAGTGATATAATATTTATGTCAAGAACATGCAGTGACCAGTGACTGGCGAAACCTTAAAGTTATTTAAATAATTTTTTTACCGTCTACATTCCAAAGCCTTGTATCAAAACCAAACTTTTTATTTATATCTTTATCTTCGCAGAGGTTCTCCGACTCTTAGTTGTAGTTCTGAAAACAATAGAAAATTGAAACCAAATTCAGATCGTAGTGAAATTCGATCTATCGCTTAATAGTTTCATGTTCTAATTATAACCTCTAGGCCCCTGCATCTACCCTGTGCTCTTCCCAAACCAAAGTTATAGAGCATAACATACCGTGACACGAGAAACTGTTTGAAAACGTTGATGATTTTGTAGTTAGCACTGTTTTATCTACAAGTATTTGAGAATCGGCTTTAGCGTATTTGCATAAAATTGGTAAACATCCTTTTTGATTTGAATGATATTAAAACCGCCATCCTTTCATACCCGCAATGTAACTAAAGGTAAGGTAGTAAACTTTTTTCAACTATTTCTTTACTCATTTTTCATGGTTTCATAACTGCTACGGTATTCTTATATCAAGCTCTAGTTTTCGTCAGGTTAAGGGAAATGGTACAAGGGAAGGGAGGACCGAAAAGCTTAAAAGCAAGTTCTTGATATAATGTCCAAGAGATCTTGGGATTGAAAAAATCCGATTTTGTAGGGAAGCTGCGGGAAAAGAGTCGTTTAATGGGAAAGGTAATCGAGTATACCACGTTAGAGTAATAGGATGGTGCAACTGTACAGTGATGGTGATGATTCTGTTTTTGATCTAAATCGAAGGTTCCAGAAGCCATTTGAAGAGGTTCCATGTATGCAAGGCAAGCCAAATAGCCCTATAATAATATAAAGGCTAGCGTATAATTAAGGGTTGTTCCGGTGTCCACGAGAAATCGTTCCTTGGTACTGCATTCGGCGCTTTGTGAAAGGAAAACTATAAATACAATATGAAGTGCGTTTTTTCCTGGTTGAGCCATCGACTTCTTGTAAATGCATGCTGCACTACTATCCTCGTTGTCAAAGCGGCCATGGCCTTTTATCACTTCATTCCATTTTGCCGATCTTCCGCCATTTTTGTTCCTTTGTGAGGTATCATGTTTTTCCACTTTGAGATATCTGATTTTCAGTTCTTCGAAGCTCGTACTTTTTACAAAGATGTGCATATTCAAATCACAAGAAGGGGACTAGAAGATAACAATAAGTTCGATTTCTTTTATTATCCGATCTACCGAGAAGATTTTTTGTAGCATGCACCTCCTTT